>NW_023590626.1:1273419-1335797 GCF_014843425.1 Jatropha curcas | reverse complement strand
ATGCGGCTCCACTTTATAATTTCCGAACCCAAATGACGTCACCACTTAGTGGATTCACAATATGTCATATCGGCTTTAAAGTGAGAGTTCCGAAGGTCACTCTAAGAGCCCTCCAGGAACAAAATTTTAGTGGATATTACATTTGGCCTCTAAAATGATTATTACTTCAGTTGTAACGGTGCAAAAAAAAATATAGATTTGGATTTTACAAATTGAATTTTATTGAATTGGGTATGACCTACTCAAATTCTACTAAAATTGATGAATTTATAAATGAATTCCACAAAATTGGACCATTGAAATGTTTATGTGACAAAATTATCCTCCACTATAAACTCAACCTATTTTTTTCTTTTTTTTTCCTTTTGTGTTTATTTTCCTTTAAAAAATTTCAAATTATTAACAACAATTATTTTTTTCTCAATCCAAAATGATGTTAGTTTATATTTATATTTTTTTTTCCTTTTTGTTTTTTCATTTAGAAAATTTAAACTGGTAAACGATGTTTGTTTTTTTTTTTTTTTTTTTTTTTTTTTTTTTTTTTTTTTTAAGTCCTAATAATAACGTTAGTTATTATATACTTATGAAATATAATAAAAACTTCAACAGTTTGTTTTTCAAATGCAATTAAAAATAATAGTAACATTCTTAATTTTTTTTTTTAGTTTTTCAAAATTAATTACTTAAATCTACAAAATTTTAACACATCAATTAAATAAATAATTATTACGATGAAATGTTATGCTTTATTAGTTAAATTAATTAGCATGGAAAATATTACTTTCTTATTTATAATGAAATTTATTATTTAGATTTTAAATAAAAAGAATGAAAAGTTATTATATTGTAGACTAATATATAATTGGTTGTTTGGTTATCTATTTTTGTTAAAAATTATTATGTTAAAGGTGCTATAAGATAAAGACAAATGAATTTTTTTATTTAGAATTTATTCTAAATATATTTTGTGGCAATTCATTGAGATTCTTTATTTTTAAATTGTAGCATACCAAAATATGAGCAAATTCATTTGCAATAAATTCTACTTGAAATTCATTTAACAAAATGATTCTTAAACCATGATATTAATTGGTTCCAAACCGGGTTTTAAATTGTAGAAATATTTATTAGAGTCTAGAAATTTGAAAAAAGGCCAATTAAAATTTTATTACTTGTAATTCTTTCTAAATCCTTTCAAAGTACTTCTTGAACGTGCAAAGGTATCAGTATGATTTTAAAACTATATAACTTAAAATTTTATCTTAAGATACATTTTCACTATAATTGGTAGCTTACACAGAGTTACAATAGATTATTACAATTCAAACTTTTATAATATAATGGGTAGCCGGTGTTCATAGATCTATGCCTCGTACATATATTTTACGCATCATCTAATAGTAATTTTATTATGCCATACTTGTTCAAAATCCATTTATAACTACTTAAACTCTCAAACCGAATCAAAAGCAAAGCTGGCTGGATACGTGAAAAATACTTTGCCCTCCTCTAATCCCTACACTCAATCACATGCATATAGAAACTATTATTTGGATACTAAACTTAAAAAAATTGGAAACCATTGATCAATAAGAGGAGGCCTAATTTGTTTTAAACTTAAAAAATCGAAGCATTGACCAATCAGAGAAAGAGTAATTATTTACCAACCAGGTCTAATCTAAATTAGTTTTTGTTTCTGTATTATCGTGCAGGAATTGGAGAAAAGTAGCAAGATTTCAATTTACTGAGTTCTTCACATATATGCCTTGCTTAGCCTTGTTATGAGAATTCAGATTTATGAATTCATGGCCATTTGGACCTTCCTCTGTAAGCAAACAACATAAATTAAATAACTATAATGAGCAAAGCCCTCTTAGTGAGTCCAAGCAAGAAAAAGAATTAAAGAATTATGCAAGTAGACGCATGTCAATCAATATTATATAGATGCAATTTCTTTGTTTGATCTTGATATTAAACTATTACTTAAAAAGAAACTGGCGTATAAAAGAAAATGGCCCATACAATAAGACAATGCAAATTTCTTTCGATATAATGAATCCTTTTCAAACACGGTGGACGGCTGCCTCTCTCTCGCTAATTTCTCTATTAAAAAAGGTTCATTAAACGCTGTACAATTTTCTCCAAGTCACCACACACTATCTAATCTTCTTTACATAGACATTACATATTCTGAAATGGCTTTCTAAAGTACTTCCTTTCTGTTAGGCTTCTTTGCTTTCACTTGCTCTCTGCCTTTGCTGATCATAGTCCTCTTCAAGATTTCTGTGTGGCTGACCCCGCCCGCGCAGTATTCTTAATTTCAGTCTCATAGAATTTTAACTAGTAACCTACTGTCATTTAGCTTATTTTATTACTAACTTTCCACCAGCATATTCATGTATTTCTAATGAAAATGATAATAATTTATGCCAGTTCTAGTGAAGGTTTATCATGGCAAGGACCCAAAGCAAGTTGGAAGCAAAGTGATTCTTCTTCAGTGGGCCTTCAACAATAGCCAAGCAAACACATCAAGTCCACTAGGTTTCAAGAGTGACCCCAGTCAACGCAAACCCAATTACCAGGTCCTAACACTCTTGGGTCTCTTTGGCTCGTGTGACTTTGCACCAATGGGGTATTAACCCTCCACACACACATGCCAAGAGCAACTGAAATTTTGACCGTTTTTGGAGGGTATGCCCTTGAAGTAGGGTTTGGTGACTTCTAATCCAGACTAACTCGTCTTATTACCAAAGTGCTTAATAAGGGTGATGTTCTTGTTTTCGCCTATTGGGTCTTGTTCAACTTTCCAAAAAGAAATGTTTGATATGGGTAAAGCTGTTTGGCTATTGCTGCCCTGAGGCAGTCAGAACCTGCAGGAGTCATATAACCATCGCTAATGCAGTGTTTTGGATTCAAAGCCGCTGACATCTCTCTACTGTATTCTTGGAAAAAGCTTTTCAAGTTGACAAGAAATACAAATTTCTCAACTTCAAGCTAAAGTTCTAAGGTTTAAAGGAAAAGGATTAAATTCATTTTGGGAATTGTTTGTGTGTGCTTTAGAGTGCTATTTATTTGATTTAATGTATGGCAACTGTTCTTCTATATGATCATCTTGGCTAGTGGTGTATAGAACTTGAGTATTAAATGGATGTTTTAATTATTCCATTTTATAATTGGAATTTGGATATAAATATTGTTAGAATTAATTTATTAACTCTTTATTTATTAATTTATGTTTTTAAAACTTAATTACGAATTTGCATCTTGAAAGTTAAAGAAACTTAGGCGTACTCTATTTTATAATAGTGAAGGTTAAAAAATTGTTTATTTCCCTTTCTTTTCAACATATTGAAAAAATTAAAAACAATCTATCACATTTGTGAGAGTTTTAATGTGGGAGATTACAATGTCACAACCTTACCCACTGTTAAGACGTGCATGGGTCGCCCGTACACTACAACTACAAAAAAAAAAGCCATTTTTTGCGAACCACGACATCGGTCGCAAAATGGCCAATATTCGGTCGCTAATTTCATGTAGCGACCGATTTTTGCGACCGATCAATTGTCCGGTCCGCAAAAATACTGGTCGGGCAAATAAATTTGCGACCGATGAGACAATCGGTCGCAAATTAGATACCGATAAAATCGGTCGCAAAATTGAATAATCGTCGCAATTTTTGGTCGTGGTTTTAAATTGGAAATTCAGTCGCAAAATTTGGTCGTCAGAATATATTCGGTCGCAATTGTTTAAATCGGTCACACCAGCAAATCGGTCGCAAATAAGAAATTCAATAATTTTTAACTTTTGGTATAAATTTCGGTCGCAAAATCGGTCGCAAAAATGAAAAAAAAATAAAAAAAAAATTAAATATTATTTTGAAACCAAAATATTTCTTTCAACCTGTGGAAAGTTGAGCATAAATTGCCATATATATCACACAACCTATTCAAGAACAGTAATAAAAATGTAACTTTTATTGTTCTGAAACAAAATTAAAATATGAAAATACAAAATGAAAAAATAAAAGTCGCAAAAATCAAATCTATATATGCTGCTGCTCATATCTGGCAGGATCCGATGTCGGATCTCTTCCCGATGTCGGATCGCCGGGAGGAGTACCTGCTGGATGTGATGTAGCGCCAGGAGGGGTGACCAAAGGTATCGTCTGCAGCCATCAGGGGATCAGGAGCGATAGTGGGCTGCTGTGAGACGTCGAAACACTGTCGGTCTGTAGAGCGCAGGATCAGAGGGGAGAAGTACCAGCACGGTGCTTCACCGGACAGCCGCATCACATGCGCTCTAAGCTCTTGCAATTATCTCTGGCTGATCAGGCAAGCTGAGCCCGTATATCATCATCACACGTGCGAGTCACTGTCCTCATTTTACGTGTCTGTGCTTTCCGGCTGTCGTGCTGCGCTGGCTTGTAGAAGCGTGAGCCTGGCTGAAACAGTGTAAACTGTGATGCCTGAGACCCGATGCCGTATACCTTCCTCTTCTTCTCCGCCCTACAGCCTCGAGAATAAAGCGGGCTAACCACTGTCAATTCTTGACTCGCTTTCGGATTTGCACGGTCTGAGAGTAACAATACGCTCCCCGAGCTGTAGGTTAGTTCTTCCTGAAAACAAAAAATTAATTAATCAATGCAATTGCAAAAGCTTTAATTATATTCAAACTTTGTACATCTTCGCAATGCTTAGAGGGTAAAATGTAAATATATTCATTGTTACTTACATTGACGCTCAGCGTACGTCTGTCGAACAAAGGTATTACGATCGTGGTCCTTCGTGGAGTGTATGTAAACACCGTCCATCGGTTGGGCTCGACCCTATTCTTTAGCGCTGTAATGAATTTTTATGCATGATATAATTTAATATATATAGTGTCCTTTCATTAAACATCAGTTTCTTGTAAAGGGACTATTCACGTTACATATTTCGAGCCTGTCTCTATAGCAGATATAGATCCACCCTGTGGTGTCGCGAGGTCCTGCTCCATCACCGCCAGTCTCACTGCGCCTGTTTTGTGCAAAATATTCCCGCCTTTTCTCTTGAATGCAGGATCCTCGCGCAAGCCTTTGTTGCCAGCTCTCCATATCTCCTGAACAACGCACTGCTGCTTCTTACCGCTTTTTTCTCATCCTATAGGTGAGTCAGGTATCGATCGCGCATAAATCTTCTTCCCAGGCTACTTTCAGCATAGCCGTAATGAGGCCTCATCCCATAATGAAATGTTTCTGCAAAAAAAAAAATGAAATAATAAGCGTTTAAACACCTAAGGATATATCTTGAAATTGTAAACATTGACATGATGATTATAACTTAAACCAAAGAGTACCTGGAACTCCTCCCATAAAAGTCTCCCTCGGCCTCTTGTGGTACGGCATCCCATGTGTATCCTTCTTTAAATGGCAGCTGTAGTCTTGATTTATTTCAAAATTTGCCTCGCTGCTCGTAGAAGACGGATATATGCTCGAAAAAAAACCAGAAAGTGAAATAATAAATTACACGAAAGCATCCACAGTTAATGAAAAGTACATAATATATTCAAAATATGCCTGCAGAAATTGAATAGTAACTTACTGTCCCGCTATGCACTGAGGGTGATACGTGGATCTGATGAACTGCCAAGAAATGACAAATGTTATAAATTTTAGATAAATTATATATAATTAAATGACAGTTAATGACATTTATGATTAACCTTGGCACAGTAGTGACTGTGCAGCTGGTGGAATGTCTGTACTTGGTCCCAGAAGAAGGAAGGAGCAGAAGGCTGTGATGGCGGGCAGTACTGGACGCTGAGCAGAGGATGAAGCCCCAGATGTACCTGAAGAAGGATGTGAATGGCGCAGTACCTGGTCGCTGAGCCAGAATGACGAAACCCCAGACGTACCTGACGAAAGGACGAGGGATTCGACTCCTCGTCCAACCATGGGCAGTGCGTCCAAGCCATGACCGCTCCACGCGAACCACTGCCGGAACGCGTCAGAAATCAACGGTCTGCCTCTAGCCACCTGTACTGCAGATATCAGAACCTAGATAAAATGAATTTAAAATACAATTATATGAATTGTTAGAACATGTGGTAAATATGAGTAAAAGAAAGTTAATACGCATTGAAATTCTTCATTAAATAATATTATTACATATACATTTATCAATTTGTAACAGTAAAATTGGCTCTAAGTTTTTAAGTGTCTTGAATATCATCTGCTTCCTCCTCCTCTTCATCAAGCTTCCTCTTCTTCATATTCGTCTTCTGAGGAACCCATGATGTTTGAATCTTCTTCCTCTTCATCATCTGATGGTCTATTTCAAACATAAGATCGGCTTTCATCATCCAATCTAATCTGTTAAAATCTTCAACAACTTTGCATCGGTTGCGTTTCAACCCTAACTTCTTGAAAATGCCCCTCGATAGTGCGAGTGAAGAAGATTGTTTCGTTTCAAGTGCAATGAACAACCTGATCACTAGCCTTGATTTTACACACTGCCATCCAATCGCATCTATCTCGTTTAAAAACGATGGATATGGGACATAGGTACACCTGTGCAGCTTGCATTGCCAAAATACAAAAGGTTCATACTTTGTAATATCTTCTTCTTTGATTAATGAATCAACCAGATTATATTTAGGATGAACCTTCGTGGCCAATGTTTTGGCGTAGGTATCAAACCTATCACATTTGAAAGATTGTGCACTTCATTGGTAGGCCTGGATATTCTAACCCAAACTCAACCAATTCCGCATAAAATAATTCGTTTGGACCACGTCCTGTAAGTTTGGATCCCTTTATGCACACACCGCTGTTTCATTGTCTTTCTGCTTCCTCCATAACCCTCAGTGTGAAACTTGTAAACCGTTTACCAAAGTATCCAGAGTAGGCATTAGCCAACCGGTAATGGCCCGTTTGCCAGATCCGTAATAAATCTGTTTACGAAAATAATCGCTTCCGTTCCGGCTTCGAGCCTATGGGAAATAGTAATGACATGAGTCAGATTTAATAAATGTACTATTTCCGTGTTGTGTACATTGAAGTAACTTACATAATATTTGAACCATTCTGGCAATTCCGTGTCCAGCTTTGCATCAACTGCAGTAAATCAGTCAAAATTGAGATTTTGAAGCCGCAGAAGATTTGATATATTTCCTATTTATTCCAACGAACCATATTAGCATAAGTACGATTTAAAACAACGCCCACGTCAAAGTTTTTGAATCTTTAACATTATTTATACTATACTGTAACATATGGGTGTGATCTCTTCGCATTCAATAAAATATAGGTATTTGAAGCCGCTTGTATCTTCTGCATTCAGTCAATCGTCTTTTTTTTTTGATTTACCAATCGTACGCCCTAGGGTAGGTGAAAATTTTAGAATTTCCTTCAACTCGAGATTGAAACGCGAAATCGCCTCCGTCATCGTTACGTGCACTCTCCGATGCTTGGTGAAAACATGTTGGTTCAAAGTAGTGGGTGAACAGAATGTTGGAAGCTTCTTCCACCAAATATGCATTGCAAATGGATCCCTCGACCTTTGCCTTATTTGCGCAATTCTTTTTAATTTTCCTGTAGGTGTCTGTGGATGTACAATTGCCAATATGTAAGTAATAAGTTTCAAAAAAATGTGTAATCAATTAGAATGAAATGTTAGTGAATCACCTCTTCAAATGGAATACATCCATCGATATTGTAACCGTCCCTGCTAAACCGACATTCATAAGGGCAAATGAACCGGGCAGAATGTTCCATAAGAATCAAAGAAGCCGGGTGGATAAAATTCGTCCACTTGCACATCACTACTGGGATTTTCGCGGCTAATTGGTCCATATCAATCGCATTGGAATACAGTCAATCGTCAATTCCTTGAAAAAGAGACTCAATTCTGTCATTGCTTCCCAAATTTTTCCTGGTAATAATTCCCGGAAAATGCCACAGGGAATCAATCTTTGCATGAAAACATGGCAGTCATGGCTTTTTTCAATGCCAAACAATCTGTACTTCCTCATGTCCACACATCTACCCATATTTTGAAAACAGTAGCCCATCTGGAAACCTTAATGATCGGAACCATTCGCGACAATAATGCCTTTGGGTTTATCTAAACAATAACATGCTTCGGAAACCTTACCAGTAAGTACAGATTGCTCGAGTTCCGGTCGACGACAAAATTTTCCTTGCATAGTCTGGCTCTCGCTTTTTGCATTATCCTTGTTTTCCCTTCAATGTTCCAATTCAGAGAGTTTGAAGCAGATTTTCAAACACATTTTTTTTCTATGTTGCCAATGACATCAAGGTTATGGACGAATAAGAAGTGAACTCCAGTACGGGCAAATCCCAGAAAAGATGCTTCGGCTTTTTTCCACCCGCCTATTCCTCGCCGAAATTCTTGTATTTACCTGTCATCTGCACCTAACGCTGTAACTTTCATAAGCCCCCCAGATCTTCAATTTCTTGTAATATTTGTGCTCCAGACTTCACAAGTGGAGGGGTTCAACAATATCGATGTTCTTTCTAAAAGCATTGATCGATTTCTTGCCTCCAAAGGTGTGAGATTCTGTGTAAGATTTGCGATGGAACAATCAACCAACATTGTTTACCTCCATTCTTTAGTGTAAATGCATTAAGTGTTTTCCCATGCAGTTGAGGACAGCCAATTTGCCAGCCGTACTCCACCCAGATTAACATATCAAAAGCTGGAAAATCAACGTGATGGTCCAAAGCAAAGCAGCTTCGCATTATGAAATTCTGATTGTCGAAACATCGAATGTTTCATACCCCATATTCCCATAAATAATTAAGTTCATCAATCAAAGGCTGCAGAAACACATCAATTTCTGTTTTTGGATTAGTAGGCCCAGGAACAATAACACACGAAAAACATATATTCATCTTTTCATACACATTGACGGTGGTAGATTATACGGTGTCCAAATGACAGGCCATGATGAATATTGTTGTCCTGATGGGCCAACGGGCTGAAAACCCTCAGTAAAAGCCCCAAATCTCACGTTTCTCATATCAGCAGCAAACACAGGATGAATGTTATCAAAAATTTTCCACGCTTCAGAGTCTGAAACGGTGAGAAGTCATTATACCATCCCTCATATCATGCAAAAGATGCCAATGTCCATGTGTTCAGCTGTCGCCTTAGATGCATATAATCTTTGAAGGCCGAGGAAATAAGAGGGAAATATACATCTTCTTGAAAAGCCTTCCTCTTTTTGTTCTCTAATCAGTCCCTTGACCGTCTTGCCGTTGGATATCTTGGAAGATTACAAAACCTTGCATTTTCCTCCTGAATTCCGAGTCAACACCCCAGAAATATCATACAATTAATAACGACAACATCAATCTTTTCTAAACCGTAGTCCGCAACCCCCGAACTATTTTTGTCCGATAAAAATTATCAAACCATTTGAATGGGGCCTTCAGGCAACATTTCTTTTGCTAACTGCACAATAATCAATCGTAAAACCTTTCTGAAAATGGTGCTCCGCTTTTCAATGTGTAGTAATGCGTGCAACTAACAGACAGAACTTGAATGATTCTTGCAATCGCAGGCCACAGTTCACTGTTAGCTGCACTTAGCATGTCAAACAATTGTTGTGGCTGCTTTACGTTTGGGCGATTCCTCCATATTATCCATCCACAATTGTACTCTTACTCCAGCATCGATTACCATATCATTGCATTGATTACCATACAGAATTGATAAGGCTGAACTTTTCTACTAAACTTAACCGGAAATGGAGTGGCTTGATCGCACTGGCAACTCGAGCTTCACCATGATGTATCCATTCGTAATAACTTTTCCATCGAACCCATGTTTGCACAAATGAAGTTTCACTGTATCAATGTCCTAAGAAGGCTCGATTTCGACACTTCTTGTGATTACATGGACACCTCAACTTATTACCAATCCCATAAACTGGGGATTACCAAACTGCAAACTGTATAAACCGCCCTCCAATCCTTGCAGAAACTTCTTGTCTTAAAATATCCCTTGACCCTCGAACCTCCCATTGTACATCCAATCTCGATTATTTTGCATTTTTTTTTACCTATTAACAATGTGTTTAGAGAGAGGTCGTGTCAATGGTAATTGCATTAAGTGCTAAATCATCCTTAAAACCATGCACCTAATGTAATGTTCAATTTACATCTTTATAAGTTAAGCTAAGGTATTTCTAAATTAATAAGGTAAGCTATATATAATGTAAATCCACTAAGTTCATTTATTGAATACAAAGACTAAACTGTAATAAAAGGTAAGTGTACTATCTACAATATTGAAAATTTTTGGGAAAAAAATTCGGCAGCAATTTCGGCACAAACACAATTAAATCTCAAATACAAATAACAAAAATCAATATAACACTTTCTTATCATAACACCAACATTCTCCAAAGGCAAAATGGGCCAACTACTAGGCCTCCCAATCAACTCATCATGCATTTAAGTCAAAAATACAATATTTAGAAAAAAATTAACGACAATAATTTAAATAAAGAAAAACACAGCAAACTTCTCAAGAAAGAGTTGCCAATAATCTAAGAACATGTAATAACCTAAACACACAAAAAATTATTTATATACATTCCAATTATTTTCTTTCAAAAAAGAAAAAAAAAAAAAAAAATTGGAGCAATTTAGTTTTTGTACTTGTTATTTATTTTTGTTCCAGTTAACTTTCACATGAGGTTTAAGTTTTTAATGCATCAAACTTACGTATACACTGTATAAGTATATTTACAATTAGTTTTTGTAGTTTTTGGAACATATATTGAAAATGAAAACTCTTAAAGTACACATCGCATTTTGCACCATAGTTTCTTTTATATTTCTTTTTTCGAATTTAAACTTGAATAAAATGTAAAAATAGTTATATAAATAAAAAGAAAAATTGCTTTCCATTTTCCAATTCCCATAATATTTTAATATTCTGTATATTTGGAAAATGATCCTTGCTTTTTGAAAACTTTGAAACTTTTTCCGAACTGGTTGCAGACTTTGAATGGTCTACTAAAGTTATCTATCAAAAGTTTGATTAAATTTTTTTAATAATTAATTATTTCGGTCAAATTTTAAACTTTGATGATTTGTGGAAAGGTATTTTGTAAGTTATTAAAAATTAGATCAATTAATTAGATTTGAGAAATTTTGATGGATAAAATGAGTTTATTTTTTATACATTCAACAATTTTTTTAGTAAATAAATGTTGAATTAAAGAAAAACTACTAAATGTTAATTTCAACATTTTTCATTAAAAGTCCTAACAAAAAATATATATAATAAATCACCACAATATATTTAGAACCTTTAAAATATTGTTTTCTCTCCTAATACAACTGTAAAAATTCATTCTACTTATATATTTTACAATAGTTTTAATATGTATTGATACTAGAATTTTATATTTAATTAAAATAGAACTTTAAAAGCAAAAAGAAAATGCAATTTTTAATGAATAAAATGTTTTAGAAAAGATAAATAAAAATTAGAGATTGAATAAGAAAAAAAATTTGGCGTTCTCACTAATCACATTCAATTTTGTTGCTAATTTCATTATCAACCATCGTAAAATTGCAGAAAATTAAAAGGTAATTTGAAAATTAAAAGTTTTATCGCATCGATATCACTCGAAATGTATCTCCAAATGTCGTTCTGCCTAAATATTAAATGGCGCGTTCCTATTTTAATTTCAATTCAATTTAAGGGTCAAATTTGTATGATAAAATGATATTTATGCTATTTGCTTGATATTAAGGGTTTATTAATTTTATATATAGCAACAATTTTTTAAATTTTTTTGTTTTTTAAAATAAAAATATGTAACAATATATAATTACGGCTTTTTTGTTGACTGAAACTCTCTCCTCTCAATTTTTTTATTTATTTAAGTTGCATATATATATGTTAAATTAAAATAAAAAAAAATAACAACAACAACATTAACAATAATACTAATAATAATAATAACAAGTACAATTCACAATATAATAATAATAACAACAACAACAGTAACAATAATACCAAATAATAATAATAACAACACAATAACATAACAATAATTACTAATAATAATAATAAATAAACAATCACACAATAATAATATAATAAACATTAAGAATATAATATTAATACACAACAATAATACTAATAATAATAATACTAATCAATAATATAACAACAACAATAACAATAACAATAAATACTAATAATAATAAAATAATAATAACAATCACAATAATAATAATATAAACATTAATAATAATATTAATAACAACACAACCAAATAATAATAATAATATAATACTAAATAAAATAAATTTTAAATAAAGGAAATAAAGAGGAAAAGGTAGTAATATAATAATAAATAACAATAATAATAATAATAATAACAATACCCACAATAATAATAAATATAAAATGTTAATATATTAGTAATTAATAACAAGCAACATAATACAAATAATTATAATATATAGAACAGTAATAATAATAATATATAATAATAATAATAATAATAATAATACCATAAAAAATTCTAAATCGCACTCTATATACAAAATCAAACCATAAATAAATACAATAAAAACAAATAAAATCGAAAAAAAAAAAAATTGGAAAAATTAATCGCAAAATTTAAAACTAACCCTCAGATTTTCTCCGGCTAATCCAGGCTGACGCGGAGTGCAAAAGCGAGCGGGGCTGCTCGGCGTTCAGGCGGGTCTGGAAGGTGTCAGGAGGGGCGAGTGGTCGGCTATGCGGACGGAGGAGAGGAGAGGAGAAAGGAGAAGAGAAGAAAAGAAAAGAAGAAAGAAAAATAGAGAGGGCCCGACGCTTAAAGTCCCCTAAAATTTGCGACGACTAATCGGTCCGCAAATGTTTATAACTATGGTCGCAATTTTTAAATGAGCCGACGTCGTTTGAACTAGGCTCAAAAATTTGCGACCGATTTGCGACTACTATATCGGTTCGCAAAAAAAATGGTCGCAATGTAGTCCTTCCAAATCGGTTCTCAGAACTTTGGCCCATTTTTTTAACGCGCGAGTTTTTGCGACAGAAAGAACATGTAGTCGCGAAAATCGGTCGCGAAATCGGTCGCAAAATATCCGTAGTAACACGAGGTTGCAAAAATCATTAACCATTCTCGCGGGAACTTCAGCGCCAAATTTTGCGACCGGTGGCCTTATAAGTAGCAAATCGGTCTCAAATTGCGACCGAATTAAGTCGGTCGCTAAAAATCCGGTCGCATTTTGCGTTTTTTTTGTAGGTATATGTTTTATTAGCACTTATAACTGGCCATAAAAACTCCAATAAATATACTACAAGAGACTTAAAAATTAAAATAATTTCATAACACATCTTTAATTGTTAATTTAAATGAGGAAACTTCATTTTAAGAAGCAGGGTCAAGAACTCATTTCATTTTTTTTAAAATATACCATTTATATATATAGGGAAATGTACTTAAACATCAATAAAATTTTTTTGTTTATAATTAGCAATATTCATTCAATAGCAGCTGGAAACCATATGCTAACTAAGCCCAAATTTGAAAATGCGAGTCCATACCTGGATTGATCTCCTTTTTGCTTATAAATAATAATAATAATAATAATAATAAGATACCTCAATGTAATAATAAAAAGCATATGCACATGCATATAGATATTACACATATATTTTATAAGTTTGTACTATATACTAGTATTGAGAGTTTTACAATTAATTTTAATAACATATATCCGCTCACATACATATGACTATTCTGTTGAACATTCTATACATCAATAACAAAGATTCTAAATAAGGAACTATATACCAATAGCTACGGTAGTAGCTTTCCTTATATTTTACAATGAATTTAAAAAAGAAATCCTGCAACTAGCAGGACCCTCACTCTCTTAACTTTCTTCCTTTCCCTTTCCTGGCGATAGTTAACATAAAGGCACTGTCGGCTGAGCAATAATTGCTTAGTGGTACACATATATAAAATCCAAGGTGTCAATTTAATATTTTTCAAATGTTAACCATAAACTATGGAATAAACTTCAAATATGAAAATCTTTTTCATTTAAATCTTTTTTTTTTTTTTTTGAAAATCGATCTTTTTCTCTCCAACTCAGTAAAGAGTTTAGTAAGAAAGTATATCAACAATAGTGATAGAAATCTTTGTTCAAAATCAATAAACTGTCTTTTTATGAAAATGGTTGTGGAGCATTATAATCATAAGGAAAGCATTAATTCATTGTAAGTAAACATTCTTTTAAGAAATTTGACAATAACCATTTAGTCTCAACCAGCTTAAAAATAGACTCAACCTGAATGGTCATTAGTGTGCCTATGAGCTGCATCAAGACAAAGTTATCTCAACATAAATCGGTGATGTTTTATTTCAAAATAGAAGAGGGACAATCTCAACCTCATTTTAAGAGGGAACAATAATCATTTTCTTATCATCAAATCACAATATCAAACTTGAACAATTGAAGTTTATGGTAGGAAATAACTATGTCCTGTCAGCTGTTGTGAGACTAATATAAATCATTTCATATATTAAAATATAATTGAAAACACATTGGGCAAATCCCTTTCCAACAACTACTACTAAAAACATTCATTTCACAACTGCCCCCTTATATTACAGATAATAATTGGCCCAACATCCTCCTTTCTCTCAATATAAACAAGCTTTTCAATTTAAAAAACTTTTAAAAAAAATTCATAAAGGTATCAAATCATACTTCCTTCTTTTTCAAAATTCCATAAAATCTCCGTTCAATATTTCTTTTATTCATAAAATCATTTATTGATTTTGGAATGTGAAATCAAAATATAATTTTGGTTTTAAACAAAATAAGAAAAGAGTAATGCACTTATAACCTTGAATTGGAAGGCCTTCCTCATAACTTACTCCTCTCGTACTGACTTAATCTTTCAATTCCTTCCTCTCAGATACTGAAGCATGAAAATTAATATTCATAATTAACTCAATACTACTCAATAAATTACACACATACAATCCTAGGAATGTAAATTTTAAGTATTGAAATATAGTATTCATGCCTTTTTTCCCTTCAATTTCACTAATGCTTTAACCAACTACAATTGACCTTAATTTAGGCATAAATTACTTCATTTCCAACTACTTTAATCTCATCCTAGAATATAAAAATAATAACTAAATAATGGGATTAATAACATATTAAAAAGTATGCTAAACTCTTTACAAACTAATGGAATATATGAATTTTCATCATATGAGTAGTTTGGTCTTTCTTTGGCTATATCTCTAGTTTTTTTAAATTCATTTGTCCTGAATTTTAAAACAAAGCATCTTCCTCAAACCTTCAGGCTACTCCTATGTAAAATTTCTGAATTTTGGAGCTTATTTTACATAGCCAAATAACCTAAATAACAATAGTAAATTTTCATATATCAGAATGTCTAATCCCATAGATTAATCAATTCAAATGTAATCAAAATTATCCCAAGTTGGTCGATTATGAACTTAATATCATTCATGCTTAACCATCCTCCACCACTATAATATCCGCTTAAAGTACTTTTTAAAATCACATTCCCATTTCACCAAAGTCAGCAACAATTAAGCAAGCACAGTCCCACTACAAGAAAAACGCTATTTTGCGACCAGGACAATTTGCGAAACCTGACAACTAATCGGTCCGCAAATTTGCGATGATTTGCTACCAAGTAACAAACAGTCGCAGAATTTTAGCCGGTAACAATTCCGGGGCAATTTGTTTCTCATTTTTGCGACTACTATGTGACAGATTTGCGAAACCGATTTGCGACTAATGGGTTATTACCCGTCGCAAAAATTTTCGGCAGGTTCAAATTAGGTAAATAATTTTTGGCGATCGATATGCGACAATATTTGAGACCGACTTATTGCGACCGACTGTGGTAGTCGCAAATAGGTCGCAAACACGAAAGTAAAACGACGTCGCAGGGTAAAAAATTGCGACCGATATTAATAGCATTTGCGACCGACTGTCGGTCGCAAATTTTAGGGCTTTAAACACCCTCCTTCTTCTTTCTTCTTCTTTCTTTCTTCTCCTCCTCCTCTCCTCTCCTCTGTTCACAGGCCGCTCCAGCCGCTCCTGACGCTGCTCCAGCCCGCCTGACGCCACTGCAGCCCCTCGTGACGCCGCTCCAGCCCCTCCGATCACTCCACCCGTCTTCTTGAGGTATTTTGCGATTTGTGTTTCGAAATTTTTTGAATTTAATTTTTTGAATTTCATTTTTTTTTTTTTTTGCGATTTCATGTCTTTGGGCCTAATTTATTTGTATATTTGTAACGTTATTTAGTTTTTATTGCATCTTATATTTTCATTGAACTAGTCTGTTGAGGCATCTATAATCAATTCTCATTGAGACTAATGATTTCCGCTACATTGCTCATATTTCTTCGTAATTGGTTTGTTCTTTTTCATATTTCAACTTTATTTTTTTCTAATTGGTTTAGGCTGGTTCCTTATATTTTGCCAATGTCGCTTTAATTAGTTACATCTTATTCTATAATTGATAACTGTCCCTATAAGGGCAATAACCTTTTATGTTACCTGTTTAAAACGTGTTTTCCATAACAATTTATAGAAGTAGTCTATTTCATAGCAAACAATAATGCATAGCAATTTAATTGGATGAGCCTGTATTTGTCTCTTGTTCAACCAAAATTAATGATAATTTATGAAACAAAGATATGTCTTGCAATTTTGAGCCATTTGAATTTGGAAATTATGTCACCAAAAGCCTTTACAATACAAATTTAAACGGCCTCCTAGCAGCTATTTTAAAGAAAATACAAAAAGAGATGGCCAGTAATTTTTAATTAAATTTTTTTATTATCAAATTATATATTTTTAATTTTACGTAAATTATGAATGTGGGGGAAATATATGAAATTTTGTGCAAAACCGGACATTAATATTATTTTATATTCAAGCGTAAACTGCTTCTAATTCTATATTTTTAGTTCTTTTCTGTTTTATTTTTTTTTTCTTTAAATCCTGTTTGGTCTTACATAAAAATAGCATCTCAAAAGAGTGGTGTTGTGTGTATATATAAAATCCCTCCCTCCCCAATCCTTTCAATCCTAATTGTAGTAGATCCAGTCCATAAGTTAGACCAAGCACTACTACATGTTCATTTACCAACCATCATCATAAGTACAGTACTGCTAATGATGATAAAAACCTAGAAATTGATTAAGGTAGAGAAATAGAAAGAAATTAATTAAGAAAGATAAGTTCTATTACATAAGTACTGAAAATTAACTAGCAATTATTAAATAATTGATCATTAAGCTCTATTATTGCATTATTAAATTGCTAATTATGGCAGCTTGTGCATTTTGTGCATTTTGTGTTGGACCTTATTAGCAGCTCAGGAACTGAAGCATCTTTTGCAGCCAGATATGGTTGTTTGGTTATCATAGAAAATGTAAGGCTCTTTGAAATTTTTAGATCAAAACTTAAAGTTATATGCTTCTTCAAACTAAATTTGGTTTTAGTGCTCTGCAGGTTGAGCGTCTAGCTGTTGGAGCATTAGTCTCTATAAGGGGAATTGGTCGTGTCAAGATTGTGAAATTTTTGCAGGTGAATTTCAAAAGACTAAAGTGCCAACTAATTCGACTAAGTGCCAACTAATTCGATGCCTTTTCAAACAAACTATAAAAGAAGATGATTTCAGTTTTTGTTAGAGAGAAATTGTATGCTAACCTACAGACAAGCTGTACATTCTTACAGACTACTCTTTTTCTTGTTTACCAGGCTAGAATATATTCTCCTTTCTCTTTGAGAAAAGTTAGCCTGCAGTTGTGAATTATGCAGCCTATGCATATGTGCAGTGTGCTGGCCATAATTATTTGTTTATCATCATCTTAGTTCAATGATTAAATTATCCATTTGTGTTCTGTAGTGTTTGTTTTAAACATTATTAGTTCAATGATATAATAAAGTAAATCCATTTGAATGTATCCAATTAAGTGTTGGGTATGTCGTTTGAACTTTCAAGTTTTGGGTCGGCTATTTAGTACCATCCTATATGCCATTGGTGAACCCGTTGTTAGCCGATGTGATAGGCGTTTTAAGGGTATAACCGGCTATATAGGTTCACCTTCATCATTGGTTTTAATTGAATTTAAGATTTCCAAATGTTGTTGGTGAGTGAGATGATAATCCCACCATCCTTTTAACTGACCTGTGAAGCCAGTAATTAATATTTTTGCTATAGCTTTATCAGAAATAAGTGACTGAGTTTTATAAGCATTTGCAGCTATTGTCATTTGTTGCAAAATACTTAATATAGCTATTGATGATGAAAAACATTTTCAAATGACTAGAAAACATATTTCTAAAATGAAAAAAGAACATATTAAAACATCATTAAAATTTCTTAAACAAGAAGAAATACGACAACAAGAAGAAATTAAAACAGATTTTATAAAAGAAATTACACAACCTTTAAATTTAATAAAATTAAATAAGATCATAAAATCACATAAACTTGATGAATTAAAAGAAGAATATTTCAATTATAGATTAAAAAATCACACTGATATAAGAATATTTCAATTATAGATTAAAAAATCATACTGGTATATCATTCTTTGATTGGTATACATTAATTAAAGATAATAAAGATAATAAACGTTTAAAGTCAAGTCGTAAAAGAACTAAAAAACCTGATTTTAAAGAGATAATCTGTAAATCTAAGTCTAAAAATGAATTAGTTCGTCTATTAAAAGATTCACTAAGTAAACTTGAGGTTCAATCTAACACTACTCAACCAGTAGCTATGAACATTCCTCAAACCTCTAATAGTCAAACAGCCAATCCTAAAGATTTTCAGATTTCTACAGTAAATGTTTCTACAGGTGATAAAGACGAAATCGAAAAAGAATTCATAAACGAAATATCTAAAATGAAAAACTTAATCAAAATAAAACATATATTAAAAACTTATACTTTTGAAGAATTAAAATATGAATTTTTAGACTATAAAATTACTATTCAAAATGACATTAAATTCTTTGATTGGTATGAAACTATTAAAACAACGCAATCTGATAAAGATTTACACCCAGTAACTAGTAGAGATAAAAGACCAGAATGGATAGTAAACACTAAAAAGAATTATAAAGATTTAACCTGTTATACTTGTAATCAACAAGGGCACACATCTAAAGTTTGTAAAAAGAACCCATTGTCTAGATTACATAAAGCATTAAATAAACTAGATAAAAAACTAGATCACTTAAATGAAGAATTAGATAAAATCCCTAGCGAATTAAAAAACTTTACAACAGCAATATTTAAACCTTGTCAGCAAAAACTAAAATATAAACCTAAAAAGGATTATACAACCGTCATCTGTTATCATTGTGGTAAGAATGGGCATACATTAAAATTTTGTAAAAGTTTAAGTCAATCTAGTCAAAATAAATTTGTCAATACATTAAAAAACCAATTACGTCAACTTGAGGTTCTTTCAGAAACTACTCAACAAGTAGCACCTGAAATTCCTCAAACATCCAGAATTATAAATATATTAGAAGAACACACCAACTCTGAGGTTAGTGAACCTGACTCAGAAGATGTTAAGCAATTTGACTTAAATCCTCTAAATCATTATAGAAAACTAGTCAATAGAGCACCCGATTTAGGTATAATTGATAAACCTAATACTATTAGTCAATTTAAATACAATGCATCTACAATCTATGAATGAAATATAGATGGATTGATGGTTTAAGTGAATATAATATATTAAGTATTTTGCAACAAATGACAATGTCTGCAAATGCTTATAAAACCCAGTCAACTATTTCTGATAAAGCTATATCAGAAATCCTCATTGCGGGATTTACTGGACAACTTAAAGGTTGGTGGGATTAGAATTAGTAGTTGTTGTTCTTGTTTCTTTAGTACCTTCAGTGGTTCCTATACCTGTCATGTTAAATGATGATAGTGAACCTGTATATGATGAGAATGGTGATGTAATTCAGGATGCTGTGTCATCTTTAATTCTCACTATTTCATTACATTTTATAGGAGATCCATCTCACTTATAAGATAAAAATGGTGAATTATTAAGTAATCTTAAATGTCGAAAATTAAGTGATTGATTAATTAAGTGATTTTCAAGAATATAAAACCACTTTCCTTACAAGATTAATGTTAAGGGAAGATTCAAACCAAGCCTTTTGGAAAGAGAAGTTCTTAGCTGGACTACCTTTCTACTTAGGCGAGAAAATTCGGAATTCTATAAAACAACAGTTTGGTAATCCAATCCCGTATGATACATTGACTTATGGTCAATTAACTAGTATCATTCAAAAGGCAGGATTACAAATCTGTCATGATTTAAAGATTCAATTAAATTTAAAATCTGAAATGAGTAAAACTCAAAAAGGATTAGGATCTTTTTGTAAACAATTTGGTTATGACATGACTTCTACCAAACCTTGTAGTGGTCAGTGTTCTATATCAAATTTATCTTCATCTTATAAATTAACTTGTTATATTTGTGGTAAACCAGGACATACGTCCAACGTTTGTAAAAGAAAACCTTCATTTAAAGATTTAACTTGTTTTCATTGTGGTAACAATGGTCATACTTCTAAATTTTGTCGATTTAACAAAAAATTAAATGCATTAAAATTAGATAAAGAAATATTAATAAAAATTCATAAATTATATCTTGATTCAGACACTTCAGACTCTGAGTTTATAGAATCTGATAAACTCATGGTGAAATAAGGTTTCACCTGCCTTTTACTCAGATGAGGACGATGTGTCCTTCTTTTTCTTTTGCTTTACTTTGCTTTTTTGCTTTAATTTTTCATCAATAAACAAAGTACAACCTATAGACATAGGTTGTACAACCTATAGATCGGCATACAACCTCATTCAATTGGTTGTGATTAAAACCCGCCCTTTCTATTTCTTTTGTTGGGGATAGTAATGGTGAAAATAAAAATGGAAGCAGGGATACATGTTCTCTCAACCTCTAAACTCCTCTTAAACACTTCCCCTGCATAGTAAATCATTAACAGGACTTCGTAAAGGACTGACAAGGCATAACCTCTTCTTCCACAGAAGAGTCAGGTAAAGCGATCATACCCGATCATGGTATGGCTATTTAAACCTAAAGCGATCAATACCCGCATCAATGTCTTTGGCATTCCGGTCTCAAAACGGTAGAACGGTAAAAGGAATTATCAAATCCGTATAATGGCTGTGGATTTGCCAAAAATCCAATATATTGATTATTTAATTGTTTACTCAGGCTATATGTAAAGACGTTGTTTGATTAAATTGTTTAATATCACTATTTTAAAACCCATACTCGAACAATCCAGCTGGGCTTCTTTTCGCCCTGGGTATATTATGGGTATATTAGCATGGGTATATTAGCAAGCAAGCCTATATTAGCAAGCAAGCCCATATAATAGGCCCAAATGGTCTCAATAATATTTGGCAGAAAGAAAAAGATAAAATTATATTATCATAATCACCTTCACCTTCACATGGCGATAGTGCAATTCATGATGATATTCCATTATTAAAGTCAAAAGATAAAAGATAAATCAAAGAAAAGAAATGTGAAGAAGGAAAAGAAAAATGAAGATAAAAAGAAAAAAGTAAAAAGAAGGACAACTCATCGTCCTCATCTTCTTGTAAAAGGCAGAAGGAACCTTATTCCTTCAATTTGATCTCATAAACTAGTGGCAGACCAAAGACTATTCATACACAGTAAAGGTCAACCATTATTCAGCACAGTAAAGGCCAAGCTACTTTTTCAACAGTAGAAGCCAAAGTTCAACAGTAAAGGTCAAAGACACAGTGGCAGACAACCCACTGTTCATCCACAGTAAAAGCAAGATTTCATGGCAGATATGTCACTGTTCATTAACAGTAAAAAGCAAATAGTATAGATTCTTAAAATTTCTATATAATGGGAGCCTTTCCCCATGTGAAGGCATTGTCCAAATATAGGCAATCCTAAGCCCAAAAGCTTAGTTAGTAAACCCCTCTCCTCTCTTTCCAACGTCCACTGTAAGAATTCAAGGTTAGAGATTCTTTAAACTTTGTAAGTCTAATCTTTTAAATTTTGTATATGTCTTTTTTTAAATTTTGTTAATATGTCTTTCCATTTTTGTAATCAATTTTAATCTTTTGTAATTAAAGTAAAGTTTTATATTTTTGTTTGTAAGAATGTACTATTATTAAAGCCCTGTTAAAAAGGCTTTTCGCTTCTCTCTTCCTCCCTCCACACTTCTGACCTTAGTTTCTGGGGATCCCAGGCCAGGCTAAGGTTGCAGGAACCCTCAACCTTAATTAAAATAAAATCAATTAAAATTGGTTGAGTTAATTGATAAATATTTGTGATCTGTTTTTTGTATAAGTATGCTCTGTGGATGCAGCTCAGTCTGATCTTCCACATCAGAAATTTGTATTGTTTGTTTATATTTGTTTGATCTAAACAGTAACTGTTTGTTCATGTTAAAAAGACAAACAGTAACTATTTCTTAAACGGAATCTAAACAGTACTTGTTTAAGTATTGGTATATAAGTATTGGTATATAGGCTGGAAACCCAGAAGTGCGGGCTACTGGTCCAAAGGACTATTTAATTAGTCATCTTCTTGGTATAACAAAGCCACGTATCATACTTAAATTGTATGTTGATTCTCAGGTAAATGAATTTTATAAGTGTTCATATAAATCCATTAAATCATAGTATTTTCATGTTACTTCCGCCTTAAAATTGGTATCAGAGCCACTAGGGCACTATCGGGCCCGCTCCATGGAGGGTTCTCACAGTGTGACACTGTGACGAAGCACTGGCTCTTACCTCCAAGTTATCCTATTCGACGCTCTGAAGCCTGGCGGTTAAATTCCCCAGATCCTTCACCGTCAGCCCTTCAATGGGGTAGGTTGGCATTGTCGCGAGGCAACAAAATCGATAAAGCCGTAAAAAGTGGTTCTGAGGTACTGCAGGTTGGAATACTTCAAAATGTGTAGCTTATTATGACTCAGCTTCTCCAAGGCAACTAATTATTTGTTTGCAATTCCAATTTGCAGTCAGAGCCTTACTTGATAGGTGAAGTTATCCAACAAAGGACTAAGATTATCCTTCGAAGGTGAAACATTATAAACTCAAAAATAACTACAGTAAAGGAGGTCTCTTTACAGTTTGAATAGCTTGGAACTTAATATTAAAGGTAAATCACTGTTTCTGAAATGTGTCCAAATGAGAGCACAGCGGATTGTAATGTTATTCATATATGACAGCAAAATATTGTTGTGGAAAAAAATAATGCTATTCATGGATTGAAGGGTTTTAAATGATTTAAATTAGTTATTTTGGATATTATTATGAAATAATGCTTTATTTTTATTATTGTTGTTATTATTCTTAAATTTTTTTTTTTAATGAATGATGCGTTTGGTTTGGTTGGAGGCCTAGTAGTGGCCATTTTGCTTTTGGAGAATGTTGGTATGATATAGGAGTGGATATTGAAGTGTTTTTACATTTGAAATTTGATTGAGTTGTGCCGAAGTGCTGCCGAATTTTTAGCAAAAAAATTCAATATGTGGAATCGTATACTTACCTTTATTAGGGTAAAGGTATTATTAGGGTAAAGGTAATAAATGAACTTAGTGAATAAATGAACTTAGTGATTTTTACATTATATTATAGGTACCCTTATTTATAGAAATAACCTTAGTTAGTTATAAAGTGTAAATTGAACATTACATTTGGCATGTTTTAAGGATGGTTTAGACTAATGCAATTACATATAATTTGCCCTTTATAAACACAGTGTTAACTAGGTAAAAAAAATGCGAACTAATCGAGATTGGATGTGCTGGAGGTACGAGGTCAATGGGATATTAGGACAAGAGTTCTTGCAAGGATTAGAGGCGTTTATACAGTTTGCGGTTGGTAATCCCAGTTGTATGGATGGTAATATGTTGAGGTGTCCGTGTAATCATAAGAAGTGTCGAAATAGAGCCTTCTTAGACATCGATACAATTAAACTTCATTTATGCAAAAATGGGTTCGTGGAAAATTATTATGAATGAAATTATTACGAATGGATACATCAATGGTGAAGCTCGAGTTGCCAGTGGGTTCAGGGCACTCCATCCCTTTCGGTTAAGTTTTAGAAGTTCAGCCTTATCAATTTCTCTATGGTAATCAATTGCAAAATGAATGGTGATCGATGCGAGTAGAGTACAATGTGATTGGGATAATATGGAGGAATTCCAAAAGTTGCAGCAAACAATTGTTTTGACATGCTAAGTGCAGCTAATCAGTGAACTGTGGCTTGGATTGGCAGAATTCATTCCAGTTCTGTCTGTTGTTGCACGATTTTTACTAACATGCAAGCGGGAGCACCATTTTTCAGAAAGGTGTTACGATGATTTTGTGGCAGTTAGCAAAAGGAAATGTTGCTGAAAGGGCCATTCAATGGTTTGATAATTTTATCGGACAAAAAATTAAAGTTTCGGGGATTAGGACTACCGGTAGAAAGATGGATTGCTGTCGTAATAATTGTATGATATTTCCCTGGGGTTGTTTGCCCTCCGAATTCAGAGAAATGCAAGTTTTGTAAATCCTTCCAAGATATCAACGGCGGGGTCAAGGGACTGGTAGAGTACAAAAGAGAGAAGGCTTGCCCGAAGATGTATTATTTCCCTCTTGTCTCGCCTTCAAAGGTTATTCTGCATCTAAGGGCGACAGCTTGAACACATTGACATGGCAATGCCTTTGCAATGAACAGAATGATTGGTATAATGACTCATCCTCCAGACTCTGAAGCATGGAAAACAATTTTCGATAACAATTCATCCCTGTGTTTGCTGCTGACATGAGAAATGTGAGATTGGGGCTTTGTACTGATGGGTTTCAGCCTGTTTGGCCAATCAGGTATCAATCAAATATCATCATGGCTGTCATTGTGAACACGATATAATCTACCACCGTCAATGTGGGTATGAAAGATGAATATATGTTTTTTTGTGTGTTATTGTTCCTGCCCTAACTAATCAAAACATAAAATTGAATTTGTGTTTCTGCAACCTTTGATTTTGCCGAACTTAATTATTTATGGGCTATGGGTTGAAACCATTCCGATATTCGACCATCAGAATTTTCAAATAATTTTCGCGCTGCTTTGCTTGGCCCATCAGTGATTTTCCAGCATTTGGAATGTTAGTCTGGGTGGAGTACGGCTGGCAAATTGGCATGTCTCATTGCATGGAAAACAACAAATGCATTTACACTAAAGAATGGAGGTAAACACATGTTGGTTTGATTGTCATCGCATTCTTACCCCAGAATCTCAACCTGGAGGAGAATCGACAATGCTTTAGAAAGAACACGACTATTGTTGAACCCTCCACCCTGTGAAGTCTGGAGCTGAAATATTATAAGAAATTGAAGATCTGGGGCTTATGAAAGTTTACAGAGTTAGGTGCAGATGAGGTAAATTACAAGAATTGGCAGGAATAGCGGGTGGCGAAAAGCGAAGCATCTTCTGGGATTTGCCATACTGGAGTTCACTTCTTATCCGTCATAACCTGATGTCATGCACATAGAAAAAAAATGTGTTGAAAATCTGTTCAACACTGTATGAACACTGAAGGGAAAACCAAGGATAATGCAAAAGCCTAGAAGGCAAGACATGAAGGAAATTTGTCGTCGACCAGCAAACTCGAGCAAATCTGTACCTTACTGGTAAGCTTTCCCAAAGGCATGTTATTGTTTTAGATAAACCCAAAGGCAATTATTGTGGCGAATGGCTACGATCATTAAGGTTTAGATGGCTATCTGTTCAAATATGGGCTTAGATGTGTGGCACAGAGGAGCCGATTGCTTTGGTATGAAGTACCATGATAAAAAAAAAAAAAAAAAAAAAAAAAATCTTAAGTATATAATGTAGTAAAATGTTATTTAGACTTTTAGAGATATATAGAATAAAATAAGTGATTATCATTTTGAAAATAAAAATAGAAAATTTTCAGTTCGAACTGGCCTGGAACCGCCGGTTTACCACCGGTTCAGATTCAAATTTTAACATTCACATGAACTTTAACCGGCCCTTGAACCAATGGTTCAGGTCCGGTTCCGGTTCATCTACAGTACTGTTCGGTTCCGGTTCAAAATAAACTAGTGGCTATGCCTAGAATGAATTGAAATTTTCTATGAACTCTAGTTTATTGCTCATTCTTTAGTCCAAAGAGCATAATAATAGTTTGGCTTGAATTGATACTTAATTTGAATCAGAGAAGAGTTTCTGTATATTCAACTTTCCATGAAGGTTCCTTTTTCTTTTTCTTGCTTCAGGAAATCACTTTAGTTTGTAATCATGGGCCTTTTAATGGTAGTGCTTCTTGACCATCACCTTTTTCACCAGTTACTCTTTTTACAGGGTGTATTTACAGCACATCCACATCCTATTGAGTGTTGTAGCTGAAGGAAATATAAAAATTTTAAGTGTGGAAAGAGGAGTATCTAGGAACTGCCCCCTCCCAAAAAAAAAAAAAAAAAACCAAGAGATACAATGCGGCTCACTATTATTTTTATTGAATTGCGAAGAGATCAACACCATATGTACAGTAAGTATACATAATGTAAACAGGTCCTAAATTGATTGGGCCGTTGTTAAATCATACTTATGCAATTTGGGGTTCGTTGATAAATAGTGAAATATATATCAATCTTTTTGCGCTGTCAAATCCCAATTTGCCTGATACTGCAGTTTGATGGCAAAAAGCTGGACACGGAAGTTTGCAGAATGGTTTAATATTATGTAAGTTACTTTAAAGTACACAACACGGAAATGTACATTTATTAAATCTGACTCATGTCATTACTATTCCCATAGGCTCGAAGCTTGGAAAAGCGATATTCGTAACAGATTTTAAATTACGGATCTGGCAAAGGGGCCATTACTGGTTGCTATCGCCTACTCTGGCTACTATTGTAAAACGGTTACAAGTTTTCACACTGAGGGTTATGGGAGAAAGCAGAAAGACCAATGAACAGCGGTGTGTGCATAAGGGATCGAGACTATCAGTGATGTGGTCAAAGCGATTTTTATGGAAAATTGGTTGAGGTTTTGGAGTTTAGAAATATCCAGGCCTACCAATGAAGTGCAAACAATCTTATTCAAATGTGATTGGTTTGATTCCTACGCCAAACCATTGGCACGAAGGTTCAATCCCCTAAGTAATATCTGGTAGATATTAATCAGAAGAAGATATACAAAGTAATGAACCTTTTGTGTTTGGCAATGCATAGTGCACGAGGTATACTTATGTCCCATATCCATCGTTTAACGAGACCGATGCGATTGGATGGCAGTGTGGTAAAATCAAGGCTAAGATCAAGTTGTTCTTGGCACTTGAAACCAAACAAGCTGCTTCACTCGCAGTATCGGAGCCAATTTCAAGAAGTTAGTGGGTTAAAACGCAACCGATGCAGTTGTTGAAGATTTAACGAGAGATAATTGGATGAATGAAAGCCGAATCTTATGTTGAAACACGGAGCATCGGATTGATGAAGAGGAAGAAGGAAATCAAATCATCATGGGTAACTAGAAGCGAATGATGAAAGAAGAGTGAAGCGATGAAGAAGGAGGAGGAAGCAGATGATATTGGAAGAACCTTAAAAACTTAGAGCAATTTTTAACTATTACAAAGTTCGTAAATGTATATCTAATTAATATTATTAATGAAGAAAATCAACAGTATTAAACTTTTCTTTAACTCATAATTTACGACAATGTTCCAACAATTCATATAATTGTATAAATTCATTTTTTTCTAGGTTCTGATATCTGCAGTACAGATGGCTAGAGGCCAGATGCGTTTGATTCTGACACGTCCGGCCAGTGTTCGCGTGGAGGACGTGGCCTTGGAACGCAGTGCCGTGGAGCAGGAGGGTCGATCCCTCAATCCTTCGTCAGTAACGTTCTGGTGCTTCGTCATCTGATCAGCGACCATACTGCCCTTATCCCTCCTTCTTCTTCAGGTACGTCTGGGGCTTCATCCTCTGCTCAACGACAAGTACTGCCGCCATCACTTCCTTCTGCTCCTTCCTCTTCTACCCCCGTTTCTAAACCAGTACAGTCTTCACTAGCTGCACAGTCACCTACTATGCAAGGTAATCACAATTGCTAAGCAAGTTCTTTCAATCAAATTATATTTCTGTTCATTTGGAACAAGTTTTTTACTCAAGTAGTACACTGCCTTCTCAACACTGGCTTCATCAGCTTTTATTAACATGGCTCCAATTCTAGCATCTTCCATTGTCAAGTACAAAATTTAAGGTTTCCCTGGTTTCGGTGGGCACAAAACCGGGGGACTTGACAAATATTTCTTGATTTTGTTGAAAGCTATCTGGCAGTGATCATTCCACTTTACTGGCTGATCTTTTCGAGCAGCGAGGCAAATTTTGAGGATAATCAAGCTCCAGCTGCATAAAGAAGGATACACATGGGATGCCGTACCACAAGAGGCGAGAGACTTTATTGGGAGGAGTTTCAGGTACTCTTTGGTTTAAGTTCTATCATCATTGAATGTTTACAATTCAGGATACATCCTTAGTGTTGAAACGCTATATTTAATTTTTTGCAAAAACATTTCATATGGGACGAGGCCATTCGGCTATGCTGAAAGTAGCCTGGGAGAAGATATGCGCCGATCGATATGCTGACTTCACCTATAGGATGAGAAAAAGCGGTAAGAAGCAGCAGTGTGGTGTCCTCAAGGAGATATGGGAGAGCTTGGCAAAAGGCTTGGGAGGATCCCTGCCTTCAAGAGAAAGAGGGAGATATTTGGCACAAAACAGGCCGCAGACTGGCGGTGATGGAGCAGGACCTTCTCAACACACAGGCGGATCAATATCTACTATAGAGACATCTCGATTATTAGTAAGTGAACTACTCACAGTATATGAAACTGATGTTTAATGAAAGGACACTATATATATTAATATATCATGCATCAAAATTTATTATAGGCTGAAAAATTACGTCGTGAGCCAACACCGATTGAGGTGTTTACATACACTCACATGAAGGACCACGATCTTAATACGTTTGTCGACATACGTGCGGTGAGCGTCAATGTAAGTAATAATGAAAAATATTTACATTTACCCTCTACTCGTTGCGAAGATGTACAAAGTTCAATATAATAAAGCTTGCAATTAAAGCTTGCCAATTGATTGATTAATTAATTTTTTGTTTTCAAGGAGAACTATATACAGCTCGGGAGCGTATTGGTTACTTCTCAGACCGATTGAAATCACGAAGCTGAGTCAAGAATTGACGAGGTAGCGCTTTATCTGCGAGGCTGTAGGGGGCGAGAAAGAAGAGGAAGGTACTACGCATCGGGTCTCAGGCTCCACAACAAGTTTATTGCGGCTCAGAGCTTCTACAGCCAGCGCAGCACGACAGTCGGAGCACACTGACTCACAGTATGATGATGATATACGGGCTCAGCTTGCTGATCAGCAGAGACAGATTGCAGACCTTAGAGAGCATGTGATGCGGCTGTCCGGTGAGCCCCGTGCTGGTACTTCTTCCGCTGATCCTGCGCTTGCTACAGACCGACATGTTTCGACGTCTCCGCAGCAGCCACTACCGGCTCCTGATCCCGATGCTGCAGCCGATACCTTGGTCACCCCTCCTGGCGCTACATCACATCCAGCAGCTACTCCTCCCGGCGATCCGACATCACTCGGCGATCACATGCGGATCCTCTGCGATGAGCAGCAGCATAGATTTGATTTTGGGACCTTTTTTAGTTTTTTTATTTGGTATTTTGATATTTTAATTGTTCAGTACAATAAATTACATTTTTACTTTGTTCTTGATTGCCAATGGTGGTTGATATATATGTATACTATGTCATTTTTCAGGCAGGTAACGGAAAAATTTTGGTTTCATAATAATATTTAAATTTTTTTTATTTTTTTTCATTTTGGTGGACCGATTTGCGACCCGATTTGATAAACCGAAAATTACAAATTTTAAATTACCATTTTGCGACTCGCTTTAAAATTTTGCGACCCAATATTTTTCTGCGACCAATTGGCATACTGAAATTTCAATTAAACCACGACAAAAAAATTTTGCCGACCGATTATTCAATTTTGCGACCCGATATATCGGTCGGAAAGTGGCGACCGATTAAATAATCGGTCCGGCAATATCTTTGGCGACAGGTATTTTTTGCGCACCGACAAATTTTCGGTCGGCATATCGGTCGCAAAATTTTCGGTCGCATATCGGTCGCAAAGATCAATTTGCGACCGATATACGCAATTTTGCGACCGATTTGTCGGTCGCAAAATAGCGTTTTTTTTTAGTGATCATACTATAGTTCATGGAAATCAAAAATTAAACCATAAAAAAGAAAGAGAAAGAGAAAATAAGTAATCTTTCCTTATGAATCATTTGAAAATTTCTAAGTTTTCATGCACCTTTAGCATTCTTGAAAATTTGGGTAGATGCTAATAAATCTTTCCACGTGTCATCATGTTCCAAATTATTAAAACTGAATTTGTAAAACTGAAATGCAAGAAACACTAGGAAACTAAAGCTGATACTATTATCATTGACCTTATTAAAAGAAATCCTTTTATTTTTTAATTTCTTTGCTCACTCCATTACTCCAATATTGGTTCAGCCTGAAATCTCCATAAAAAGAATAATTCAGATTTCAAAAGCTGCTTAAACAAGAGCAAAACCTTTCTAAAATTACCAAACTTATCCTGTAATAGCTTGCATCAATATACAAGTGCAACATAAAAATGTCAAAATCCCTAATTGCAATTTCAACCTTGCATAACCTCTATCCAACATTGTTTTAGATAATGAAACAGCAAATCACATTAATCAAGCTAATAAGTGTGCAAAACATTGTTCTAGATAACGGCAATATGATATTTTCATAATTTGAAAATTCGAAGAGCAAAAAATAAATAGCGAACCTGAGATTATAGGTTCAGTTATAGGGAAAACCTGATAGTGGGTTTCTGTTCAAAGAATAATAAGAACATAAAAGAAGAAATCGAGAAGGAATGAAAAGAAGAATAACCAGAAGAAAGAATCAGAGAGAGATTTTACTGAGATTATCAAAATTGGAAGACAATTCCCTTTTAAATAAAATTGATACTGTAACTGCTCCTTACAAACTACGGTTCATTAACTAATTACTGCTCCTAACAAAATATTTAAAAGAAATGTAATTTAAAATATTTTTATTAGGACTGATTTTTGATTTTTTTTTTTTTTTCAATTTGAGTGGATTTTTGTTATAAATTTATTTTTAAATACACATCTATACGTAATTAGATCTTTGAAATTTTTAATTTTTTAATTTATTTTTCAGAAAATATTTATTGTTAAATTTCTATATTTTTTATTTTTCTACAATTTGATTTATATAAAATTAATATTTTAAATTTTTTTTTGATTTGATTGGATATATTTTATTAAAATTAATTTTTTAAATAAATACTTGTAGATAATTAAACCTTTCAAAATTTGTAAGTTTTAACTTTTTCAAATTTATTTTATTTAAACATATATGATAATAAAACATTTGAAATTTTTTAAATTTTTGACTTTTCAAAGTCATTTTTAAATTTTGATTTTATTTTGATTTAAAAGATTTTATTTTAGGAGAGGGACAAGAAAAGAATATATTTTTTATTTTAATATTATTTTTTATATTTGTATAATTTGATTGGATATATTTTCTTGACTTGACTTTTATTTTCTTTTTTTTTTCCTATCAAAATCAAATTTCATTATATCATGATCTTCTCAGTTGGAGAAGGGGCTGACTTTTAACATTCAAATCGGTAATTTGTTTAAATAGATGATCCTCGGATGATTACATACTATAAATTTTTTGATATTTTTTCTTTATATTTTAAATTTATTTGACTTAAAGGAAAATATAGTTTAGGAAACTGGAAAAAAAAAATCTAGAATTATATAATTCTGTTTTGAGTCACATTTTGGGATTTCACGGGTCCGTGTATATGAATATGTTCATTTTTATAATGTATTGTCTAAGTAATATCGTCACTATAGCCAAAGTAATTCCCACCAGCATTCTTACTCATGTTACTTTTAAACAATTCAAATCATTTTTTCATTTCTTTTCTTTTACCTAGCAATAAGAAATAATTTTTTATGTTTTTACTTTTACATTATAAATATACATAAATATTGATTTAGGGTTGGGCTACATGGGATTGAGGATTGAATGATGGTTTAATTTACTTTTTGAGCACCTATTAAGGTTTTAAGAATCTGCATGTATAAATTAGGAGCTGAAATTAAATTTAAAGGTTGAATTCACTTGGGAGCTAGAAATATTTTTCAGTGGGATCATTTATTTAATTTGATTTTTAGTGGGGCAATTACGCTAAAAGTTTTAAAATTTTTCACTTAAAAGTATATTTTTCAAACTTTTTTTTATCAATTCAACTCTATAATATATAAAAGTTTTAAAATTTTTCAATTAAAAGTATATTTTTTCAAACTTTTTTTATCAATTCAACTCTTAATATATATATATATATATATATATATATCTATATATTATATATATATATATTATATATTTTGGAAAGTTGGGTGGGACAATTGATCCCACTAATCTAGCTGTGGCGCTGCCTCTGGTTAGGTTGAACTTGATTTGAATACGACTTCATTATATAAAATAGAATTAAGTGTATAAAATTAGTATAATAAGTAGTTTTTAGAGCAAACTATAATGTAAATAACTATTATATTTATTTTAATCTAAATAAACTTATATTTTGTATTCATATAAACAAAAAAAATTAAATATGTAATTCACATCATAAAAAGACTAGTTATATATAAATATTATTAATACTTTTTGTTTTTATCACTACATCGCCTGGTATTCTTCAATAAACAAGGAGAATGATGATGAGAATTATGAATATGGATGATGATGGGTCTTTTGAAAAAATTCTAACAGAAATTAGAGAAGAAAAATATGAATCCAAAGTACTAGAATTGTTTCAACATAAAATTTTTAGAAATTTTGTGCGTAGATTTGAAAAGGAAGCCATTAATAAATCTATAGAGGGAGGTGATCGTTTAGGTGCTTCTGTAACTAAAAATAGGAGAGGCAGTAGTGGAAAAGATATATTAATGGAAAAAACTTACGGAAACAAAGAAAAAAAACAACAGTCGATTGCTGGAGAATGAGAATAGAGTTTTGAAATTGAAGATTATGCAAAAGAAGAAGAAAGGGAAAGCAAGAGACTTGAAAAGCTAAAGAAGTTGACTAAGACAAAGAGAGTAAATTTAAAAGAATTGGGATCAGAGCCACAGCAAAAGGAGTCGAAAAACCTAAAAGAGTAAATTTAAAAGAACTTAGGTTAGAGCCACCACCGGACATGCCAAATGAATGGAAGAGGGAAATGATAAAAAAATAGGTACTGAAACCAAGTTACCCATAATAAAACAAATATTTTAGAATTGATACAAGCACCCATTGTGGCTGTTTTACAATTCCTTGGAAGCAAATTAAAAATTCACAAGTTTCTTACAGTAGACGACGGAAGAGACCTAAATTCACCTAAAGAGACTTTGACTAATGGAACCATTTGGATGAGTCTAAGTTGAAAGGAAGTTTTAACTATTAGATGGAAGGAAATTTTAGAAATAAATTTTACTGGTATGAATTAAATTACCATAATATAACTTTGATAATTTCGAGTTAATGTAAAACAAAACTATATTATCGTCATTCTCATTATAGTGGTAGTAAATTGGAAATAGTGCAAGTTCTAGTCATAACAGTACTAAAGTAGGTTTCTTTTTTATTTGATCAAGAATAAGATTTTGCTTTATTTAGTCAATATATGGTTAACTCTTTTTTTTTTTTTTTTTTTTATATGGTTAACTCTTTTTTTTTTTTTTTTTTTGTTAATAATAATAATGAAGATGTTAAAACTATATATATAAATATAATATATATATATGTGAAACAAATAAAATAAAATAAAATAAAAACAACTTTGTATATATATATATATATATATATGCTGAACAAATAAAATAAAATAAAATAAAAACAACTTTGCCACTAAAGATGGTAATAAAACTGCAAAAAGAGGCTTTGCACAGGAAAATGGCATAAATTGAACCAAGGAATTTTTTTAACACAAAAATTGACCAAAACGCCCTCTGGCAGGTTGCAGTGTACAAGTGAGTAAGTTTGCTGAACTGTCCCAACCAATGGTCTGTTGAGCCTCTCTAACTGTGGAAACATCATTTGTTCTTGTGACTTACACCTGTCTCCTTCCAATCTATCCATAAGTGCCGGACAGTGACATATGACCCGCCAATCAACATTTTCAAAACTTGATTCTCAACTCATCTGTATCTCTCGTGACATATAATCAACAGCAGGGCAAGAAGAAAAATTTCACCAAGAGTGGATGTGGAGCCTACCCATTATGCAATTTCGCAGCAGCAGCTTGGAAGAAGACTCAAGAAGGGGTCTTCTTTTTCTCTTCTTGTCATGATTAGAATTGAGGATTACTATTCGGATTCACTGTCCATGCTCTCCATTCCCTTTAATCCCCTTCTCTTTTGCTGCTATATTCATGAAGAAACCGATTTTAGTCTTCATAATCGGATGGTTGTACATAAGCATGCATATTAATAATAACAGCATGATTATAGTGGTTAGGCATTTAGCCAAGAAGCACAATGGAGACTAAACCTATTTGCGCCAGATCTGGCTCAATCACGAAGAAAATTATGGATCGAGCAGGTGGAAAACCTTCGAAAATATGATATATTGTCCAGGCTTAAACTCGACCCATGTACAGGTATACCCTAAACTGAGACCCTTATTGTCATTTCCCTTCAACCACTAACTCCATTCAGACATATTTCTAGTTAAATAATAAATAATAATAACTCCAACAAAACCCTTTTCCTATGTATTCTTGCTATTTCCCTTCATGTATTATAATCTCCACCTTCTCCTTTTGATAAAGTATTTTATATAATCCACACCGTCCCCATTAATATATTATTGCTAATTTACTAGTATGCGTGTGTCTCAAAAGGGCTCATGAACAGTTCTTGATTATTTGAATAAAAGAAAGCTTAATTTCTTTAATCAAGCAAGAAAATAAATTAACAGATCTTGTGGTAGAAAGATTGATTAGGTAAGAGTAGGACCCATAACTACAAAGTACAAATCACACGCATACATAAAGCTGGGATTCGTGTCTACCACGCCTAACACAAATAAATGAGCCAGCCACACCAATGTTTCATTAAAGTAAATGACAGTAACCCAGGCATGTGCCTGTTATTTGATGATCATTCTATTATGATAATTAGAGTTTGTATTTCCCATATTTCAAATATTTCATTTCCCAGCTTTTAAGATCCATTTGAATAAAAATAAATAGTCATTTATATTTGATGAAAAACCATTAAAAAATTAATATGTTGCCAATCTAAAATACTCGGGCATTTCAATGACTTGCTCAAATGAAAATTTTCAATCTATAATTAAATTTGTGTTCAATGCTTCAAAAGAGGTAAACAGGGTGCATAGGAAGCTAAAGACTGTATTTACCTTTTTCACGCATTTCTTCTCTCTAACCTCATACCTACTCTTTGTCAAATCAGATAGCCACATCCCGGGAAAACAATACTGCCAAAAACACACAACGCACAGCATCTTCGTTATCATCTACTCACAAAGAAGATAAAAAATGCACGCTTGTGAAGGAAAAAGATAAGCAACAAAAGAACACCACTCAAAAATATATATAGGATTCCACACCTTTCCACACCTAAATTGTGGTGTTAGAAGTAGGTATGTCTGGCTTCATATTAAGACGTGATGCCGCGTAAAGCAGGGGAGTGCAATGGAGCATCAACTTCCTACATATATACTGAAAATCATAACCCTTCCTCGTTCCAGAAAAACGCAATTTCTTTCTCTAATATTAACCTCCATACCTAGCTCCTTTGTCAAAGTCAGATAGCCCACAATCCCGGGCACAAATTACAATATTCTGCCAAAAAACACACAACGCCACAGCAATCATTCCGTTACATCTACTCCACAAAAGGAAAGAATAAACCATTAATGCACCATTGTGAAAGACGAAAAAGATAAAATACAACAAAAGAAACCATTGAGCCACTCAAAAATATATATATATATAATCACACTAGTAATTAATACTTAATAATATATAATGAGAGTGTTTATAGGTATAGAATATTTTTCCTAGTATATGTAGTATATTTTAAACCTGAAGTGTCTTATCAATGTTCTTGGCTCTTGATCATTTGGGTCTTTGAGGCAGTTTTTGTGCCTGTATATATATATAAATATTTTCTAGATATGTATATATTTTACCTGAAGTGTCTTATCAATGTTCTTGGCTCTTTTCTTTGGTCTTTGAGGCAGTTTTGTGCCTTTCATTGCAAAGAAATCATCTTCTTTTTCTTTTCTTGACAAAGCAATATAAATTCTTGGCCATTCAATAACTTCAGCATTCAACTTTTCTCCAGCAGTTGTTGTTGAGGCAGTGTTATTAACAACAGCTTCTTGTTCTGATTGTGTTGGGGTCGAATCAGCACGATTTGTGTGATCAGCTTGTGATCCATTAGGTTTCTCATCTTTTGCTGGTCTAGAGCTAGCAGTTATCTTCCTATCACTTTTATCTGGGGTTGGAGGAGATCGCTTTCCGGCCATAGATCTAGAAACAGCCCGGTTACTGCTACCACTATTTCTCGATGGGGACCCATTTGCAGCAGCAGATCTCTTTTCTAAATTCCTGGTCATAGCCAAATCAAACAAGAAAAAGATGCAATTGATGAAGAAATTGCTTTGTTTGTTTGTCTTGGCTGATAAACTAAAAAGGTAAAGAGGGTTTAGACTTGATAAAAGTAGATGAAGCACTACAAACCAAAAACAAATGAATCATGATGGGGGTAGTAGAGAATAAAAGAAAAGGAAAGAATTCAATACCCACCTAATGACCTAAACAGAAACAAGAAAAGCATCTCAAAACCTCATTATTAAACTACTAGTACACACATTACACTATATCTATCTATCTATCATAAAACCATGTTCTTCTAAAAACAAAAGGGGAAATAAGGGAATGGAAAAAGAAAACGAAAAAAAAAAAAAGATTTCTTAAGAAATACATAAATTCTAACACATCAAAATAAAAATAAATACTACTCCATTAAAAGAGATGGTTAAAGTCTCAAGATAAGGACACAAGAGCCATGACATAAGCGAGAGGCACAAAAGAAAGGAATAATAATAATAAAATTTTCCTATCATGAGTGGTAACTTACCTTGACTCCATCATATCAAGCATGGCAAGCAAAGCAAGAACAAAGCAGAGCACAGCAAAATGAAATAACATAAGATGGGCTACTTCTTGGATACCCAACAAAATACCAATAGGTGAAGGGTGAAGGGAGAGAGAGAGAGAGAGATTGAGTGATATATTCTCCAATCTTTCCAGGGGTAGAAAGGTAAATCATTCAACAGAGGAAAAAAGTGCTCTTCAACAACTGGAAATGAATGAAATGAAAAGAGAGAATCTTAAAAAACTATGCCATGGTTTAAATCCAAAACCCAAAATTAAATAAAAAACATATTTTCAGAGATTTTCAAAAAGAAAAGGCAAAATCTGAAAAATCATCCCAAAAAAATTAAGTAAAAAGAAACAAATACAAAAATTTATAGAAATGAAAGGTTTATCAAGTATCAAACAAGATCCACATATAATCTTGATGATGTAATTATGAATTAATTCATACACAAAATTTAAAAAAGAAAAAATAAACCAGAATTGGAAGTTTTCAACTAAATTATACCTCTGGGAGCCAAACGCAGAGCTTTCTTTCCTAAGATTGCCACATCTACTATTATTGTACTGTTGTGGCGGTGGTGGAGGCGGCGGAGGCGGCATAGTAGGCGTACTGGAGAGTTTACTATCTGTTCTTCCAGCGAGTTTGCTAATAGGTTGCCTTGCTTGAATAGAAGACGATGACTCGTCGGCAAGTGATCGGATCTCCGACCTCGACGCTCTTGACCTCTTTTTTTGTCCCCATTGCAATAACACATCGCCACTACAGGTGGTTCCACCACGGCTTGGGCTAGGGCTGGGACTAGCATCATTTTTCTGTGTCTGGTTTTTGTTGTTGTCAGAGTGCGGAGGGCTTGAACCGCCGTTATGAAGGTGATGCTGGTGGTGGTTGTGGTGATCTTGGGTTCTAGACGGGGATCTGAATCTAAAACCTTTAGTTTCAAAACTAGTAGTAGTTAATCCATTTGATATCGATCTGCCATTTTCATTGTTGGGTTTTTTGCCATTACTCAAGGGAAGACAATCTGGGCTTACTCTCTGATATCTGCAACAAAAAGAAAATCAAATTCAATTAAAAGAAGTACTGATACAATATGAAAGCAATTGATAAAAGTAAACAGAATTCTTTCATGAACAATTAGTGAATTGAAAGTGATTGAAATTAAAAATTTTAATAAACAGAACACACATTTGTTTTTTAACTGTGAACAAAATTGCTAAACCAGTGGGGAGAGAGAGAGAGAGACAGAGAAAGAGAGAGAGACAGAGAGAGGAGAAAGGAGAAGAGAAGGAGAAGTGGTCCAGCAACAGTTAAAGGAGAGATCCAGCTTTTGATCCACTCTAGATAAAGAAAATGAGAATTACAAGAACTCATGGCTCAGAATCCATGGAAGAAGAAAACAACCGCAAAAATTAAGATTTTAAGGAATTTTTTTAGGACAGATTGGATCTGGAGATTGTCCACAGATGAATCAACAATGGTGACTGATTGAAACGAGGAATTGATTAATACCCACATCCTACGCTCTTTAGTGCATTGCTACTTTCACCATATCTGCAATCTGCAAACAAAAATCTCTTTCTAACTCAAGAAAAAGAAACAAACCTGGATCCATCAATCCATCTATCAATTTATCAAGATGGATTATCATTATCAATTTTTATAATATATCACAGGATAATCAGAGAAACAGACAACTATACATAAAATATATATTGAGGAAGCAGCAGAACAGAAAAGAGCACAGACCTCATCATTATAATCAGCAAAAGCAAACAATTTGGAGATGATGATATTGGAGGAAGAAGAAGATATTAATTACTATGTTGGTTAAAACTAAAACAAAAAATTTTCTAGGTTGGTTCATTTGTAGTGGTTTAATCAACAATAACAATGGCTTCTCCTCCTTGGTAAATCCAAGAAAACCATTGCAACACAATGGATGGGTTCAAAAACTGAGGCACAGGGACAGAAAAACAAAGGAGGCGGAGAAGAAGAACAAACACTGAGAGAGAACACGGCAACCAAAGAAGAAGTGCAAATATATATAAATAATTAATTATATATATATCAAGATTATAAAATGCACGGAAGAAAAAATACTAGTGTACAGTGCGGTGTTGTGAGATGAGAGGTTTATTGCATTTATTTGTCTATTACGAGTTTTTTTTTTTTTTTTTTTAATTTCTTCTTCTCATTGTCATTTTGGCTGTCAGACCGATCCTAGGGTTTCTAAATTTTGGCCCGGGGTGGCTACTAGTCCGCTTTTGACCCAAATCGATAAAGAAAAATTCGGATTCAAATTGACTTAAGAATACTTATCTGAACCGGATTAGGAGAATCAAGTTTTGGTTCTTTCCAAGGATTTGAGATTGCAAAAGGATCTAATTGAAATAGGACAAGAGTTGTTAAGTCCTTTATCACTAATGGAGATTGATTTGGATTCGATTGAATTGGGATCAAAATTAAAATCGAAGCTTTAGGGATTAGTTTAATTTAAAATCTCAATTTTATCTCCAGTCATCCAGATTGATTTGAAATTTGATGAGATGAGATTAGAATTAAAGTCAAAACTTTTAGAATCATTGTAATTAAATCTCAATTTCATCTCTAATCCTAAATTTTTAATTCAGTGAATCCTTTCTAAAGTTTTAGTTAAGTTTACAACCTCAAACTTGTTGATTTTCTCCCAAATTTGACTTTATATACCGGTTAGTATCTAATTTCAAACATATATTATTTAATTGCTGATAAGGTTATTATGACCGAGATTGACTTGGTTCGATTCAATTAAGATCAAGATTAAAATTATAACTTCACAGATTAGTTAATTTAAAATCTCAACTTCATCTCCAGTCTTGAAATAGGACAAGAGTTGTTAAGTCCTTTATCACCAATGGAGATTGATTTGGATTCGATTGAATTAGGATCAAAATTAAAATCGAAGCTTTAGAGATTAGTTTAATTTAAAATATCAATTTTATCTCCAGTCATCCAGATTGATTTGAAATTTGATGAGATGAGTTCAAAATTAAAGTCAGAACTTTTAGAATCATTGTAATTAAATCTCAATTTCATCTCTAATCCTAAATTTTTAATTCAGTGAACCCTTTCTAAAGTTTTAGTTGAGTTTACAACCTCAAACTTGTTGATTTTCTCTCAAATTTGACTTTATATACCGATTAGTATCTAATTTCAAACATATATTATTTAATTGCTAATGAGGTTATTATGACCGAGATTTACTTGGTTCGATTCAATTAAGATCAAGATTAAAATTATAACTTCAGAGATTAGTTAATTTAAAGTCTCAACTTCATCTCCAGTCATTAAAATTGCTTTGGAATCAATTGACTTGAGATTAAAATCAAAATCAAAATGAAAACTTTTAGGATTATTGTAACTTAAATATCAGTTTCATCTATAGTCTTAAATTATCAATTTAGTGAATCCTTTCTAAATTTTAATTGAGTTTACAATTTTAAACTTGTTGATTTTCTCCGAAGTTTGACTTTATATACTAGTTAGTATCTAATTTGAAAAATACGTTATTTAATTTTTAATGTGGGATAGAATGCTAAATATTTGTTCTATTGATCTCAAAGAGCCAACCTAAAAAGGTCGGTGAAAAAGAAAATTAGTTTGTTTTTTTTTTTTTTTTTTTTTTTTTGAGAGGGATGGAGGATTTGAGAAAAATAAAAGCTTTGTTAATGCATGTGTTCATATAATTAATAATTCGAATCACATTAATTCAATGTGGTCGGGCAGGAGGTGAGTCGGGCTTGTTTGGATTGTCTGAATCATGGAGCTTGTTTATTAGGAACTAATGAGACGCATATTGTTTTAATTCCAAAGAAAAACAATCCAGAGTTTGTGTCTGACTTGTGGCTTGTTTTTTTATGCAATGTTATCGATAAAATCGTCAGTAAGACCTTAGCTAATAGGATGAAGGCTTGTTTATCTCATGTTATTTATGAGTCCCAGAGTGCTTTTGTCCCTAGAGGCTTACCCTCTATTATCGAGCAAAATAAGAAGATGGTTTTCACTCATATTATTGACAAGCTGCTGAAACGTCTTCAAAGGTGGAAGCGTAAGATGCAATAATAGGCTGGAAAAGAAGTTTTATTGAAAATAATTGCTCAAGTGGTACCTAACTACTTGATTTTTTTTTTTACTCCCTATCTCTATATTTGACACTATCAAAAAAGCAACGAATGGTTTTTGATGGACTAGCAGTAACAATGCAAAAGCTGGGATTTGATGGGTGTCTTGGCACAACCTCTGCATGCGAAAGGAGGATGGTGGCGTTGGATTTAAATGTTTAAGGGATTTTAATGTCACTTTGTTGGTAAAGCAGGGCTAGAGGTTTCTTAGCCAACCTACGGCGTTGGTTTCACGTTTATATAAAGCCAGGTATTTTCCAAATACTTCACAATTGGAGACACAGCTGGGATCGAATCCAAGCTCCATATGGCACAATGCGCTTGATGGTAAAGTGTTGTTAAGGAGTGGCTACTTATGGCGTGTATTGGGAATGGCAAGAATGCAACGATTTTTCTTCTCTTTCGTTGCCTGATGTGTCTTCTCCATATGTTTTGTCTCCTAACAATATTGGCCTTGAGGATATTTGTGTTGCAAGTTTATTTTTGCCAGGTAAAAAAAGATAGGATATGGAGGTTTTGGGCTCTTTGTTTACTACGCAGGAGATTGGCTTAATATGTAAAATTCCTTTGAGTCTGACTGATGTTAAGGATAACTGGTCTTGGGTATATGGAAGTCAAAGGGTGTTTATTCTGTGAAATCGGGATATCAGTGCTTATATGGTATTGATGGACTATGGCACTTTGTTATCTCAAGAGTTGTGGCATAAGGTTTGGCGGGCGGAAGTGCCTGCAAAGGTGTCAAACTTTATGTGGTGACTGGCTACAAATCTATTACATGTGCGATTGAATTTGTTGAAATGAAAAGTTGAGGTTGATATATGTTCACCTATGTGTAATATTGGTGAGGAATTAGTGGTTCATGTTATATTACAGTGCCCGTTTGCAATGGAGAGTTGGAGTGTTGCAGGGTTTGACTGGCAGGTGGTCAATGTCGATGTCCAACATGGCTATTGAATTTTTCTAATGCATATGATAAGGAGCAGCGAAGGAGGGTGTTTATGGTGGCCTGGGAACTATGGCAAAGTCGCAATTAGGTTGTATGGAAGGCTCATCAAGTGTCATCCACAAAGGTTAACACATCGTGCTTTCAATTACCGTCATGAGTGGACGTAGGCGCAACACTATAAAAAGTTCTCCATAACTCAACTACTAAGTGACTCAGTTTTGACATGGAAACCTCCTTGTAGTGCTATTGTGAAGATCAATATAGATATTGCATGGGATGGTTTCTCTTTGCGGGCAGGTATTAGTTAGATAGTGCTAGACATGCAGTGTTTGTGTTTAGGATGTGTGCTTTGAATAATGCGACAAACCCTGCTCTTGCTGAGCTTTGGGTATTAGAGAGGTCTTAAGTTGGTTAAGGAATAATTTTTGTGGAAGGCAGGTGGTGGTGGAAAGTGATTGCCTGCGGGTGGTTCAATCTTTACTTAGTATAGCTGCTGATCATTTCTATTTTGGTCTTTTGGTTTAAGATTATAGATGGCTCATTCGAGAAGTCTCTACTGTGTCTATTTTGTTTGTGAAGAGATCAGCGAATCAGTGTGCCCATGTTTTGGCTTGGGCGGCTGTTTCTATGTCTGGTTTGATGGAATGGGGTATTATCCCGCCATCCATTATCTGTGATGCTTTACATTTTGATGTTATTAATATTATAAGCACTTTCATATTCAAAAGGAAATCACATTAATTCATAATGGAATGAATAATTAATTTTATTATATTTTTGGAATAAAATTCAATTTGTTCACTGAACTTGTTTAGTAGAATCAAAAAGGTCAGATTTGACATTTTACACCAATTTAGCCCTTAATGTTGCATAAAATGATTAAAAAGATCCGATTTCACTTTTTAGGCCAATTTAACCCTTGAATTTGTTTTGATTTTTATAAATTAATAATTGGTTTAATTTAAAATGTTAACTTTTATCTTTTTTTGTCCTACACTAAGAACAATCAGATCAAATTTCTTGTAAATATAATAAATTTATAATCATACATTATAATTTTAATTTATTTAACATGAAAAATTCATAGATTTCATAAGTGGTGACCCAGTAATATAGGTTAATTTTAAAATGTTCAAATTAATACATATTTATAAACTCAAAACTATCAATCAAGGTAAAAAGAGACACAATACACTTCATATATCATTTTTCTATATTTTATAATTAATTAATTTTTTAATAAATTAGTCACCTTGATCCCAACTATAGTTTTAATAAAAGATAATGATTTACATGTTGTAAGTACAATGAAGAATTAGAGGTTAAATTGACTCAAAATGTCAAATGTGATTTTTTTTTAATCATAATGATTTTCACATTGTAAATACAATGAAGAATTAGATGTCAAATTGACTAAAAATATCAAATATGTTTTTTTTAATTATTTTAAATAAGTTCAAGGGTTAAATTGTCCTAAAAAGTGAAATCGATCATTTTTAATCATTTTATACAAATTCAAGGGTTAAATTGGCCCAAAAGGTCAAATCTGACCTTTTTTTATCCTACTAAATAAGTTCAGAGACCAAATTGGAGTTTATTCCTATATTTTTAAGGACTAAATAATTTATCTTTGATATAATAAGGACCATGTAACGTATGAGGCCAAACAATCTTTCTATCTACATTAAATTAAATATATAACTTTTGAAGCATGGAAGGTGACTTGGCACGATATTAGAGTGCTATCAATATTGAGTTGGAATTATTACTTTTTTCCATTTTAATTGTATTTTTTCATATTTAAGATTTTGCTAACTATTAATTTGTCAAAGTAATTTAAACCAATATTTAAAGCAAATAATTATGCTTCTTCATTTGTTTATTCCTGTTTCTTCTACTTCTAGATGACATATTTTAATATATTTATTACGGCGTTTACATTCAATTAATCAAGCCAAATCAAATCAAACTAGTTTAGTTTCAATTTAACTGTATATCTTTTTATGGCATCCAAATCTGAAAAATGAATATAATAAAGACCAAATACAACTAATTGGATTTAGTTATTTCAAACTAAAGTAGTTATTTCGGGCATAAAAATAAATTCGGTTAGTGCATATATAATAACCAAAAACCAAATAGTTTTCTCTGACGAAACTAATCGGTAACTAAGTTTCTAAAATAACAAATTGAATCATACCACTCTCGCTTTCATATCCATGTTGACGAGTTTTGTTGCTTTGGGTTCTAGTTCTCTTTCTCTCTCCAATTCCACTATCAAGAAATGGATCAATTCGATCCAATTTTCAGTTAGTAACTATATATTCTCATCTCTAATGTTTATTATGTTAATTTTAATAATTTTCCATTTTGTTTTTTTTTCAAAATGAAAATTCATTTGAGAATAATTATATATTAAAAACCATAGGAACATTGCTAACTATGGGTGTTTCCTTTATTAAGGATTCAACTGCTAACTCCCCTTTGATGGCTTCATCGAGAGGTTTGAAACCAATGGCTAATCCTAAGAAATGGCATAGTCGAAAGCCATGAAAATCCTTAGTTAGAACTATTGGCGTCAACTCTCATACAGTTCAAGTTTTAAAAGACTCGACTTTAAGTAACAAGCCAAAAATTATTTTTCTTATAGAAACTAAGATGCATAGGGTTCATATGGAGGCGATTTGGAATTTGCTTCATTTTGATAGTTGCTTTTTAGTGGATAGTTCAGGTGTAAGAGGTGGTTTGTCCTTATTATGGAAGGATACTGTAACTTGTCTATTAATGGTTGTTCTTGAAATTTTATTAATTACACTATTCAGGATCCAGATGCTACTTGGAGACTTACCAATTATTATGGATTCCCAAAGAGCAATTAGAGGCTTGCACCATGGAACTTAATTTCAAGATCCAGATGCTACTTGGAGACTTACCAATTATTATGGATTCCCAAAGAGCAATTAGAGGCTTGCACCATGGAACTTAATTTCAAGATCCAGATGCTACTTGGAGACTTACCAATTATTATGGATTCCCAAAGAGCAATTAGAGGCTTGCACCATGGAACTTAATTTCAAGATCCAGATGCTACTTGGAGACTTACCAATTATTATGGATTCCCAAAGAGCAATTAGAGGCTTGCACCATGGAACTTAATTTCAAGATCCAGATGCTACTTGGAGACTTACCAATTATTATGGATTCCCAAAGAGCAATTAGAGGCTTGCACCATGGAACTTAATTTCAAGATCCAGATGCTACTTGGAGACTTACCAATTATTATGGATTCCCAAAGAGCAATTAGAGGCTTGCACCATGGAACTTAATTTCAAGATCCAGATGCTACTTGGAGACTTACCAATTTCTCAGTATTATATCAAAAGAAGCTTGATAGAGCCATGGCGAATGATAGTTGGGTAAAACTGTTTTCTGATGTTATTTGTTCTAATTTGGTTGCTCCGACTTCAGACCATGCCTCGTCATTAATTAAACTGACTGTCATCTTTTTTACAATCAGCATCGAGTTTTTAAGTTTGATAATGCATGACTTACTGATCATAAATTTAAACAGGTGATACAATTTTCTTTAATAAGGGAACATGTCGTCGATGTCATTCATAAATAGGATATAGTTATTGACTTCGTAAATTGGGGGCAACCATAAAAACAAAGAGTTTTGGTGAAGGAAGAGGCTTATAAAAAATATTTTAAATGCTTAGATTGATGATCTCGATGAGCCAACAATTCTCTCATTAAATGATGAATGGTTGAAGTTCTTAGCGAAGGATGAACTTCAGTGTCGGCAATAGGCAAAGCTATTTTGGTAAAAAGAAAAGGGGATAAATTTACAAATTTTTTTCATAATCAAATTAAGACAAGAAGAAGATGTAATAAAATTGATAAACTGATGTATGAAAATGGGCAGTGGGTTTCGAATTTGATGGAGCTAAATAATTTGATTGATATATTTTACTGATGTTTTGTGAGATCTACCTCTAATCGGGACAAGTTATTAAGCTTGATTCCACGAGTTAGTAAAGAAGATAATGATGTTTTGACAGCTCCATTCACCAATAATGAATTTAAAGAGGTTATTTTCTAAATGCACCCAAATAAGGCTTTCGGGCCAAATGGGCTAAATCTAGACTTCTATAAGTTTTGCCATATTTTAGGCAATGATATGTGGAGGAATGCAGGCCGTGGCATGAACAAGGTACTTTTCCAAAAAAAACTTTAACTGATACCACTATTGTTTTAATTCTATAAAAAAGAGACTATTCTTAGGAGTTGACATAATGTGCTTTGCTACGTGCTTATAAAATCCTCTCTAAGTTACTTGCTAATAGGTTTAAAAATTTTTATCCAAAGTTACTTCTCATAATCAGTCTGTCGTTGTTCCTGGTTGTCTGATCACTAATAATATCCTTATTGCATTTGAGACCTTTCCTAAGTTAAAAAAAAAAAACTACTAGAATTTAATATTAATAAAGCTTGTGATAGGGTTAATTGGGATTATTCGAGAGATATACTTTGATATTTTGGGTTTTCTAAGTAATGGCTAGGTTGGTTATATATGTGTGTCATAGATGTGCCTTGTATGATTAATGTTAATGGGAATATAGTGAGTTCTATTGTTCCGAAGAGAGGCCTGAGGTAGGGTGATCCGCTTTTCACTTATCTTTTTCTTATGGTCTTGGAAGGCCTTTATTATTTAAGAATGCTGAAAGTAGAGGGTTAGTTCATGGGTGTAAAGTGTCGATTAGGTGTCCCTGGGTTTTATATTTACTTTTTGATAATGATTTCCTTTTCTTTGTTGATGCTACTATACATGAAGCGGCTAGTGTTAGGAATATTCTTAATGAACATGAATCGACTTAGGGTCAATTTGTTAATTTTTAGAAATTAGACATTCTCTTTAGCCCCAATTTTAATAATAATTTGAAAGGCAATATTTCTAATATTCTCAAAGTTTTTAATCTTTCAATGGGATAGTAGTTATCTGAAATTACCCTCTTTGATTGAGCGTAATAAGCATTAAATTTTTGTATTTCAAAAGATAGATAGATTATGGAGTAGGCTTAATGGATGGAGTAATAGGTTCTTATTTAAGGCAGGCAGAGAGGTCCTTATCAAATCTATGGCACAGGCCATTCCCTCTCACTGCATCAGTGTTTTTCTTATCCCTATTATTGTGTGCAATGAGTTATGGGGAGATATCTTTGTTACCAAGGATGGATTCCTAAGGATGCATTTTTTATGGTTGATGATTGTAATGCATTTATAATTAAATTTGTTAGGGTTTATGATCTTTTTGTTGAGGGTGTAAGGAAGTGGGATATTGATAATATTATGAATATATTTAGTACGATGTGAGGATCATTCTTACTATTCCTCTTAATATTCACATAAGGATAAATTCTCTTCTTTGGCACTATGATAAGAGGGGATGTATATGGTCAAATAGGGTTATCATGTAGGGTAAGGGTACTATGAAGGTAGCTGGTTTGCTACAATAGAGCTATTTGGAGTCATGTATGAAATCTTAATGTCACTCCAAACATTAAAGACTTTATGTAGCGTGCTTTGAGAAATATGTTGCCTAAGAAGGATTATTTACAGAGGAGGGGTATTGATGTGGATGGGTATGCTTGTTTTGTAGGTTGGATGAGAGTATGGATCATGTTTTATTTCATTTCTACTATCTATGAATGTTTGGAGGTGCGGAGGGTTTTTAATACTAATCCTAATGGCTCGTTCTTCTATTTTTTTTTTCATGTATATTTTTCTTTCTCAATGGAGTTATGTAAAGCTACTTTTTTTGCCATTTATGCATGAAAATATCGACTTTATATATCGAGAGTTTATGAAATAATACATGCACCTCTCTTATACAAATTCACATGGCAGCCTCAAGATATTTGCATGAGTTTCTTTCGTTTCTCATGAGGCTCGCTGGCTCGTCAAGTAGTACAACAGTGCCCCCCAAGTCTCTACTGCTTCGTCTTTGCTGGCTTTGGCTAATGTTGCACGATTAGTTTTTGTCAATGTGGCTATTTTTCAATCTTCAGATTTTGTGGGCTTTGGTGCTACTTTTAAACATGCTATAGGTTCCTTTTCTTATGCTATATCTACTTTTCATGAGGGTGTTGATCCCTTCTATAGTTGAGGCTCTTCTTCTTAGATATTGCTTCGTTTATGCACAACTACACATACCTATAAATGGTTGTGTTTTCATTGATTGTTACGCTTTGGTTTCTGCTCTTTTATTCTTCTAATTTGGACAATTATAAATTTGGTTCAATTTCAGATTGTAAAATTATTTTCGCAAATAGGCTGGATATTAAGGTTAAGCGAGATAGAAGGTGAGTGAATATGAAACCTCATTTCCTTACTAGAGCTTCTATTTGTTTTGATCAATTTCTTGTTTGGGATTCAATCTCAAATTACATTGTTGAAAACTATTGTGATATTGTCGGATTATCTGACTTAAAGGCAAAGGGTAAAGGATTTTTAGTAATGGCTCAAGTTATCCATCATAAGATTTCTTAAATTTGTGTTATGCTAGCAATAAGCATCTTAGGCAGGAAAGGACATTTATATATATAAGCTAGTCTATGTAAGTATATAACTCAGTGCAATTCGACGTTTAGTTACCATAAATTATATATTTATAAATGTAATTTTAGAATTATGTCATAATATAATGAAATGTAGTATTACATAATATTATGTATGATAATTCACGTTTGTTAACTTCATATATAATAGTTTAACTTATAGATAATATTATGAATATTATATTGATATTATCATGCACGTAGAATTATATAAGAAGTCATGATAGTATCTATACAACTTGGTAACGTTATTTCTTCAAAATACTTGTTGCACAAAATATGTTTTTTTAACCAAATAGAGTTAGAAATCCATTTATGTGTGTCTTTACTTTAGTTGGCACAATTTTATTATAAATATTTTTCACAATATAATTTTATTGTCAACCTATAATAATTTTAAAATATTTTAAAAAATAACAATACCAAGTCAATTGATTATTAATGAAATTAATTTCATCATTAATTTATAATTTAAATAATATAAAAAACCATTTATATTCATAATTAATACATGAAATAATATAGATAATAATGAACTTTTTTTACATGTATATTAAGTGATATATGCATCTAATATATAGTAAATATTAAAATTAGTATTGCATCTATTAGCTTTAAATAACTTACTCGTTGTAATTTCACGACTCATTATTTTGGTAAAAATTAATATTTTATTTATTTAGTATCTCAGTTAAAGTCTTTTAATGTGAATGTACACAAAAGGAAAAAAAAAAGTATTTTATGTTCCGTTTATTTCTGTAAAATAACTTGCAAGAAAATAACTTGCTGAAATATATTTTGGATGGAAAACATTTTCCTTGAAAAATATTTGCAAATGACTTATTTTTCGTTGTTTAGTTGTAATATTGAAAATTGGTTAAAAATATTAAAATTTTTATCTCATAAGACCATAAAAAATATTAATAATAATAAAAATTCTTGCAAGGAAAATAACTGGCTGAACATATATTTTGGATGGGAAAACATTTTCCTTGAAAAATATTGCAAATGACTTATTTTTTCGATTGTTTGTTTGCATAATATTGAAAATTGGTTTAAAAATATTAAAATTTTTATCTCATAAGACCATAAAAAATATAATAATTAAGACCATAAAAAATATTAATAATAATAAAAATTTTATAATTTAAAAATCTTATTGTTAAATATGAAAAGAGTGCAAAAAGAATGTAAATTATGAATGTCACCGGGGCCGGTGGTGATGGCCGGTGGTGGTGGTCAGTGGTAAATGGTGATTGGTAATAGTGGCTACGATGATTAATAAATTTAAAAAAATATGAATTTATAAAGTTTGTCAACTTCTGGAAAATGTTTTACTCTCTAGAAAAATGAAAAGTTATTTTCCTTAAAAAATTACTTAATTTTCCTTTAACCAGGAAAATATTTTTCGTTAACTTATTTTCTTACACGCCCCAAAACAATGGAAAATTGTGGAAAATATTTTCTTTCAAATTATTTTATGGAAATAAATGGAGCCTTAATATGAATCTATTCGATATATAATATTCTCAAATGAGAATGAACAATTTATATATGAAATCAAAATTTAATTTTTATTAATTTTTTATCTTTGAAATTTTAATTTGAGTCAATCTAGATAAAAAAAATTTAAATTTATATAGATATTATTATTTTGTATTTTTGTGTTTAAATAGGATATCAAATGATTTTTATTTTTTATTGATTGAACTAATAAAAATAAAAAAATATTGTAGATAAAAAAAATTTAAATTTATATAGATATTATTATTTTGTGTTTAAATAGGATATCAAATATTATTATTTTATTGATTGAACTAATAAAAATAAAAAATATTGTTCTAAAATTCTAAAATATTATTATTTTAAATTATTATCAACATTTAGTAATTAGTATTGATGGGTAACTGTAAATGCACATACGTAACGTTAATAGTAATTTATGTATTTGAATTATCAAACATGTTAAATTATTTCATATTATAAGAGAAGATAGTTGGATTAAAAAAAATGAAAAAGTATGGAAACAAGTCAAATTAACAAAAAATAAAAGGTTAACTATTACTAATTTTTTATATTTAAATCAGTAGTGCATCAATTATGTATATTACAAAATTAACTATTCCACATATTTATAATTATGCATTTAAGAAGTGCAATGAAAAACTTATATTAAGCTTTCCTTATATAAATTAAAAAAAATTATTTAATAAATTTGAAATGGATAATAAAATTAAGTTATGACAACAACCTAACTGAAGAATAATAAAAGAGTTAAGTGAGAAAATAATATTGAATAGAAATATAATTAAAGAACAATGTAAGGGTTAAGTGAGAAAAATATTATTGGGGTAAGAATGTAGTTAAAGAATAATGAAAGGATTTAAAAGGGAAGATATCTTTGGATAGAAATGTAATTAATGAAACTAAATTGGTTAAATTGTAAGATTACTGTTAGGGCAACAGTAATCTTAACGCGGCTTGGTATATAATAATAATTTCTGTTTTAGGCATTTTCCCAATTCATTGGTATAGAAGTGGAAATTTCAGCAGTAACAATAAAATATTAAATTTTAAATAAAAAGGAGTCTTATAATTTTTAACTCTTAAATAAAAGGATTCTTATAGAAAGAAATTTTAGTTTTCATCTTTTAAATTGTTTACCATTTTTTTAATCCTAAAAAAAAAGATTCTTATAGTTTTAATTATTAAATTATTTTATTTTAAGAGAATAATTTATTATAGGCAGTTAAGTGTTAATAAGATTTTATATTATCATTTGTGCAATGTACAGATGAACTAATATGTAGTTATCACGCAATTTTTTTCCTTTTCTTAAATTTTTAGTAACAAATTTTATTTTAGTAAATTATTATTTTCTTATATTGTTGCCATGTCCGGCTTAAATACGAAATTATGCAGAACATATATGTAATTTTTCTCTTAAATTAGATTGGGTATCAAATCAAATAAGGATAAATACATAATTTGCCTGTTAAACATATTTTTCATATTTAAATTCAATTCAAAATGAACTCTTTTTTTATATATACACGAGCTATTCAGCCGCGTCCGTTTTAACAGTCCGCAGTAAATTTGATTAATCTCCGATCATTTTCGGAGACAAAGGGACTAGCTGGGGAAATTTATTCAAAATGAGCTCTTGAACCAATTTAGAATAAATATTTAATTAATTTATAACAAGTTAAGCTCGATTTTTATATGGATAAAACATAAAAGACACGTAGGCAAACAAAATTTAAAAATCTATATATAGAGAGTGCTTCCAGGCAATATGGAAACAAGATGGCAAGGAAGAAAGACCATAACCTTCTGACAACCACAACGGAAATTTTTGCAATTAACAGTTATTTGCGCACCATCTAAATAAAAAAAAAATTATTATTTTATCCTCATATTTTATCAAAATATTTGTTTTTCTCCTGCATTTTTTAAATATATAATTTTATTTTTATCATTTATCTCCATTATACTGTTATATCCTTCTGTCAGTTTTAATATAATGATAAATCAATTAATTTTGGCAAAATACAATGATAATATAGTAAATAAGTATGAGGAAAAATTAATTATTTTTGTCAAAATATATGAATAAAATAGTAATTTAATTAATGAAAAATATAAACAATTGATAGAAGAATATAATGTCATGTAGGAAAAAAAAAAGAGATAAAACTACATATTTATATAATGCAGGGGAGTGTTTTATATTATGGTAAAATATAGGGGTAAATCATAGTTTTTCCGAAAAATATGAAGTAAGAATATGATTAACAAGTTGAAAACAAAACTCCACTGCAAATATAATTAATAAAATTCCCATTAGAAAAGCCCACTATACACCATATATTTTTAGCAGCACAAACCACAATATAATAATGATTAGTGAGTTAATGGTGGTTTTGTCTTATTAGTGAGTTAATTTATTTTATCTTTCAAAAAAAATTTTATTTATTTAGATAATAATAAAATAAATTATTTGTTTATTTGAACTTACCCTTAATTCAATAAGGTATATAACTTGTTAGAGAAAGATAATTTTTTAACGATCTGGTTTTACTATCATTTTTTAATCATTTAATTTAATAAACTATTAATTCAAATTTAGCTTAAAGAACGACTTGATGAAATGTGAAATTCATAAATTGTGAAATCAATGAAATTTCAAATGTCATGATTTGGTTGAAAAATAAAATTTATGAATTTAAAGTATTATACTACCTCCGTTTCAAAAAGATAGTGTCTACTTTCTATTTTCACACAGATTAAGAAATTTTGGTTAAAGGACAATTTTATTCATATAACTACACAGATTAAGAAATTTTGGCTTAAAGGACAATGTTGTATTCATATAACTTTTTTTATTTATGCTCACCCTTAATAACACATGGAGTATTGAAATAATAATTATAATTAATGAGGGTTATTTAAAGAACGGGACTTGATGAAAATGTTGAAATCATAAATTGTGAAATCAATGAAATTTTCAAAATGTTCATGAATTTTGCGTGGAAAAATAAAATTTATCGAATTTTAAAGTTATTATACTACCTCCGTTTCAAAAAAGATTAGTGTCTACTTTCTATTTTCACAACAGAATAGAAATTTTGGGTTTAAGAGGGACAATTTTATTCATAAATTAACGTTTTTTATTATGCTCACTTAAAATAAGACACATGAGTATTGAACATAATAATTAATAATTAATGAGGGTTATTGAAAATAAGAAATTTAATAAGGAAAGTATAGTAGGCAACTTTTAATGATTAACTACAATGCAAAAAATGAAAAATGTTTATTCATATAACTTTTTTATTATGCTCACTTAAATAACACATGAGTATTGAAATAATAATTAATAATTAATGAGGGTTATTGAAAATAAGATAATTTAATAAGAGTATAGTAGGCAATTTAATGATTAACTACAATGCAAAAAATGAAAATGAACTATATTTTATAATAAACTAAAAAGAAAAAATTGACTTTTTTTTTTTTTTGGATAGAGGGAGTAATAAAAATAATTACTTTAAATTCCATAATATATGAAAGCCAATGGAATTCAAAAAATTTTATCTTTAAGTGAAATTTTCATCTCTTCTAAAACGATAGAATTGGAAAAATTATATAATACATGTAGGAGATCTTGCACGGAATGATAAGCCAATAATAGAAATACAAATATATGAATATATATCATAGTATAATCTACTGATAGATACATATACGAGCTGATAATAAATTCGAATCCCCTTCCGCTAATACTCAAAAGAAATACAAATGTGATAAGTTGGTAAAATATTTAATTCTATCACTTAAATTCCATAAATTCAAATCACCTCTTAATTTGGTAACAAGGTAAAATCTCTTGAACAGTGAATGCTATAATTCAAATTTCAAATTCAAAAAATGAATCAATTACCAAATTCCTCTATTAGAGGCTTTATTGGCGCTCCAAATCCGTAGATAAGCATTCAATTTCCAATAAAGTCATTGCTTCTTATCGTTACGGTAGCTGACATCATTATTTTTAATACAATTATTTTTTAAAATCGGTTAAATAGTTGAAAAACTTAAATTTTAGGGATAGTTATAATAGTGCCTTAAATTTGAATTTCTTCTCTTATTATCTTAAGATATCACCCTAATTTCAAATTGTATATAATTTAATACATAAATTATTATTTTCACTAGACCTATATCATATTAATAAAAAAAACTCACCGTTTAATAACACCCTAACTAATATTGATTAAGAATTTAAATTCATAAAATCAAGTAAAATGATAAATTAAGTTAGTTATAAACATAAAATATTAGTTTAGGCTCTTGTTTTGTCATTTTTTAAGCATGAAATTTTGTTTATACTTAAGTTAGATCTCTTATAAAATAAATTTTGATTCATTACGACATTTTATTTTAGGAAATCATTACTTATCAATATCATATAAATAAATCAAATTTTATTTTTAAGATAAATAAATTATTGTATTTTAATATCTATTTATTTATAAGCAGTGGTAATGGGAAGGAGTCTGATTTGAAAAAAAAAAGTTAAATTGGGTTCCACAAAATTATTTTATTCATTAATTTGGATACAATTTGATATTATAGTATTATTACAATTAAAGTTGAAATTCAGGATATCTGGAGAAGAAAGTTGCAATTAGGGTATAATTAAAACTATCCGTAAAGTTTGGAGTTATTTTTTTAATGATTTAGCCATTAAAATTGGTATGCAATACTGTATTTTAGAGGAAAATATCACTTTAACCCCTAAATTTTAATAGTTTTGACAATTGAGTTCGTTAATTTTAATTTGCATTAATTAAATCTTGGAACTCTTATTTTTTCTAATCAAACGCATGACTATGTATGATAAGGAAAGAATTACCTATACCCAATGAATTTAATAATAACAATAAGCGCAAATAAAATATGAGTAGCTTTTTGCTAACATAGAAAATATGATAAATGTGATACTTTTACTAAATAATAATCAACTATTGACTAGGTGCATGAGAAATGGATATATATACGTTTAGACAAGTAATTTTCATGTGTGATAATAAAAAAATCCTAGACAATAAATATTTTTTTTAACTTTTGATGTAATTTTTGAAATAATTATGAAATTTAAAAAATAAAAGCTTTAAAAAATTTAATTAGTATGAAATGATTTAATTCATACACTATTAGAAATTGTTAATATTTTCGAAATTAAATTCAAAATTTAGAAATGGGATGGCTAGGAATACGCATTTCATATTAGTAACGGAAAAAATCCATTGCTAAATTACAATGTTCATGTGTAAATTCCAATGGTTTGACAATGAATTTTTTAATTTAAAGCTATTGATTTTAAATTTTTAATCTTTAACTTCTTTTATTCTAAAAGAATTTTATAATTGCAAAAAATATAAATTATTTCCTTTTAGGGCATAATTTTATTATAAATGGTTAATAAATAAAATATTTAAATATTTTAACAATAATTTATATTATAATTCATGTACCAAATTGTTATTACATCCTTATATAATGTCCGAATACATTAATTAGTCCTTGATGTTTTTTAAAATGCATGATCACGTCTTTAAATTCCGCCTTGTCTAACCTTTTAATCCTCTATCCATTTTTAAAGGTTTTTATCATTAATTTATATTAAAAAGATAAAAATACCCCTAATCCAACAAAAACTAACAAATTTCTATTGTCCCTTCTCTCTCCTCGCCGTAATCTTCCGTCAGCACCGCCCTTGATTTCATCTTCAATAAGGCTTGTCTTTCATGAACCTTCTCTTGTCACTTCAATTGTTAATTATGGCTTTTTCTATGATTTCCACGCCTTGGTCAAAAAATTTGTTTCCTCCAATTTCATTCTTGTACCAGTCGTTCTAAAGGTTAAAGCCACACCCAAATTGCTTAATGAATTTCGTTTCTGTTTCTTTTTGTTTCTGTTTCTCTTCTATTAAAGTCAAAGATCTCATGTTATCTTCATCAATAAAGTCATTTAATGTGCATAGGGGTATTTTTATCTTTTTAAAAATTGCAAAAGCAATTGATTGGTTTGTGAAAATTTTGAAAATAAGCCATGATCGAAGATTACCTCTTTACACTGTCATTTTGGAGGAAAATTTAAACCAATTTTGTTTTCATTATGAAATGTGCATACTTGATAATGAGAGATGGGGAAATTTGATCGCTCGCAATTTATATTGTTTGAAACACCTTACATGAGTAAAACATGTGCATTAATTTTGGAATGAGCACTAGTTATGTATTTTTTTTAGTGAAGTTTAATATCTACACAATGAGACTTAATCTTCTTTTTACGTTATATTTCAGTTGTTTGTCTTATATAATCACTGTCTGAAAAACTAAAAATGGGGTATTTGTGATCATGCAAGTGTTCTTTTCTTGGAGAGATCCTTTTTGGGGCAAAGGGGATTTTGCTAGACTTGTTTTATTTTCTTTCAATCCATTTTTTTCTTGTCAGCAACATTGGCAGAGGTTAATTACCTTTATCTTTCAATAATTCTTCTTGGCAGACAGGGGTTGGAAAAAAATTGCATTTTTTGCCATGTTCTTTCTCTTCCGTTACGGTAGACTCTTTGCTTTTGAATGTCATTTATAATCGCAAATCAGCATTTAAGAATCAATGTTAGGGTTTCCGTTGGAGAAGGAAGCAAATATATGGGAGGTATGGTTTTGAATTTTCAATGATTAAGTTAAAATTGAAAATGAATGAGTTAAACGGGTATAATATTTCAAGTTGTACGCTATAGTGTGGACGGAAAATATCATGCAGAAAAAAAAGTTGCACCGTAAAATGAAATTTTCATACATTTTTTAATCAAAATAGAGAAAGAAATGGATAAAAGCGTTGCTTTAGAAATCTAACCGCATTCAATGCATTTTTTGTATTTTGTTTGCTATTCTCTTGATATTTTCTTATATTAATGCAATAAAAAAAACTATATAAAGGGAAATATGAACTTTATACTTTAGTTTTTTTTTACCAAATTTAGTAATAAGTTTTTTTAAGTAGCAATAATATGTTGATGTGTCACTCAAGTAAATGTTGATATAAATACTAATGTGGAAAGTGTAAACGGTGAAATAATAATAAATTTACATTTTGTCTCTCCTTATTCTAATTTTTCTATCTTTTTTTTTTTTTTATTGGGAGATAACTCTCCCCTAAATTTACCAAATTGATAAAAACACTTATGATCGAGAAGATTCAAACTCAAGATTCCTCGCTTTTCACATAAATGAGAAGACTAATCATACCGCATATGATTGACTTTCTATCTCTTTTATTGATCTCTCTTTCATTTTCACGCCTAACAAAAAGCTTAGTTAGGATTTGATAAGTACTAGTCCTAACAACTTGTTATTATTAACCTATGGAGTAATAAGGATGCATTTACCCCTTGGAGTGATAAGGTTGACTAATAAAGATTGGAGCTAGGAGAGATAAGGTTGGTTGTAATTCAGCTATAAATCTGTCAATTATTCTTGGTTTGAATTAGTCTGGTGACAAGAGCTTTTAAGGGTGATAAGTTCTGTTACATGGGATAGAGTAAAAAGCATTGTTACAATAAAGATTTGGAGCTGATGAGATATGTTAAGGTTTTGTAAATATCAGCTTAGTATAACTAAGTACGAATTTTGCTTGTATGGGTTGGATATAGAGGTTGGTTGTAATTCAGCTATAAATCTGTCAATTATTCTTGGTTTGAATTAGTCTGGTGATAAGAGCTTTTAAGGGTGATAAGTTCTGTTACATGGGATAGAGTCTAGCAGATTGTTTTCCATTATTCTCGCCATTCAGTTGTAAAGTAGTCTATTTAAGTATACGACTACACAGTTATTTATTGTAAAAAAAAGGTATTAAATTAATACAAGCAATACACATTCTTTCTTTCTTCTTCTTAATTTCTTCGTGGTATCAGAGCGGGTTAATTTCCAAACCCTTCCAATGGCCTCCTTTTCTCTAAATGTGACAAACTTTGTTACCTTGAAACTCAAACAAACAAACTACCCCTTGTGGAGAGAGCAGATACTAAGCTTAGCTGAGAGCCAGGAGTTGTCAGATCATCTTGTGAAAGAATTCCCGGAGGCTCAGAAGTTTGTTGCTCCTCCTACACCAATTCCTGAAGATTATCAACCACAGCTTACAGATAATTTCAAAGCATGGCAAAAGTCAGATCGCTTACTTCGCGGATGGATCTGTGGAACCCTAAGCGAAGAGTCGCTTGGACTTGTCATCGGCTTGGAAACATTTTTCTCTGTTTGGGGGGCTTTGAAGGATGCTTATGCACAAGACTCCCCAGAGAGGGAATTTACCCTAAGACAACAATTGACTTATTTTCGCAAAGATGAAAATAAGACTATAGCAGAACATTTGCGTCTCTTCAAAGAGATTTGTGACAGTCTTGCCGCAATTGGCAAAATGGTACCCGATAACGAGAAGGTCTTTTGTCTTCTCACAAGCTTGGGACCCCAATATGAAACGTTCACTCTAAAATACTGAAGCTCAGAACATTGCGTCCTCTTCAAAGAGATTTGTGACCAGTCTTGCCGCATTTTAGGGCAAAATGGTACCCGGATAACGTTGGAGTCTTTGTGCTTATCACAAGCTTGGGGGACCCCAATATGAAAGTTCACCTTAAGACTATAGCAGAACATTTGCGTCTCTTCAAAGAGATTTGTGACAGTCTTGCCGCAATTGGCAAAATGGTACCCGATAACGAGAAGGTCTTTTGTCTTCTCACAAGCTTGGGACCCCAATATGAAACGTTCACCACCACAATGCTCAAACCACCACGTCCAACCTACAACGAATTAGTCTCTCAGCTGAAAAATTTAGATCAGCGGCGAAACTGGTTCTCAAGCTCATTTGACTCGACTTTGGATCAGATCTCCCCTCATGTCGCATTCTATGGAAATCGGTAGAAGCAGTTGAACTCTGGCTTAAATCGAGGCGGGTTTACCTCCCAGGGCCGAGGGTTCCAAGCACAACAACAATGTGGACAGACTCAATCCAAAGGAGCTTCAGGTTCTCAACGCCGACCACCAGCAGCAGGTCAGCGACGTATGACAGCAGAAGAGCGGGAGTAGTATAAAGATGAAGTTTGCCAGTATTGTGAAAAACCCGGTCATGTTGCAAAAATCTGCTGGTGGATTCCTAAAGCGTCACAAGAAACTCTTCCTCATGCTTTAGCTGCTCTAACTTTAGACAACGGAGTCGTGGATGCTGATTGGGTTGCTGATTCAGGAGCCTCGCATCATATGACAGGTAACAAATTTATGTTAGAAACTGTGACAGATTATTGTGGCTTAGACTCAATTGCTATAGGTGATGGATCTTCTTTGCCTATAAACGGAGTTGCTTATTAGGTGGATGGATCTTCCTTCGTAGCCTAAAACGGAGTAGGTATATGGTTTTCATTAAACAAAAAAATAATTATACATGTTTCAGAGTTTTTATTTTACTTTAGCTTCCTGTGGATGTTAGAACAAAATACTTAGTTCGTCTGTTGTGTCATTTAACGGGATCACATGAATTATATGCCTCTCAAGAAAGTGTGATGGAATTTTACTAATGTTGCTCGTTAATGTTAGATAGGAATGGCGGAAACCGAGGCCATTCCAGCTTGGGCAATGGCTCACTTTCTCTCACAGAGATCCAACAGAAACATAATCTGTATTTAAATTGTCATGAGTGATCGGCGCTCCGAGTCGATATTTCCAATCGATGTAAAGACGATGGATTACATAGCTTGCAATTTTTGCCCACAAAAGAGATGATAGGGGTCTCCTCAAGCTTTCTAGTTTGTTTCTCATTGTTGCGAATAATTAAATGTTCAATAGCACTTTAGAGGTTCCTAACCCTCAATTTAGCTAGATTATCGATTGCGTGAGTGTCAAATAGGAAATGAATATAATTTCCTAATTTGTAGTTCTTCTATTCATTCTAGTGTCTGCTGCCTTCGGGATAAATACTTCACATGTAAATTGTCTGGGGCCAGCGTCCTGTTGCCATGCTACCACATTTGCTCTGAAAGTTTTATTCTCATGCATCGTTTGTTGCATGATTTTACTATAAATATTGTTTGGATTTTCCATTAGATTTCATTGTATGTTTTTCTTGCTTTTGAAAAGTCCTAGTGTTATCGTCTGCATTGTTAAACCAATTAAGTCTTATACACTCAGATGGGCGGCAGCAGAAAGATTGCGTTAACTCCAAAAGTTATTCTTGTGCTGCATTTTTCTTGCCGAATGGAATCTACATCGATACATCATTTCTTGTCCATATACACTACGTGAACTAAACAGGAGATGGTTGCTAACACGTCATTTTGAATTATCTAGGAGAATAGGGTAATGACCATGTTATTTCACAGTCACTTGCCTGAATGACCATGTTATTTCACAGTCACTTGCCTTTATTTATATGGGTTGAGGCATTCCAAACTGCTGTGTTTTTGATTAATAGGTTACCGTCTTCCTCATTACATAATGAAACTCCTTTTTACATGTTAAATGGTTATAATTTTGATTATAGTTCATTGCGTGTTTTTGGGTCCAAGCGTTTTCCCTACATTTGGGACACTAGGCGAAATAAATTTGATCCTAAGTCTTGCCTCTGTGTGTTTGTTGGGTATAGTGAAAAACATAAAGGTTACAAGTGTTATAATCCTAGAACTAGAAAGTTTATAATTTCAAGGAATGTAAGCTTTGATGAAAATGTGTTTCCGTTTAAGTTCTCCTCTACTGATCAGTTACATGCTTTACAGGTTATGAATCCTTGGATTCAATCGACCTCATATTCTGTGGTAGTATGCAGAGTTACTCACTGCTTTTACAGGTTATTGAATCCTTGGATTCATCGACCTGCTCGATTCAGATCTCGATTAAAGCCCGTATTGCTGACCGACTCCAGTTAATTCCCGCGAGGTTATCTGATGAGACTATAAAACCGACACAAGTTCAGCTGCTGGTTGTGTTTTAACAGCAAACCACTCCAATAGCTAACTTCATCTTTGGTGTGTGACATCTATCAAGACAGCAAAGTACTGAATTGTACCTTAATCAATATAAATACAATTGAAGATTTTATGCTCATACAGTGATACAGCGTCTTCCTGCTGCAAACAGCACAACGCTCACAGTGAATTGACATATCCGCGTAGCAGCAAGTCTCCGTCTTCTGCATATCTATGCTAGCACTCCACTTGGTGACAAATTCAGCTCAGGCGTTGATTTATCTAGTTCTAAGTTGTATGCCCCGCAGGCATCAAATCAGCAGCTTGTTCTGGACCATAGTGTTTCTCTTGAGGCTGAGCTACCTGTTGTTTGAACCCATCACATGCAGCTTCACCAAAGGTATGGCTTCGATAATTCTGCACCTACACATTTACTCTATATTACACGCGTCTAAAGATTTCTGAAATATAGTTTAGAACCAAAGTTCTTGAAATATGCCACTTGGTTCTGAAAAATGTAGTTGGTCTCGCGACAACTAATGTCGAAATGAACCAATAAGCTACTGTTTTAGAGTGCTGCTAGTTTACATGATGGGTGGCGTTAATGCTATTGATAGAAGAATTAGGAGCTTACAATAGAAAATCATA
>NW_023590626.1:961322-1272919 GCF_014843425.1 Jatropha curcas | reverse complement strand
ACTTTTCAGTACTCGCTACCATTTTAATAATTGGTATGGAAAAGATGTAGTATATCATAGTTTATATTTCATACTCTTATGTTGGTTAGTGTTTGGTTATGCTTGATAGCAATACATTCTTGCAATTTAACGATTCAACTTGTAAAACTCTTTAGCTATATCTAGAAGGGTGATTTTATGTCAACGCACGGAGAAATTTGTTGAAGCTTTCAGTTATACTGTTTTAAGTTTCGAGCTGCGCTATCTAGTAGAAAGTTTTTTAATTGTAATTTAATTGAAATCGTTTAGTTCTTAATCAGTTTAGTCTAGATTTTAATAAAATATTTTAATGATATTTTTACATAACTTAGCAAAGAATATTGATAAATTCCTAGATAGTTGAAAGTATTTTTAATTTGTAAATTATGGTTGATTGGTGTTATATATGGGAGGCGGATCGGGTTGTGTGTATTGGCATTGAGAAATATATACATAATACTGTGTTATCTAAAACAGGTGAGATAGGTCCAAATTAAGGAGGTGCTGCCGAAATTTCGCTTAAACTTAACTAGTTTTAATATAATAACATAATTAAAAAAAGTTTATTTAGCTTAATCTTAACTTCATGCATAATAAAAGAGTGCTCTTAATTATTATTTATTATCTTTATTTTATTTAATTATTTAAGTGATTTTAATTTTTTCATTGTTGTCTGTTTATTGTTAATGGTATTTTAATTCTAATTATTTAATTGCATTTGAGAATAGATTTGTCTCATTGTGCATTGGCTTACGATGTTCAACTGATCAAATATGTTGCATTTGATTGCCAATGTTTGCATTAATTGTGTTGTGAAAAATGCTATGCTTTGTTTGTGTGGAATTGATGAAGGTGGACCACCATGGGTTTGGTGAGACGGTCCTTGATATGAATCCTGAATACGATATGAATCATTTGACCGCGGGCCGGAAAAAATGGGGAAGATCGGCGCCCCGTGTGGGCCACCCTGATGATGATGGATTGTATCGGAAAACACAGAATGGCTTCTTGGTTTGTTTGCGCACTGATAAATCTAGATTGATTGTAGCCCGCGGGTGGCCTCCTGTTGGTGAAATAATCTAGATTGGATGGAGACCACCGGGTTGCCTCCTGTTGATATGGAAAAGAAACGAGAGACTGGAAAAACAATGAGAGGACTGGTCAGTGAGCATTAGACCAGTTGGCCGTATGGGGGATCGGCTCCCTAGTGCACATGTACGAGAGGGCGAGCCATGTGTGAGGACGGCTCGTTTGGGTTTCAAGTGGTGCCACTGACTAATTACCACTTGCTTGATTACTTGAAAGTGACATTACGTGTGAGTGCTGGTATGTGTAATTTGTGTGACTGGCTGCGTGAGCATATAACTAGTCGGATGACTAGATTGAAATGTTTACATATTTGTGTGACTGCGTGTGTTGTGCAATAATTACAATAATTATACCCTTGAATCTCACATGTTTGTTTGATTTTTTTTTCAGAAGTAGGTTTTTCTTAATTGATTTAGGCTATGTTTCCTTCGGCGCAGGGCAATAGAGAATTTTTCCTAGTTCCATATTTATTTTAAACTATGTAAGATATAGAGTGGTGCACAAGCTCTGAAATAGCACATGATGTAGACGAGTTAGAGGATTGTAGATATCGATCCGCAGTTGTAAGATTTAAATACTATTTAGCTCGTGTATTAAATAGACATAAGTTAATCCCTGTAAGCCCATATTAGAATGTGATGTATTGTAAAATTGGGCCCTGAACTATGGAATGCTTGTGAGATAAACTGGGCCGAGAAATAATAAAATATTGAGGTTTATTCTTTCATAATCATACTGGGCGCTGAATGTTTTGAAATTTAATAACCGAGATAAATGATTCTAAGTGTTTTCTCAGGTGACTACGGCCTCGGGGGCCTTAAGCTACTGGGCCTAGTGCCGTTGTCCGGCCCCATGGAATCCGGGTCGTGACAACAGTTGGTATCCAGAGCTTGGTTAGGGTTAAGATAAACTGCGGAGTTATAAGAATTTTCTTTAGTTTGGGATCGCCGTAAACCAACATCAAGGGAAGGACAACTTTGTGATTTCCTCTCTACGGGATGGTGGACGCACTAGACCTATGAGGTGGGAAAAACCCACACCTATTGTGAGATCAATAGACTAATAGAAGAAAGGTAATTTAAGGTTTGAACGTGAAAGCAGTAGAACAATACAGATAAATCATCGCAATACTATAGGGGCTAGACGTTTGGTATCAACCTTTAGGTTTAGGGAATAGAGTAATACTTGAGGTAGTGGATTGGCCTGCATACCCAGTAACACTACTTTTTTCCATGTAGCTCTATTCCTACAGTGAATAGGATAGTAATAAGAGAATAAATAGGTTTTTCATTGTATGGCGGAATTGATGACGGTAGGTGATTAGGAACGGTATTTTAGCTATCAGCCCGGCTACTTGAATTTTTTAGAAGTTTATTCAAAAGATACTCTTTTTATTGTTTCTAATTTACTTGATAATTGATGATAAATTTAAAACCATTTTAATTTTGAATTCAAATTGTGGTTATGATAAATAACTTTGAAAAATGATTATTTATATAGAAAATTATTTTTTGGAAAGTTGTCTATTTATTCACGGGGGCCAATTGAAATTAGACTTCATAAAATAAAATGCTTATAAGGATAGTAAATTTGAAAGAAGATAGAAGATTGGAAAAAGAAGAATAAGACTGGTGGTGATAATAATAAGTAAGTAGACAGTTAGTAGTCAAGTTGAGAACATGAACGCTGGAAATGTTGAGTAGCCGATTTTGGTATAGGAGTTAAGTGGCGATTAGATTTGGAATATAGGACTATTTAATGTGTAAAAGAGAAAGATAACATTAAGAATGAACTTGAATAGTTTAAGGGTATAAGGAATTTTATTAGTATTGATGAGTATTAGGTAAGTAGTGAATAGTGATGATTAGTAGTATGAAAGAAACCAAGTAGACAATTAATTAAGAAGAATATTTAATCTCCTTAGGATGAACTAATAGCAACATTAGTGGAATGAAAAGTTATTAAAAAAGTTATTAGAAATAATAAGAGCAAGAAGAGATGAAAGGTTTATTATGAAAGTCCAAAATTAGATGATAAGTTTTAGGGTAACTTGAGAGATTAAGTTTAAGCGAAGTGATACGTTGAGTTGAAAGCATTAAATCCTTGTAAGGCATGATACTGGTTGATGCAATGAGATCATTAGTTTAGAACTATAAAGTTGCATCCAGTCTATAGTAAGAATATTATAGGGGAAGTAAGACTTATATACGGTATAGAACCAAGAGAGTGAGCTCAAGTCGCCCTGTGATTACTAAAAGACAATGAAAGTTACAAGACGATTTTTTTCTTTTAAAAGTTTTAAATTAAGAATAGTTTTTCGAACTTTTGATTAAACAAAGATGTGTAAATAAAATGTAACTAAATGAGTTTAATTCTTCATTAATCAGTAACATAATTTCAATTATTTTTAGTTTTCGTAAGCTATGTATTTAATCCTTACCAATATATTTTGCTTTCATAGAATGTGTGTTTTGGTTAGATTGATGGAAAAGCCTTCTGACATTACCATTGTGTATTTTCAACTTTATTGGAACATGGTTTTCATGGACAAATATGTAATAAAATTTAATTTTTCAAATAAAATTAAATAATCTTGAGAAAAATATGTATTATTATTATTATTATTACTATTATTATACATGTTACTGCTAAACTCGGTTTTATTGAACGACTTTCTAAGGATTTCAGTAGCTGACTGATAATAGAAATTGGAGGTTATAGTAATAGACTTAAGTTTAAGTTTCCTGTGAGTTTTAATCAAGTGACAATAGATGTAATAGATGGTTGAACGAATACATTCTGAGTGTGATGGAACCTTGTTTACTAGTTTAAGCGGTTTGAATTATCATGAAACCTCTCATTCATTTATTCTTGAATGTCAATCAAATGATAATTTGTTTGTTAAGTATCCTTACATGCCTTCTTTTCTAGTTGCATTCCTATTTCTTGCTCATTTCTAAAATTCGAGGACGAATTTTTATAAGGGGGGCAGATTGAAACGACCCGAAAATTTAATTTCGTAGAATTTTCATTTAAAAACTAAATTTTTTATTTCAACCAATGAGATTATACCAGCTAATATTTTATTATTGCTAAACTGGACCCCTAAACTGGAGGACCCATAAACCAATTTCAATTTTTCGAAAACCAAGTGGAAAACTCAAAACCAAGCAAAATCGAGCCAAAATATAAATTAGAACAAACGGTTGAATCGACCGGAATGGTCTAGAAGCCCATTTTTTTTTTTTTTTTTTTTTCTTTTCTTTTCTTTTTCTTTTCTTCTTTCTTCCTCGTTCCACACAGCTGTCGACTCACCTGGCCCATCTTCCTCCTCCCGTTTTCCTCTTTCTCTTTTTTTATCACCGGGTGGAGACCAGCGCCAGACGCCATGCCTGTGCTCCACGCCGCAGCGGACTTCCCGGCCTCCTTCCTCTACTCCTCTTTCATTTTCTTGGCGCGTTGGAGCAATGACGCAGGCAAGGCCGCAGGATGAGCAGGACTTCCCTTCGATCGAGAAACGCGTCGAGTCTCTGTCTCGACTCTTTCCGGCGACCCCAGCTCATCACAAGGCCTCTCCTCTCTTAGCATTTTCTCCCCAGCCACCATCCTATTCCATTTCCGACAAAGTGCATCGGGACAAGGGAATTGGCTTTTTGTGAAAACAAAGGAGCTGCCTGCGCCGATAATGTTTTAACAATAACAACCAGAATCGATTCCCCGGCGTGTATCGCAGTAGGGTAAGTCAATTCCACTTCATCATTTAGTTAATCGGAGCTCTTGATTAAGATGAAAGTTTTGAATAATGAATACAAATATTGCATAACCTTAGACCTAGGTCCTTGTCAATACATTTTTTTTTTTAAAAAAGGAAATTGATTCTTCTAATTTAGTTTAATTATTAGTAAGCTTAATATGGATAATTTTAGCTGAAACAAGGGGAATTTTTTAGTCAAGATGATATGATGATTATGAAAGGCACATTATCGATAGTACTTGATCTATTTGAAGGAATTTATAAATTTAGCTACTGTTTAGGCGAAGTGAATAGAAATTTTGAATTTTTTTGCTCTGAAATCGGTATATAAATGAAAAATTTTTTTCCCTATATTGGGATGGTTAGATTATTACGTTTATTATAAATCCTTGTGAGAATTAGCATTCTTTAGGTAAAAAAAAAATAAATATAATAATAATAAATAGTTAGCTATAATGGTCAAAGTTCTCGATATCCTAGGAAGGAGGAATTGAATTGTTTCCAAGTTTGAATGAGTATATAAATGAATTTTTATTAAAAAAAACAAAAAATGTGGCAAAAACCTGGGGATTATATTATGGGTTAAATTGAAAACTTGCATTCTTTGAGCTAGCGTAAATCATTTAGTAGTTTGATTCTTGAATTATAGTGTTTGGGATGAAATATGCGAAGTCATAAACCAAGTTCTTAATGCGATATGAAGGCGATATGAGCTCAAGTTTAAGGAAAAATATATTTTTCTTGGGCACAGTAGCTATTTCAGGTACTTCGTACCATTTTAAATAATTGGTATGGAAACAGAAGTATGTATGTATATTTATATTTTCAATACTCTTATGTTGGTTAGTGTTGGTTACTGATTGATAGTAATATTCTTGCAAATTTAACGATTCAATTGTAAAACTCTTTAGCTATATCTAGAAGTGGTATCTTTATGTCAAGACGGAGAAATTTATGAAGCTTTAGTTATATGTTTAAGTTTTGAGCTGGGTTATCTAGTAGAAGTATTTATTAAATTGTAATTTAATTGAAATGTCAGTTCTTAATAGTTAGTCTAGAACTTTAATAAATGTTTAATGTAATAAATATTTAATGATATTTTACATAACTTAAGCAAGAAATTAATTGATAACATTCCTAGATTAGTTGAAAGTATTTTAATTTGTAAATTATGGTTTGTTGGTGTTTATACCTATTGGAGGCGGATGGGTTGTGTGTATTGATTGAGAAATATATCAATATACTGTGGTTATCTAACACAGGTGGGATAGTCCAAATTATAGGGGAGGCTGCTGCTGAAATTCTTTCGTTTAGAATTAAACTAGTTTTAAATTAATAACAATAATTAAAAAGTTATTTAGATTAATCTATAAACCTAATGATAATAATAGAGTGCTAAAATTATTTATTTTATTATCTTTTATTAATTCATTTAATTATTTAAGTATTTAATTTATTTTCAATTGTTTGTCTGTTTTATTGTTTAATGGTAATTTATTTAACGTCGAAACAAAAGCTGAGAACGGGCAATAATAAAGAGGGTCCTATTAAGGACAATAAAGAACTGTGAGTAGTGTTAGATAACTAGTATCATCCGCCTGCATCCTTGCATTCATTCATTCACGGCTAAATGCTATCATGCATTAATTTGTTGAATTGCCATACTGTGCTACACTATTTGTTGATTTTTGTTGATATTAAAAATTGCTTGATTACCTGTGATGTGATATTACTATGCCTTGTTTGATTGGAATTGGGATTAAGTGGGTCAACATGGGTTTGTGAGACCGTTACCGTTCCTGATTATGATTACTGTTAGCCTGGTAAATGGGAGATCGGCGCCCCCGTGTGCACCTACCATTATGATCTGTATGATATGGAAAACCACAGGGTTGCCTGCTGTTGGTATAAAAAAAAAAGGAAAAGAGAGACTGGAAAAACAATGAGAGGACTGGTCGTGTGAGGATTATACTGGTCGGCCAGAATGGCGGATTGACTCCCTGGTGCACACGTGAGTGGATGAGCCATGTGGGAGGATGGCTCATCTTGGGGTTTTCAGGCTGGTGCACCTGACTAATTACCACTTGCTTGATTACTTGAAGGTGACATTACGTGTGAGGTGCTGTATGGTGCCATTTGTGGTGACTGGCTGCCGTGAGCATATAACTAGTCCGGATGATAGATTGAATGTTTACATATTTGTGTGACTGCGTGTGTTGTGCAATAATTATTACTCTTAGAAAACTCAACATGTCTTGGTTTGATTTTTTTTCAGGAAGTAAGTTTTTTCTTTAATTCGATTTAGGCTATGTTTCTTCGGCGGGCAGGGCAATAGAGAATTTTCCTAGTTCCATTAATTATTTATTACTATTAATTATGTGTATAAAAAGCCATGTATACGAACAGTTTAAGTGACTCGGAGTTGTAAGATTTATATATATTTTAGTCGGTGTATTAACATAGACAATTAATCCTGTTAAGCCCATATTAGAATGTTGAAATGTATTGTTAATTGGGCCGAACTATGGAATCTGTAAGGAGTAAACCTTGGCGAGAAAATATAAAATATTGAGGTTTATTTTTCATATCATATGGGCTGAAATGTTGAATATTTATACCGAGATAATAGATTTCTACGTTTTCAGGCTGACTACGGGCCTCGGGGGCCTTAAGCTTACCTGGGCCCTAGTGCCGGTCCGGCCCATGGAATCGGGTCGTGACAATAACTAAGACTAAATTTTACCACCAAAAGTGGTACAAATAACGTGACATATGTGGATATTGATTATGTACTTATTGTACACTAAAATATTGAAAGACAAATTTGACTTCGGTAGTAGAAAAATATTTAAAGGCTCTAGAAGAGCAAATATTTAAAGGCTCTAGAAGAGCTAGTATTACTACCAAGAAAAATGAATGCATAATGCATTATTTCAAAGATGTTCTCAAAACGGATATCACATAGAGATAATGATCGAAATAAATATGGTTGTAAATTAGAAGTTTGCAAATCCAAGTACTTTATTATTACTTTATTATTTCACATGATCAGTTTTGGACCATCCCGATTAATAATGATGCAAAAAGAAAATTTAATCCTTATATGAATATTTATTGAAAAACCAGAAGTTTCTTCAATTGTAATGAATTTTTCATGTTTAGTTTATTTTTAAAGCAAATTAATTATTAAGCAATCACCAAGAGTTCAAATTGAACTGTTTCTATTTTCTAGAATATATAAAGGAAAATTATTGATAAATTTATTTGGATATATTATGGATGCATCCAAAAGATAGTTACATGATTATTATTATTAACTTACAACCTGAAGTTACCAGAAGTCTGCATGATTATTTGCGCAAATAATTTGATTAAAAATACAATTTTCATATTATGCTATTAAGACAATTTATCTTGAGAATGATAGTGAATTCACACATCGGCCTTTAACGATTATTGCATGTGTTGATTGAAATAATTATAAAGCAACTTGTTGTTGCTTTTATTTATGCTCAAAAATAATTTAGTAGAATCATTTATACATGATTGCAATTAATTGCAAGACAATTATTATGAGAACGAATCTCCCTATTTTAAGAGGGACATGCTATTAAATTTAATAGCACTTACCCGCATCAAGCCAATAAGTTATTATAAGTTCTACTTTTTATAATTGGTTTTTAGATCACGAACCAAATATTACCCATTGAGAAATATTTAAATGTGCGATATATGTTCTAATTTCTCCATTATAGCGCATTAAGATGGATCCTCAAAAGGAGGTTGAAAATATATGTCGGGCAATGATCTATAATTAAATATTTAAAGCTTTTGAATAAGAAATTTATATATGTCAAATTTGCTAATTGTTATAGATCTCGATATTAGGGGAAGAAAAATAAGCAGTTAGAAAAACAATTGATTGGAAAAAAATTATTGTTATTATATCTTGATCCTTCTCATACAAGGTAGTGTGAATTTAAAAGTTTTAAAGATAATTCATTTGCAAAATGTTGCAAATTAGTTGCCAGATATATTTATTAGATGAAAGGAGATAACTAAATCTCACGTACTAGCTAAAAATGCTCCTATTAGAATTAAAATTCCTGACGGACAAACTGCCTATGCTAATGAGTCTAAGGCACGCCTGAAGCGTGGTAGACTAATTGGTTCCAAGGATAAAAATCCTAGAAAAGGAAACGAGCAAATATTCAAGATGGTCAAGCTCTAGAAGAGCAAATTATGTAAGAATTTTCTAGACATGACTAATAAGTTTTCTAAAAAAACTCAGATACCTAAAATCAATAAATGTTATGAGATCTCTATAAATTATGTCATGTTAGGACAAGTATAGAACTGATAAAAAATAAACGTCGACCATATTTTGTATATAATATAGCGCCTGATATTGTGAAAAAATGAGGATCTTGAGTTTAGTCTATTGAGAATATAGATATATAATTGATTAGCCAAAAATAGAACAACGCATATGATATTTAATTTACTTGAAAAGTAAATTTTGAAAATTTAATATGGGCACCAAGAGATGTCAAGCTAGTAGAATATAAATATGTATTTGTGTGAAATTGAAATGGGGTCATGAGATGTAAAGCAAATTTGTTGCACAAGTTTTTCGCAAAAAACTGACATTGATTGTGAAGATAAATACCCTCATATGGTGGATGCAATTATAATTTTATATTTGATTAGTCTGACAATTTATGAAAACTCGAAATGCGTCCAATGAATTAATGGATGCCTATTTATATGGCTAACTTGATGTAGATATCTATATGAAAATCCCGGAAAGATTTTAGTTGCTTAAAGCATAAAATTAAATTCTAGAGAAATTTATTCAACTAAATATTATAAAGCTCTATATAGTAATAGAATATTAAGGAGCGATAAGGTACATTATTCTAGAAATCCCCAAGGCAGCCGATTTGAGTAAATAATTGAGGGATAAGGCTGATTTATAGGAGTGATAAGGTTTAATAATTAAAGAATATGTGTTGTAATAGGAGTCCTAGAATAGCTTAATTCCTAGCAGAATATTAGTTTAAAAAGACAATTGCTTTTGTATTATGTTAGAAAAAATACAGAACATTCAATAATAATTACAACACTTTTCGTTCATTTTTTTCTCTCCAAATTCTGTTTTTCATCTTGGTATCAGAGCCTTTATGCTTCTGTTTTCGCACTCTCATCATGGCTACCTCTTCCTTGAACGTAAGCAACTTTGTTACCTTGAAGCTTTCGCAAACTAATTACCTGTTATGGAGGGAGCAGGTCATTGGTTTAGCTGAAAGCCAAGAACTTTATGATCAAGCCAAGAACTTTATGATCATTTAACCACCAAACCCCCAACTGCTGTCGTTGGAACAACCAATTCTGAGGAAAACAAACAAACCAAGCTTGGCAAAAATCTGACAGGCTACTTCGAGGGTGGATTGTTGGAACGCTCTCTGAAGAGTCCTTGGGGTTAGTCATAGGTCTCGATACTGCTTATGCAGTTTGGGAGGCACTCAAGGAAGCCTATGCCAAAGATTCACAAGAACGTGAATTTACTTTGAGGCAGCAACTTACGTATCTACGTAAGGATGACAATGTCTCAATTGGCGATCATATTCGGAAATTCAAGTCATTATGTGATAATTTGGCTGCAATCGGTAAGCCAATGGCTGATCAGGAGAAGGTCTACTGTCTTCTAACTAGTCTTGGGCCAGATTATGAAACTTTCACCACAACTATGTTGAAGCCACCTAGACCATCGTATACGGAGATGATCTCGCAACTCCAGAATCTTGATCAACGGTGAATGTGGTTCAGTGCTTCCCAGCCGACGCACCTGGCATTTTACAGCACTTCTTCTTACAACAATAATCAAGGGCGCAGTCGAAGCAACGTGAATTTCTCTTCAGCCGGTAGAGGTTTTCAGGCGCAGCAACGTGGGAGCAAGGCTGATGGAGGCGCGCCTGAGTCGCAGCAAACACAGCGGAGGACGTTACCACCTGGTCTTCGTCGTATGATACCTGAAGAAAGGGAACTGTACCGCAATGAAATCTGTCAGGTATGTAATAAACAGGGACACATTGCGAAGATCTGTTGGTGGGTGATTAGTGCTGCTGATCAGTCGGCAAAGCTTCCACAAGCCTTGGCAGCCCTGACCTTGGATAACACAATTACGGACACCGATTGGACTGCTGACTCAGCAGCTACTGACCATATGGCTGCAAATCAAGGTATGTTCTCTACCTTAAATCAATATAATGATTTAGTAATAATTGGTAATGGTACCATGATTCCTATCAATTGGAATTGGTGATTCATGTGTGGAAAACAATAGAAATTATATAAAGTTAAATAATGTTTTGTTTGTTCCACAAATGAAGAAGAATTTGTTATCTGTGGGAAAATTGACAAGTGATTATCCTATAAACTGTGAGTTTACTAATAGTAATGTTTTCTTAAAGGATCGAAAGACAGGGAAGGTAATTTTGGAGGGCCCAAAGAAGGATGATCTATATATACTTCCTAATCGGCGTGCAACGGCGAATTTCTCTCAACGATTTCGATCGTGCAGTGCTGATATATGGCATCAAAGGCTTGGACACTCGTGCCTGATATAAGTGGCATCAAAGGCTTTGATATATGGCATCAAAGGCTTGGACACTCTCAAGCTTCATCTATTGTTAGGTTATCAAATAAGGGCCTTATTAGTGTTGATGGTCCACTTAAAATTAATAAGATTTGTGATAGTTGCCAATTAGGCAAATTTAGCAAGTTTCCTTTTACTACAAGTACAATTTCTACTACTTCTATGTTTGAACGGGTTCATTGTGATTTATGGGGTCCTGCACCACTTTTGTCTATTGCTAGATATCGGTATTATGCTTGTCTTGTGGATGATTATACGAGATTCATGTGGTTGTTACCTTTACGTGCAAAATCTGATTTTTTTACTGCTTTTGTTGCATTTGAGAATTATATTAAGCGTCAATTTGGCGCTGCAATAAAAATTCTCCAAACCGATGGTGGAAGTGAATTTGTTAATAAACAAATGGCTGAACATTGTTTAAAAACAGGTCTTGTTCATCGACTTTCTTGTCCACATACACCCGAACAATCAAGAGTTGTGGAAAGACGACATCGCATGATTCGGGAACTTGGAATGTCAATGATGTTTCAAAGCTACCCTTATTTCTTTGGGCTGAAGGCTTTCACATCCGCTGTATTTGATTAACTGGAGGCTTTCACATCCGCTGTTTATTTGATTAATCGCTTACCATCATCTGCTTTAAATTTTTAATCTCCATTTTTCCGATTATTCAAAAAACATCCTGACTATTCAATGTTGCGGGTGTTTGGTTGCAAATGCTTTCCATACACCTGGGACAACAAAACAAACAAATTTGATCCTAAATCTTCTCTTTGTGTGTTTGCAGGATATACAGAGCAGTACAAGGGTTATAAATGCTATGACCCAAAACAGCGGAAGTTCATAATTTCTCAACATATCACATTTGATGAAACTGACTTTCCGTATAAATCAAAAGAAACTCCAGATTCTCAGCTTGTTCTTAATCTAATTGATTGATGGATTATGCCGTCGAAAACTGTCACTAATTCTGCATGCAATTTTATTCCAACGATTTCAGGAGGGACTGCTCAAAATCCTCAAGTCGCAGCTGATTTAACTGTCATGCGAACTCAGTCAGTTGATGCGTCTGGCGGAACGGAGGCTTTACAAAATAATGAAGAAACTCGAGTTGACCAGGAGCGGCAAGCCTCTTCCGACGAATATACTGCACAGCCACCGACGGAAAATCAGTCCGATGGGAACAATATAGACGTCGAAGCTGATTCGAATACTGAGGAGAATTATGAGGAGGCTGCACAATCTCATCCTCAGCAATCTTCAGAAAATAACACAGTCTCTGTTTCAACTGAAGGGAGTTGTGCGAGTACTGAAATTTCAGCAGCTGCTACAGATATTGGTGTAACAGAATCGGATGCATCAGCTCAACAGGCACCTCGACAGCATACTATGGTAACTCGATCTCAGCGTGGAATAGTGAAACCCAATCCGAAGTGTGCCTTGCTTGTTACAACGATAGATTCAATTCCAGCAGAACCCAGAATAATAAAAGAAGCAATTGCACATCCAGGATGATTTGCACATCCAGGGATGGAAGAAGGCAATTGGAGGAGCAGATTTCAAGCCTTGGAAAAAAAAATTGTTAATGGATCTTGTGCCCAAGAACAAGCAGATATGAACGTTATAGGGAGCGAAATGGTGTTTTTTAAAGTAAAAAGCTTTATGCGATGGTACTTTGGAACGCTTGAAAGCTCGCCTTTGATAGCAAAAGGATACAATCCAAGTAGATGGAATTGATTTTCTTGAAACTTTTTCTCCTGTTGTGCGACCAGGGTACAATTCGCCTTGTACTTTCTATTGCTGTTGATTAAAAATTGGCAGGTACAACAGTTGGATTGTCAAGAACGCATTTCTTTCATGGCTATGGTGGAACGAGATCTTTACATGTCTCAGCCCCTGGATTTTGTTGATTCACAAAGGGCGTCATATGTTCTGCAAAACTAAAAAATTGCGTTGTACGGATTGAAGCAAGCGCCACGGGCCTGGTTATTGAATCGTGCTTGAGTTAAAATTTTTTAATTTCTCAATGGTTTTATTTGTAGTTTTAGCTGATCCATCACTTTTCATTTTGCCATTATGGTTCAGGAAACGTTAGCTTTTTATTGGTTTATTGTGGATGACATTTGTTATTTAACTGGGTTCTGTAGTGATAAATTAATCAAATCTTTTCTGGAGCTTTTATGCAGTGAATTTAACATGAAAGATCTTGGTCCTATTCATCACTTTTTGGGAATGGAAGTTATAACAACGGCAGATGGGTTCCATCTTTCACAAACTAACTTTGCTCTTTCTATTTTAAAGAAGTTTCAACTGCAGGATTGTAAGCCAATGCCAAGCCCACAATACACGAAGCATGATTTCAAAGAAGCCAAATCACTGGCCGATCCTTTTGTCTACAGAAGTGCCATTGGAGCACTGCAGTATCTCACTCTAACGCGGCCGGATATTGCCTTCAGTGTCAACTATGCGTCACAATTTATGCAAGCTCCTACAACCTCACACATGAAACTCATTCATAGAATACTACGCTACATCAAAGGATCGCTCGAGCTTGGAATCAAAATAACAAAGGATTAAAATAACAAAGGATTTGACGCTTGAGCTTAAGGCTTATTCTGATGCTGATTGGGCAGGTTGTCCCGCAACACGCCGTTCAACAACTGGGTATTGTACCTTCCTCGGCAAGAATATCATTTCCTGGTGTGCCAAAAAACAAAGTACCGTATCTCGTTCAAGTACGGAAGCTGAGTATAGAGCTATGGCACATACAGCAGCTATACAGCAGCTGAACTCACATGGCTCACGTTTTTACTTCAAGAACTTCGGGTTCCTAGTTCAATTCCAGTTTTATATTGTGATAATTTGAGTTCATTGTATCTTTCTGTAAATCCATCTGGCATGCTCGAAGCAAAGCACATCGCAGTTAGACTATCATTTTGTTAGGAAAGAGTTGCTACAAAGGACTCCTCATTACAAATATTGTTCAATACCGCCACAACAAACTTCGCGGACATATTTTACCAAATTCTGTCTCCAAGTCTGCCATTCGATCTTTCATTCACCAACTATGTCTCAGCCCTCGTCTCAGCCCTCGCCATAGTTTGAGGGGGGGATAATAGAATATTAAGGAGCCATAAGGTAGATTATTCTAGAAATCCCCAAGGCAGCCGATTTGAGTAAATAATGGAGGGATAAGGCTGATTTATAGGAGTGATAAGGTTTAATAATTAAAGAATATGTGTTGTAATAGGAGTCCTTGAATAGCTTAATTCCTAGCAGAATATTAGTTTAAAAAGACAATTGCTTCTGTATTATGTTAGAAAAAATGCAGAACATTCAATAATAATTACAACGTTTTTCGTTCATTTTTTTCTCTCCAAATTCTGTTTTTCATCTTATAGATTGCAGATAATGATATCCATGAAATATTGAAAAATGCTTGAAGCAAGCAAATCGAGACCCCGAGAAATATATTCAAGATTTCTATATGGATTAAGGATTTTTAAAGAAATCTGAATACATTTGGTATAATTGCTTTTAATGATGTTTATGTGCTAAGAGAAAATATTTATATTATTTTATTGATTATATTATTTTTATAATATTTTATTTGAAAGCATTACTTTTTGAAATTTTTATAATATTTTATTATTGAAAGCATACTTTTGATATTTACTTTATATACTATCATGAGTAAGGTGATCTCTTGATTTGTGAATATCTATTGAAAGGATATTTTAATAATATTGTTATATGTTAATGAATTTTTATAGAGATATTTGAATATGAATTTGTCTATTTGATTATAAATATTATTGGAACTCTTGAAGAGCTTTCAAAGATTATGAATTCCTTAAGGAAAGAGTTTGAGATGAAAAACATTGAAAATACAAAGTTTTGTCTTGAGCTGAAGGTCGAGTATTTCATAAATGAAATTTTGTCCATGAATCCACATATATGACTAAGTTATTCAAATGATTTTATGTGAATAGTAGTGAGATCACTTAATGAGAAGATGACCATTTTTCGACTTTGAAAAAATTATGAAGAATTTATTGGTCTGAAGTACCATATCTTAGTATCTTGCTAGTCATATGACTAAATATAAGCATTTTATAAATTTATTTGCAAGATATAGTTCTTCTTAAATGTGAAGAAATTGAATAGAGTTAAATATATATTTGTAAGATAGCTAAATTTATTTGCAAGATATATATGAGTTATATTATAACAAACATGAGGGGAAGTAAATATGCATTTATACTCTTTTTCCCTTTAACCAAGGTTTTTTTTCCCACTGGATTTTCCTGATAAATGTTTTTAATGAGGCAATATTTCAACTCATATTGAAGAAAAGAATAATGTACTCTTTTTCCATCATTAAGATTTTTTTTCCCACAGGATTTTTCCTTAGAAGGTTTTAACGAGACATATTTTTTGAAGAATGGACATCCAATGGGGAGTGTTATAAAATAAATAGACGTCTTATATAAGCTAGAAGTCTGTATTCTTAATTATTGCGAATAATGTACTCTTTTTCCATCATTAAGATTTTTTTTCCCACAGGATTTTTCCTTAGAAGGTTTTAACGAGACATATTTTTTGAAGAATGGACATCCAATGGGGAGTGTTATAAAATAAATAGACGTCTTATATAAGCTAGAAGTCTGTATTCTTAATTATTGCGAACTCTATCTTCCTGATTTGTGTAGGACTCTTTCCACTTATGTAACTATATATATGTGGTTTCGCATCAATAATAAACGCACTCTCGGATTCTCTTCATATTCTCTCTATTTTTATTTATTTTTCTCTCTAGTTTTTTATTATTTTATAACAAAATAAAAATTAATAGAAAATTATGTACAATATTATATTATAACTAAAAATTAATAAAAAAAATTACAACAGCATTTACCATGGGTCAGACCAACGTTAAAGTCCAAATAAACTTAAGGCTGTTGGGGCCTATAGTAAGCCTAGGCTAATATTTATTATTCATCAAGCCCAATAAAAATGTCCACAAAGTAAGCTCAATGTAAATATTTATCTAGCAAGTCCAATTCAAAAACAACTAATCATTTTTCCAAGGCCTGAATGTATATATATATATATATATCATTCATCAATTTTCATATTTCTCGGGCATGTATATATTCACGATAATATTCATTAGACTTGCCAATCAATATTCAAAACATGCTCGCACTTGCAGACTCAAACTCACTATGGTTTACACATTTTTGAAAAGCCTGTTACTTAACTAACATAACTATTGTAATTGCGGATATCACTCAAGAAGTTCCAACTAAATACAGATTATTACTCAGAACTAATAATTTCCTAAGCTGGCTAAGTGGAGGAAGGTGGAACAAGCTTCAAACAGTTGGAGAAACAATGATATGGATTCCTGAAAATTAGGTGAGCCAACTAATTATAGGAGATTACAAAAAGAAGAAAAATAATTGAGCTAGAGGTGAACACCTCAACTCCATGATTTTCCAAAGAAAACAAAGCCAACTTATTCACAATGTTTCTTTTACAACTTTAAGGAACCAAATACATATATCTCCAACACAGAAAAATTATCGTTTAGCAATGTCACATATTTTATAAGTATTTATCAAACAATTTCAAGTGTTCCATAATTTTAACATATTGGCCATACATATATTATCTAATTAAATATATCTTATATATAAAGTATCTCTTTTAAGAAATGCTATGTTTATTATATTTATGTAAAACCGATCAAATACTTATGCTTATTTTAAAGACAGTCATATAGATGCTACGATAATTATAAAAAGGGAAAATTATAATCGTATCCCATACTTTATAAAGAAAAAAACTATTTCGCCCTTAGTTTTTATTTTTTGCAAAGAAACTGTTATACCCTTGTATTTTTAATCCGTTAAACTAGATAGTTCTTCCGTCTAATATTTAGAATTTTAAAGTAAGGTCAAAGGAAAACTTGACCGTGTAAAGAGAGAGAAAATTTTTTTTCCCAAAATTCCCTCTTCTTCTACCTCTCTTTCTCTTCCATTATTCTTTTAGTCATCTTTATTATTTCAGTTTATACTTAAACTGGACAATATATTGATTAAAATGTTTAAATACGATATTGAACTTCATTCATGGTATTTTCGATTATTTTAAAGTTAAAAGAAACTTACTTTATTGCATTTATGGACCTGATTCTGGTGGACTATTAACCTCCGGCGGCACCTTTCTACTCCGGTGGTCGGATGTTGGAATGGATGTTTCATAGAAAACATATTTTGCGCAACAGACAAGCCCAATCAAAGCAACCCCTCAAATTTGGATTTTTGATCAATCTGATTTGGATTTCTTCTTCAATACTTTTTTGTGTTTCTTTGCTTCTGTGTTTTCTTGTTGGAATTTATATCACTATTTGGCATTCCATGATATTTCTTTATCAGCCATTATCATTATACTTTTTTTATTCCTTGTATTCTTTGTATTTCCTTATGGGTATTTTTCTTTAAAAAAAATCATGATGATTATAGCTAGTTGAAAGTGTTAGGCTATATATGCTGTTTAGTTTTCTGGGTTCAAGTTTAAACCTTGCAGGTGGTAAGTTTTTTAGCATCAACATTTTTGGTTAGCTCTAGAATTGAGAACTAAGTGCAATTATTGTAATATATTGTTTTTTTTTTTATTTGCTTCACTGTTCTAAAGTTTCTTTAGAAGTAGAAATTTCTATGGTTGAATCACTTCATTTCATCAAAAACATCCAAAATCTAATTTTTGAGAAATTAGAGATTGAAGAATGTGGAGTGAGGGTCAATTTCGTCATTCTAACACATTTAAAAATCACAAATATTAATCGAATGGGTAATATAGTGTAATGAAATTTAAAATACAAGGGTACAGCAGTGTAATTTTAAAAAGACAAAGGTAAAGTAAATTTTTTTTTTTTTTTTGGCCAAATATAGGAGTAATTTTCCTTTATAAAAAATAAAGATACCTGTAATAAAATATTTCTTTTATTAATGCTATGACGACTAACACTGTCAATTTTAACAGTCATATCAGGTGATTTTAGTATATTATTTCTTCTATTAATACTGTAAGGCTTTACACCGTCAATTTTAATAGTCAAATCAGTTGATTTTAGACCACAATCTATGGATGTTATAACTGTTATGAAAAACAAAAATAACTTTGGCATAATACCTCTAATGTAAGGGCTTATACCATCAATTTTTGTAGTCATATCAAATAATTTTAAACGACAATCGTGCAAAGACTGCAGTAATTATGAAAGATAAAATAAAAAATATCAACCGATAAAATTAAAAGAATCGACAAATTAATAAAGAAGAGTAAAAATTGAGGATTTTTGTAGTCATTTGGCTAATATTTATAAGTTATTTTAACACATTTATTGAACTGGCATTAACAAACATTGTTATAACAGTAAGACATATTATTTTAATCTTATTATTCTGTCATTAACAAACAGTACTCTGGCAATAATCTTTATTTATATTATTTTCACAAATCTATTGCTCTGACACTAACCGGTAGTCTTCTCTCTTCGGGCAATAACGCTAGCTACACCAAAAAAAGTAAAGAAAGAAACGAATTCATGAATTGAAATGCCTTGATTTGCGCTTTGGTGATCAGAAGAACTAAAAAGATTTTCCTATATAAAGCCCTCTGTCATTGTTCAATCAATGGCATAAGAGAAACCAAAAAACAAAAATATTTTTGCTCGTGTTAGTACTAACTAAAGGTACCAACCAAAAGCAAAAATGAGGAAAATCTCTTTCTGCCTTTCATTATCTTTCTCATTTTTTCTATTGGGTTTTGTCCAATGCAACCTCAATTACAACGATGCTTTAGCAAAATCCATATTGTTCTTTGAAGGACAGAGGTCAGGAAAACTCCCCCCTTCACAAAGAATCAATTGGAGGTCCTCTTCTGGCCTCAGTGATGGTTTGCTTGCCCATGTAAGTTAGTTAATTTTCATGTTCATTTATTTCTTGAAATTAGTAAAAATTGTTTTATGCATCTCGTTTGTGCGAATATAATATTAAGATTTTTTCATTTTTAAAAAATTTATACTTTTTTTAAAATATTTATGGGTTTTAAATATTTTTATTCATTTTTTTTCACTAGGTGGATTTAACAGGAGGTTACTATGATGCTGGAGATAATGTAAAATTTAATTTTCCCATGGCCTTCACCACTACAATGCTATCATGGAGCACTATTGAGTATGGCAGAAGAATGGGCCCTGAACTGCAAAATGCAAGGGCTGCAATCCGATGGGCCACAGACTATCTACTAAAATGTGCCAGAACCACTCCAGGAAAGCTCTATGTTGGTGTGGGTGACCCCAATGTCGATCACAAGTGCTGGGAAAGACCTGAAGATATGGACACTGTCCGTTCTGTCTATTCTGTCTCTGCCAGCAACCCCGGGTCTGACGTTGCCGGCGAGACAGCTGCTGCATTAGCCGCAGCGTCCATGGTTTTCAGGAAAGCTGACCCAAATTACTCAAAGTTGCTATTAAGTACAGCCAAGAATGTTTTTCAATTTGCATTGCAATATAAGGGTTCTTATAATGATTCACTTGGATCAGCAGTATGCCCATTTTATTGCTCATATTCTGGTTACAAGGTAAAACAATTGGTGATGTTCCGAGAGCTGTAATAAATCGTAAATGTAATATAATTAATGGCATTTCTAGTTATAGTGATTCTCTTTGAGATGGATGTAATTGCAGGATGAGCTACTATGGGGAGCAGCCTGGCTATTCAGGGCAACAAATCAAATCTATTATTACAATCTTGTAAACTCTTTGGGAGCTGATTTATTGCTCATATTCTGGTTACAAGGTAAAACAATTGGTGATGTTCCGAGAGCTGTAATAAATCGTAAATGTAATATAATTAATGGCATTTCTAGTTATAGTGATTCTCTTTGAGATGGATGTAATTGCAGGATGAGCTACTATGGGGAGCAGCCTGGCTATTCAGGGCAACAAATCAAATCTATTATTACAATCTTGTAAACTCTTTGGGAGCTGATGACCAACCTGACCTTTTCAGTTGGGACAACAAATATGCTGGTGCTCATGTTCTATTATCTAGGGTATGTCTCAAAAAAACACAACTATAAGTACAGAACTATTTATGGTCTGAAAAATCTTGGGCTAAAACTTCTATATTTTCCTATGCAGAGTGCTCTGCTCAACGATGACAAGAATTATGAGCAGCATAAAGTAAAAGCAGAAAATTTCATGTGCAAGATTTTACCTAATTCTCCCTTCACAACAACACAATACACACAAGGTATCAAAACATTACAAAAGGAAAGGGATAATTCAATATTCCCATAAGTTGATTTAAAGAGAATATTCATCCATTTTATAAATTTATCACTTCTTCAATGTTCAAAATAGTGGCTAACCATTTCATTGAAATGGCAGGAGGACTCATGTATAAGCTACCTCACAGTAACCTTCAATATGTAACATCCATAACATTCTTGCTCACTACATATGCCAAGTATATGAAATCTACAAAGCACACCTTCAATTGTGGCAATCTCATGGTCACCCCTAATGAAATCTACAAAGCACACCTTCAATTGTGGCAATCTCATGGTCACCCCTAATATCCTCTTAGGCCTAGCAAAAACACAGGCAACTCACTTCACTCTTTAAATTAGGTCTAATTAATTTGCTCTGTAATTCTATTTTTTTTAGAAAAAATTAATTTAGTATTTTACTTTGCCTTTTTCACCCTTATAGGTGGATTACATTCTTGGGGAGAACCCAATACGAATGTCTTATATGGTAGGATTTGGGCATCATTTTCCAAAGAGAATTCACCATAGAGGATCTTCATTGCCTTCGCTTGCAAGCCACCCACAAACAATAGGTTGTGATGGGGGTTTCCAGCCTTTCTTCTATTCAGCAAACCCTGACCCTAACATTTTAATTGGAGCTATCGTGGGCGGTCCGGATCAAAATGATTGTTTCCCCGATGAACGATCAGATTATAGTCATTCTGAACCTGCAACTTACATTAATGCTGCCATTGTTGGACCTTTGGCATATTTTGCTGGGAGCTGGAATTAATGAAAGTGCTTACAAGCTAGTTATGTTTTCTTTGTAAACAAGTCTTTACAAGGGAGGACCTTGGATAAAAAGATTGTAAGGCCAATTGTTAACTATTTTTTATATAATAAATTAGTTTAAACACTACAAGCCTAAAAGAATTCTAAACTAGGATTAGAAGTAGTCCTAAAATTTCTGTTCCAATTTGGTTCAATACGCTCGCTCTATGGATATTCGATTTTCCAAGGCCAGTATACATTTTAAGTGTCAATTATAAGTACTTAGGATTTTTATTTGTAGAAGGGAATAAAATCACTTTAAACATGTCTAAAAAAGATTTGATTAAACATTTTTGCTGCACTATCCAAAATTAAATCCAATAATATATGCATATTGGACCTTCAAGCAATTATAAATAGAGATGGTAATGAGTAGGGTTCGGATTGGATAGTGCAATACCCATACCTAAATTTTATTCCATACCCAAATCTTATCCCATACCCAAATCTTTATATCTTATCCGCTATCCTATTAGATAATGTTATATCTATTCCTTGATTATAAAGTTCTTCTTCTTATCATAATACTTCACTCAAATGTAATTAGAGTAGATTTTTCAGGCCCGTAATAAGTCTGAATCACTCAATTCAATCACATCTAATTGGAACACAGGAACTGTAAGCTCAAATTATTTTATATAACAATCTTGTGATTATACTATATTAGACTCAAATCCACTATTTAAATATTTCATAAATGAGGCCCGATTGCATTACACAATATTTATAATATGGGCTAACTAGTTCATGCTTTCATATAAATGCATAACTAAATACTTACATAAATTTATCAGTTATAATCCTATAACTGCGGAGTTCACTAACAGATAAATATAAATAAATTTTAGTATATATAATGATATAATTTAAATAACCACTAATTCTAAAAATTACTTTTCTAGCTCTGCGGGAAGGAGACAGAGCTTTAACCGAGACATAGAAGTATCTATTTTCTGAAAAAGTTAAACAAAAACATGTGAGTTTTATGAGGAATAATAAGTATTGCACAACATATGCATTCACACGAATATGTAAATATACTTATCCAGTTATCCGACTAATTATATGATCATGCAAGCAATCACACAAATGACATAATAGCATTCATACATGACACATCCTCTCATGACGTGTGCACCAGGGAGCCAATCCCCTGTACATAGTCGACCGGTCTAATCCTCATTTGACCAGCCTTCTCTTTTTTTATATACTCTCTTTTCTTTTTCATACCAACAAGAGACCACCCTGTTTTTTTCCATATCATCCATATCATATCATCAAATGCACACGAGGGCACCGATCTCCCCATACCTGACCGACAATCAAATTTCATATCTTATTATTTCCAGGACCGTCCTCACAAACTTATGGTGACCCACTTTATCCCAATTCCACACAAACAAGGCATAGTAATGTGACAACATAAATAATCAAACAATGCAATTAAATGCAAGTACATCAAACAATTAAATATCATAATGCAAGTGCACAATTAGACATTCATATTCAAATACAAATAATCATATAAGTAACAAATGCTAATAATATAATAAATGGTACTTGGAAAATAAATAAATATTAAAATAATTAAATAAGAAAGGATTATCCTAAATAAATTCTACAACCTATATACAATTAAATCTAATCTAAATTCTATCGAAATTTCAAGAGAACTTCCCCTAAAAATTTGATAAACCAACTCATTCATGGGCAATTCACAACAACTATCCCGTCCATTTTTTTATCATCTAAACATTTACTCAATTCACACGGCTCATTCGTCAGGCAATCAATCAATTTAAACTCCCACCTTCCTCCAATCATGCTCCAATGATAATATCAGCCATTAATATTACTATAATATTTCATTTTTAAATTTACATTTTTATATCATAAATAATCACTATTCTTGGCTTGATATTTTCACAACTATCTTTGACCTCAATTCATCAATATTTACCTAAACATCTAGGTATAATATACGTATCTCGATTTCTTTTTTTTTTTTTTTTTTTTTAATATACGTTCTGATTTCTTTTTTTTTTTTTTTTTTTGAAGAGCGTATCTCGATTTCTTACTAACAGATAAAACACATTAAATTTCATATAAGATTTTTGCTAAAATCCATAAGCTTACCAATTTACAGGCTTTAAAGGTAATTAAATTGTTAAGGTTGTTAAACCTTCACTTTTAAACAAGATACTAAATTATAAACTACTATTTCTCTAGATTGGATGCTTACATCAAATACAGAAGTGGTTAAGCCTTCACCTTAGTTTTATTCAGAACTATCGCATCTAATATCTTTTTTTTTTTTTTTTTTTTTGAAAGAGCGTATCTCGATTTCTACTAACAGATAAAACACATTAAATATTCATATAAGATTATTTGCTAAATCATAAGCTTACCAATTAACAGCTTTAAGGTAATTAAATTGTTAAGTTGTTAAAATTCACTTTTAACAAGAACTAATTATAACTACTATTTTCTTAGATTGGATGCTTACATCAATATCAGAAGTGGTTAGGCCTTCCAAGCCTTAGTTTATCAGAACTACGCATCTAATATCCGTTGACCGACTAAACACTCATTTTACTTTCTTATGCACAACCAATTAGCTTTAGGCTAATCATTATCTAATTAACTATTTAAAACAATTATTCTAAATTTTCAAAATTAAGTATATTTATTTATCAAGGTTCTCGTTAACCTAACGATTAATTATTTATTTATTCGAAATCAACTTATTTAGCTAAAATTTTGAAATTTGAAATTTATACCAAAAATTAGGAACCGGGTGTTAGAATGTACCAATCAAAAATCAGGCTAAGATTCCACGATCCGCAGGAGGAGAAGGTGATTCTGTCTCTTGTGGCCTCGCCGGAGACTCGCCGGCGGGTCACCGGGCAGCCGCGTACGGTGGTCGGAAAGTCGTGGATGCTCGAAATTGAACGCTCTTCATACCATCTGGCTCGGTTTTCACTCAGGGGTCCGTTTTTGGCATTAGTTGCGCGAGATCGACCTTCTATCTGACCGCAGCGGCTCGACAGGAGCCAAGTGCCACCGTTGACATCGCCGTTGATCGACGAAAGGAGACCATGGCTCGCCTGTGTTGCAGCTTTCGCCTGAGTTACGAGCGAGGAGAAAACTCAACGTTGAGCAGTGGCTGGACGCTGGTGGCGCTGCTGCGATTCGCTCGAACGGAAACAGAGGAAGAGAGGAGCTGAGGCGCGACGGCAGGAAGAAGGCGGCGCAAAGACTCCGTCGGACTTACCTCTGGTGACCGGAAAAGAAGAAGGGAAAGAAAGAGAGGGGGAGGGCGGCGAAGGGCTGTCTAGACCCAGCCAGAAGAAGGAAAAAGAAGAAAGAAAAAGAAAATCTGGGCTTACAGACTATTCCGGTTCGATTCGAACCGGTTTGATCCAATTCAGTAATTTGACTCGATTTTTGCTTGATTTTCAGGTTTTTCACTTGATTTTTTAAAAATTCAAACTGTTTTACAAGTTTGATTTAGCAATAATAAAATATTCTTACTAAATTTCATTCGTTAGATTTTATAATTAAATTTGTTTCATTAATTATCCAAACACTCCAAATCACCACTATCATCATTATTTTAAATCATTATTTGTAAAACTGGAATTTAAATCAAATATTAAAATTGAATTTTACATTTTAAAATCTAAAATTTTAAAAATTTGACCAATTCAAATTCATATATAAAAACTAGGGTGAAATCATTTTGAACTACATTATATTAAAACAAAAATAAAGACAGTAATTGACAAATAAAAATAAGTCTGAGACAATAATTGATAAAATTAAAAATGATAGCTAAATTTACTAAAAACGTCATAGTACAAACATTTTTTTAGTGATTTAACCATATAAAAAGTAATTAAATAAGAGTTATTCATCTAGTTTTTGAAACCCAAATTTCAATTCATTTAGATTGTTAAACCCGAATTTAAAGGGGAAATTTTGAGGAAGACACGACTTCTGCCAATCCTCCCTGTTGCAATCCACCTTTCAATTATATAAAATCTATTTTTTCTCCCTTTCATTGAACCATTAGAAATTAATTTGCTTTGTTGAAATCAATTACATCTGATTTACAATTTGAAACAACACAAAATGGGAAGAGACACAATTAGCTAACCAAAATAGAATTTTATTTATTTAAACATTTCAACTGTGTCTATCAAGCATCCAGACTCTGCCGTTAACCTGGATTCTAATTTCCGCATAAGAACAATAGTAGAAAGGCTAAAATGTTGTACCAAAATTCCATTAAAAGAAATATAAAAGTCCTCACTTGGATTTTTCTCCGGAGGTCAATTAGACTCCCAGTTAAATTTTAGACTACACAATAGGAGGTAGTCTATCTCCCTTAAAACTTTTTTTAAGGATACATTGAGATACAGTCCTTCATATTCTAAAAACTTAAAAAACGAAAGTCGAAATCTTAAATTTCTAGAAATACAAATGTTGAGATGATAATTAAGGTAAACTTAGCACATCCTAGTTTCGGATGGCAACATAGACCACAATTTAGTGTCAATCATAGAGAAATATTTACAAAGGAAACAAAGCTGATAAAAAACTCCAATTACTTAGAGCTTCCACCAAAATATGCCAAAGGTCCAACAATGGCAGCATTAATATAAGTTGCAGGTTCTGAATGACTATAATCAGATCGATCGTCGGGGAAACCATCACTTTGATTAGGACCACCCACAATAGCTCCAATTAAAATGTTAGGATTAGGGTTTGCTGAATAGAAGAAAGGCTGGAAACCCCCATCACAACCTATTGTTTGTGGGTGGCTTGCAAGTGAAGGCAATGAAGATCCCCTGTGGTGAATTCTCTTTGGAAAATGAGGCCCAAACCCTACCATATAAGACATTTGTATTGGGTTCACCCCAAGAATGTAGTCCACCTATTAGGAAAAAAGAAAGTCAATAATGAAATTAATTTTTTTAAAAACATGCTTTCATAAAGTAAATTTAGACCTAACCAAAACGGTGTAGTGTAGTGACTTGCCTGTCTTTTAGCTACGTATAAGAGGGAGTTAGGGGTGACCATGAGATTGCCACAATTGAAGGTGTGCTTTGTAGATTTCATATACTTGGCATATGTAGTGAGCAAGAACGTTATGGATGTTACATATTGAAGGTTACTTTCAGGTAGCTTGTACATGAGCCCTCCTGCAATTTCATTGAAAATATTTTAAACATTTTAAAAAAAATTACCATAATTCCCTGCAATTATAAAAAGCATCAAATGGATAAAACAGACTCATATAAGTCATATTCCCTTTAAATCAACTAATGTGGGACACATAATTTTTATTAGGAAAGAGACAGTAGTTCTAACTAATAATTCCTCCACTGTTGTAAGTAAATATTTATTACCTTGTGTATATTGTGTAGTGGTAAAAGGAGAGTTGGGTAAAATCTTGCACATGAAATTTTCTGCTTCTACTTTGTACTGCTCAAAATTCTTGTCGTTGTTGAGCAGAGCTCTCTGCAGAGGAAAATAAACAAATTTCACTCCAAGAGTTTTGAGACCATAATAGTTCTGTACTTATAGTTGTGTTTTTTGAGACATACCCTCGATAAGAGAACATGAGCACCAGCATATTTGTTGTCCCAACTGAAAATGTCAGGTTGGTCATCAGCTCCCAGAGATTTTATGAGGTTGTAATAATACATTTGATTTGTTGCCCTGAATAGCCAGGCAGCTCCCCATAGTAGCTCATCCTGCAATTATGCCGTTGATTACATTACATTTATGATTTATTATAGCTCTCGAAACATCGGAAATTGTGTTACCTTGTAACCAGAATATGAGCAATAAAATGGGCAAACAGCTGATCCAAGAGAATCACTATAAGCACCCTGATATTTCAATGCAAATTGAAAAACATTCTTGGCTGTACTCAATAGCAGCTCTGAGTAATTTGGGTCAGCTTTCCTGAAAACTATAGACGCGGCAGCTAAAGCAGCAGCTGTCTCGCCGGCAACGTCAGAGCCGGGGTTACTGGCAGAGACAGAATAGACAGAACGGACAGTGTCCATGTCTTCAGGTCTTTCCCAGCACTTGTGATCGACATTGGGGTCACCTACACCAACATAGAGCTTTCCTGGAGTGGCCCTGGCACATTTTAGTAGATAGTCTGTGGCCCATCGGATTGCAGCCCTTGCATTTTGCAGTTCAGGGCCCATTCTTCTGCCATACTCAATAGTGCTCCATGATAGCATTGTAGTGGTGAAGGCCATTGGGAAATTAAATTTTACATTATCTCCAGCATCATAGTAACCTCCTGTTAAATCCACCTGGTGAAAATAACAAAACAAATCCCATTATGCTCGAGGCAATGAAACTTAGGAGAAATTGCTCACATTTGCGTACATATAGATGAATGCATTAAAAATAGTAATTCTTAATTTCAAGAAAGAAGTGAATAACTAAAATTAACTAACTCACATGGGCAAGTAAACCATCACTGAGGCCAGAAGTGGACCTCCAATTGATTCCTTGTGAAGGAGGGACTTTTCCTGACCTCTGTCCTTCAAAGAACAATATGGACTTCGTTAAAGCATCCTTGTAATTGGGATTGCTTTGGACAAAACCCAATAGAAAGAATGAAAAAGAAAACAAAAGGCAGAAAGAAAATCCCCTCATTCTTGTTTTTGGTATCTTTAATTAGAACCAACTGCCAACAAAAATGTTTTTGTTTTTGTTTAGGGTTATGTTATGTTATGACTTTGTTTGAACAATGACATGGTCTTTATATAGGAAAGTCTTAGTAGTTCTTCTCATCAAAGCGCAAATCAAGGCTTTTTCATTCATGAATTCTTTTCTTTTACTTTTTTATTATTATTATTATTATTATTATTTTCAGAGTTCTTTATTCCTTATTGTTATTGTGTAATAAAATATTGTATTATTTTTTATATCAGCTAATAGATTATGTTCAAAGTTCAATTATAATAAAATTTGCCCATGGAATGGATAAAGTAAGTAAGATGGAAATGCATATGGCACTCATTATGCCCTTACTTGACTCGAATATTTGGTTGGTAAATTTTAATCATAAAAGGGAATAAAATGTCTTTTTTTTTAGAATATACTTTAAATATTTTTCCTACTCCATCCAAAATTAAAATCTAATAATGCATGCATATTGGATCTTACAGGCAAATAGATTTTTAAGATTCAAATAAATAAATATATATATATTCTGAAACTTTATTAATAAAAGCGAAAGAAATAATCTAAAAACGGAGCGCATAAATACTTATCAGAAAATCTAAAAAAGAGTCATTTAAATTATATTATGAAACCTTGTTACAAGGGATAAATTTTGAGGAAGACATGTTTTCTGCCTATCCTCCTTGTTTCCCTGCACTTTTCAATTGTATCAAAACCCTTTTCTCTTCCGTTCATTGAGCCTATAAATTTGCTCCATTGAAGTTAATTACAATTTATTATTATTATTTTTTTTAATTTGAAAAAATCACAAAGTGGGAAGGGACCTAATTAAATCCAAGTGGGACCCAAAAAGGGTGAGTGTAGGACCCAAGTACCTAATACTTACAAACATACTCAAATCAGTCATGCACTAAATAGTTTCATACTGTTTGTTGGTGTGTTTGGTCAATTCCCGACCAAGATTAGCGTCTTATACCAAAATTTGTGCATATGGGTTTTGTTTAGAGGGAGAAAATGATCACATTATAACCCAAAACCAAAATTTTGGTTTGGGGCTCAAAATTTGCTCGTGATAATGATTTTTATTTTTTAATTGCAAGTCATATAAGCAATTTGTCTTGTTCTGTTATGGAAAGACATCTAAATAAAATTTTAAAAATTTATTTTTAGTTAAACAAAATTGTTGTTACAAAGTTCAATTAATTTCAATAAAAGTATTCGTTTTATTACCAACCAGTGCGGTCTGATTGGTCTTTTCATTACTGTGAAGATTGAGAGATCTTGAGTTTGATTCATATAGATCAGAAGAGTTTTCACCAATTTGGTGAGTTAAGGAAAAACTCCCCGCTGTTCTGTATAATTCATCATGTTATTTCGGCCCGTTAAATCTCTTAAAGAATAAAAAAAAATATTCATTTTGTTGAAAATGTTGATGGTGAATAATTATAATAATGCACTATAAAATTTAGAAAAATATAAAAGAAGTCAAAAGCAATTTTATGAAAGTAATAATAATAGAATAGAATGAAAATAAAATCTAAAATGGGGCCAAAATTTTATTTTCTTAAAAAACAAAAATGGAATTGAGGCTAGCCTAACGTGATGACTATTAACTGAAAAAACTGCAAAGAAAAACGGCCAATTATGACCAAAGTAAAATTTTAATTTCTTTATGTCAAAATTGGACGAAAAGGAAACGAAAAAGGAAAGACGAAGCGTGAATGGCGCGCTTTGATAGCGCTAAGAAATCCGGCGCCAAAGATTTAAAATTGAAATTATAAATTAATTAATTAATTAATTTATTTATTTATAAGGGGTGGATTTTGGAGATAAAACAAATCGGAAAATGGATGTTGCTTTTGAATAAATTGATTCTCTTTTGCTTCTTGGGATTCTATTTATTTTGCCTTGGTTTCTTCCCATTCTTTAGGACTAAGCTTTTACTTTCTTTTTCTTTTTTTCCCAATGTTTCTTGATTTATATTCTATCTACAATTCCGAGGCCAAAAAATTAAAGAATAAGATTCAATCTGTTACATAATACTTGTCATAGTTAAAATTTTACGTTTCTTGAGAAAATTATTAAATTTGTCTAAGTTATAATAAATTATTAAATAAATTAACTATATAATCTTTAATTTACTACTAATTTTCTAAGAAAATTATTAAATTATAAGTTATAATAAATTATTAAATAAATTAACTATATAATCTTTTAATTTTTACTTACTAATTTTCTAAAAAATTATTAAATTAAAGTAATATTATTCGTCATAATAAATTATTAAATAAATTAACTATATAATCTTTAATTTACTACTAATTTTCTAAGAAAATTATTAAATTAAAGTAATAATTATTCGTCATATATAAAATATAAATATTAAAAAAAAAATTTAGTACTCATTGAAATCATTAATGTAATAAGTATTTTAGAACAAACTATTTTTTTAAATATAACGAGTATTATGGAACGGAGGGAGTATGATATACTTTTTCCGTCCCATTTTATTTGCATGGTTTAACAAAACACGCGTATTAAGAATTTAGTCAACAATTGTCCTTTTTTTCCCTTAACTCATTAAAATATTAATAAAAGTCATTCATTTAATGAAAGATTATAAAGGTTATCATGGAAAAAATAATTATTTACATATACAAATTTAGAAACCTTGGATATCCAAAAAAAAATAACAATCAAACAAAATGGAATGGATGGAATATAATTTACTCAAAAATTATTTTTTTTTATAAGTATCACTAAATTTTACACCAAATGAGTTAAAAAAAATTCATTTTTTGACAAAAAAATAAAAAATAATATTTTTAACCGATAAAATTATTAATATTATTATAAGTAAAAAGTATCATTTTATTTTTTTATAAATTGAGTCTTTTCAATCATTTGATATAAAGTTAAGATCAACAATTTTTTTTTTTTAGTAAATAAATTCACTAGATAAATTGTGCTTCTTCAAAAGCTAAATATTATATACACTTGAGCCCATATTGTCAATTCATTTCCTCCAAGAATAATTAGCTAATTGCGTTTAGCCTACCAAGTTTTTTAGTGCTTTGAATTGATGGGACGTTATCCTCTGATTTTATTAATTTTGGAGTGTGAAACATTCTATTCACTAAATATTTTAAGTCGTATTTTCAAAGTTATTATTATTTTTTTTTAGGAATATTTTCAAAGTTATCATTGTTAATGTCAAAAAAGTAATTCGATAAAATCAAAAAGAAAGTGTTTAGAGTAGGATTATTGCTTTTATAAGTATAATAATCCTTTAATTAGAGTTCAAACTTGTAATTTTTTAAATAATTCAAAATACTTTAAATCAAATTTCATTGGTTTTTATTTAGGAAATTAAGTTTATTTAATAAGAATAGAAATTCCATTTTATCGATCAAAATTCAATTTCACTCGAAACGCTTCAAGAGTAATATTTTTGAATGATTATGTTAGGACTTAATTGCAAGACAAAATATAGCGTATCTTGGATCCCACATTAGAAGTATGAGATTTTAATGTAGCCAACTTCAACAACTAGCTTTTACGATATGGTTCTCCTAGTGGCAGAACTAGAATTTTTTTTCAATTGGTTATTTATTTAATTTGAGTTTTAGTAGAGTAAATTATATTAAAAACTCTAAAATTTTTTACTTAATATATATTTTTTTATTAATTTAATCATGTTTTATAAATATTTTTTAAAAGATGAATGAAATGGATTGCCCCCACTATGTATAATGTAACTCCGTCCTGGGTTCTCCTAAGATCATAATAATTGATATTAGAGCCAATCGCCACTTCTTCCACTTATAATTGAGCAGCGCGAACCTGACGCACAACCACCAATTATTAATTTGAATTAAAATATTTTTTTTATTAAACTTCTACAAATATAAATAAACTTTGATTGAATTCATTCACAAGTTATTCACCAACATATCATTGCTACTACAATTTACAATTTTGATTCTTTTCGTAGAAAAGGAAGAGATTGGATGTACAAACAACAAGAATTGCTACAATTAAATAATAAAATTTGAATTTCTTGAATATAATCCTTTACCAAAAAGACAGGAAGCAATAAGAGGGGATTGGCCCAAAGTTCAAGTTGGTAATGTTCAACTAATATCATCATTGATTAGGATTATGACAAATTGTAAACCCTTATCCTTAAAGTCTTAGTCAGTTGGACATATAAGTTTCTGTTTCAAGTTTCCAAATTCTTTTTCCTAACTAAGGTCTTCGATTTTTGACTTTAAATATAAATATTTGACGGAAAATAATATAACAAATCAATGAATTTAGACTTCAATAACATTAATTTTTTTTATTTATGATTACCTATATTCAAAATTTCACTCAACTCCAACTACATTTCATTTGAGTGTCCTAGGGACGAATCTCCCAACAGGATAATTTTTATATTTAAGATTTAAATCGAAACTTTTGGTTAAGAGAGAAAGAGTTATAACTACTTCATTAAAAATGCAAATGAGCCGAGTCGACTAGATACAAGTAGATAAATAGTAAAAATAATTAACAAGTCTAGATGCAAGTAGATAAATATATATTTTAAATAGATAGATATAATAGTAAAATTCTAAATAAATTTATGGATAGTTAAAATTCACATTTACCTAAACCGCTGGCGTCTCATCCATCTTATTGAAATTTTCTTCATCATCCTGTTTGGTGGCCTAACTTTCAATTTTACCCTAAACTTTTCAAATGCTTACAATTCTACCCTAAATAAATTTTTGTACCTTAAGCAATCTAAACTTATCAACCTAGTTATAATTACACTTTAATTTACTTTTAAGGTGCAATTGCACCCTAAAGGTGAATTAAAGCATACTGAACTTATCAATTTTTTACAATTTCACTTTAAAAACAAATTAAGGTTGATATTATAATTAAAATAATATAAAAATAGACTACATTTTTTATAGAATCCATTTTTTACATTGTTTTAATCAAAATTATAACCTCAGTTTACTTTTAGGGGGAATTGCAATAAATCGACAAGTTCTGGGTGCTGTAATTCACCGTTAGGGTGTAATTGCACCTTAAAAGTAAATTAGAATGTAATTGCAACTAAGTTGATAAGTTCAAGGTGTCTAGGCTATAATGGTTGATTTAGAGTAAAATTACAACTACTTAAAAAGTACGGGGTGAAATTGAAAGCTAGGTCCTATTCGGAGGATCATAATCATAATGACAAAATATTAATATAATAAGGTAAAAATTAATAAAATAATATCAAAATAAATGAATGAATAAATACATAATAAATGTTAACAATAAAACATAGAAAAATGATATTTAAAAAAAAAATGAATTTGAGTTTAAGCTCAGTATGTTTATCAGATGAGTTTAATAAGTAGATTTTATTAAACTTACCTAATGAACTTGAATGAGATTTTTTCACACCAAATGATTAACTCATAGGCAATTTGTCTCATCTATTGCCCTTGGACTTACCAATGACTTGTATTTTTTTTTTTTTTTTTTAATGCCCCTTGGACTTACCAATGACTTGTATTTTTTTTTTTTTTTTTTACAAACAGATACGGGGAAAATAAATTGGATGACACGTGGGACAAAATACTTTAAAATATATTTTTTTTTTTTTTTTTTTTTAAACAGATAGGGGAAAAATAAATTGGATGACAGTGGGACAAAATACTTAAATATATTAATAATTAATCAATATATTATGTTGTCTTACAAAAAAAAAAAAAATCAATATATTATGTACTCCGCGAAACACTAAGATAGCATAACTTCCTTGTAAAATGTGAAGTTCACTTTTATGTTAAGAGTTAAAAAGTGCAATTAAAGTGTTAAATAAATATTATTTTGTTACTTTTTATCATTAACTTATTAAGATATTCATAAAAATCGTTCATTAATAATGAATAATCATAAAGGTAATTATGAAAAAAATAATTATCTAAATATACGAATTTAGAAACCTTACAAATATTTTGAAATATAAAAAAAATAACATTAAAAAAATGAAACGAAAGGAGTATTATATACCGGTTAAAATAATAATGAAAAGAAAAGATAAAACATGTGAGACACATTCAAGGCTGTTTCCCCATAATCAACGTAGAACATTTTTTTTGATTATATATGTTGGGGATTTAGTGTTCTTAATTAATTTCAAAAAAAAAAAAAAAACTTTATTCAATTGAAACCTTAGTCTAGCAAAAAAATCAAAATTTTAAATTCATAAAAATAAAATTTAAATTTCATGCTTAGACTTTAAAAGATTGAATATATATATATATTGTAAATGGTTTTTGATTTTTAATTGAATTATAAATTGATAACTATAAAATATTTATAAGGAATTTCTCCTTTTTAAAGAAAAAATTAAAACTATTAATTGCTTTCATATATGGAAAAACTCTTTTTTAAATAAGAAAAATCTTAATTTGAATATCTAATTTAAGAATAAAAAATAATTTTATTAATTTAATTTTTAAATTTTCTTCTCACTTAATTTCTTAAAAAAAAAAAAAAAAGGAAGCAAAATCAGGCATGTCATCTGCAAAAATGTGCGAAACATATGCCCACATAATCATTTACCCAGCAACTATTTTCACTGTTTGATGTTAGAGATGGGGCTCTTATATTATAAATCTAGTCAAAAGCAGAAGCATAAGCTTTAGGGATAGCTTAATTCCAGGAAAAGTTATAAATTAGAATCTCTATGATCATAATTGAATATCTCTTCCTCATTAAAACAAAAATAGCTTGGATTAGCTTTAATATCACTTTGTTGCAAATTAAAACCTTGCGGTTTTTATTTAATTATTGGTTTAATCGGTTCTGATCAAGACAAAATTTACTATATTTTTAATTTGAAGGTCAAGAATTCAAATTGTAAAAACAATCTCTCGGTAAAAATAGAAAAATATGAGATTATTTTTATAGCGCTCATAAATATGAGATCATTTCGTATATTCAGTCACCTAACAATTAATAGATTTATTTTTCATTGCATTGTTATCTTTATAGCGAATCGTAAAATAAAATAATATATATATATTTTTTATAAAAAGATAAGGAAAAGGAAAAAAGAAGCTTGGATCGAAAGATTTGGACGTGAAGTACAAACTAATGTTTAGTTTTAGCCATAAAAATAAGTGAAATTGTATGCTTAACGTCTTTTTATAAATTGCATTGTGCTTAGTGTTTCAATTTCAGCTTCTAATAATTGAATTGCTTTATTATTACTCTAAGAATATTTTGAAATATAGATTTAATTTCTTTTAAAATATTGTTTGGCATCTTCAATTTGGCTGCAGGCCGTTTCGTGCACTACACAACAGGGAATACTCCTCCCCTTGACTCATTAAATTAGTGGAAACAATTTTAATCGAGAGAACTCGAATTTGAGATCTCCCTCTCCTCATATAAGTGAGAAGACCAACCAAACTACCACCTGATAATATTTCTTACATAGTGGTATGTATGATGAAAATATTTATTTTATAATAAGGTTATAATTCTTGAATTGTAATAAAATATAATGCAATAATTTCAGATTGTTATTTAAAAAAAAAAAAAAACATGTAATGCATGGACGGAGTTACACTAGAGGCAAAGGGGCAATGGGCTCCTTAAAATTTGAAAAAATAAATATTTGAATGAGTAAAATATAATTGGATCAGGGTATTATAGTTCTCCTGTTGTGCTTCGCTCGCTCCTCACTTGCATCCGTTCAACTATTCATTCTCATCCTCAGTTTCGTATTTCCCATATTTTCAGGGAAGCAAAATCCTCTACCGACTGGTTTTCTAAGGCTGCATCGATGATCCCGTCTAGAGTGCATTTCAACTTTTTTATTTCAAGATACTGTAGGAGTTGGGCATGCCCGACTTGCTGCTGGCTAGTTTTTCTTTTCTCCTTTTATTCTACCAAGAAATAATATATATAATTGTGTCTTTAAATTATGTCTAAATTGACACTTAATTCCCTTTATGTTAAAGAAATAATATGATGTTTCTAATTTATCCTTTATCTGACTATTAAGTCATTCTGTCAAAAAAATAAACTCTTTTTATTCAAAAATGAGCATATTCTGTCCAAAAAAGTATATTTGACTAACCATAAAAAGCTGACATTTTAGTCAGAATGATTTGAATATAAGACAGAAACATAAGTTAGGAAAGTTATAATTATTTCTCAAACATAAAAGATATAAGTGTCGATTTGCACATAACTTAAAACTCAGTTATATTTTTTCCCGAGTATTATTCCAAAAAAAAGCTAAAATCAATGATTAATTTTATAATTTTGTCCATTTTCTAATTATTGGTCATCATAGCATACTAACCTTGGTCTAATAACTACTGGTTTCTCTTAATGCTTATGGTTTAGGAAATTTAAGAAATTAATTTTATATTATATTATTTAACTTAATTATATATTATATTCAACGTAATTGTAGTGTTTAATAAATTAATTGATTATAGAGCAGAAACATAAATTTTTAATAGTATCTGATTATAATATTTTTATTATTATATTAGAGTATGATACTTTAAAAGAAAATCACTATTGCAAAACCATTATCGTTATTAATCGATCAAACTATTCAATTGTTCAACTAACATCATCTAAACAAGTTATAATTGAAAAACTTGAGCTTAATATAGAGAACATTCATTATGATCCAAAACGCGCAACCTAACATAATGAGCTATTATCCACCTAATGTCAGAAATCAGGTATGTAGAGCTTACTTACTAAAATATTCGGCAGTTGCCAGTGAGTATTTGATAATTTTTTACATTGAAAGAGAGATATTTGCAAATATTGAGAATAAAATTATGTGAATAGATTTCCGTTACTTAAAAATAGGCGATGAATATTATATTTTAATTCTAACAATTTATTTTCTTTGTAAGGTTTTTATTATTTATATTATTTTTATAAATTATATATTTTAATTGGAACCCATTGAATTTTCTGATTGCATCACTAATACAATGAAACCAAAGAGCTTTATTTTAAAAAAATGAAATACAATGCAATTAAATATTGTTGACACCCAAAAGCCAGCCCCAAATTAGAGGTCTGAATTGGTACAATTTGAAAAACAGTGGTATAGAGCTAGAACAATTCCAAGACAGCCATTTGGACCTAGAAGCCATAAATTGTAAATATTGCGTGTATTTATAGGATATTTTTGAATTTTCATATAGATTTTCTGGAATATGCATGCTTGCTTGGAAGACACTCTTAGATGCTGGATCAGTAATTTTCATTAGGATCAAGCCCAGCCAACGATTACTATTTATGCCTACAATCATGTCCAACCGGACCAAGCCCGAGTCTGCTTTCAACCTCAATATCCACTCTCAGTATTATTGTAATTTTTCCTTTTTCTTTTTTTTTTTCATGTTAAATGGAAAAATATATGTATTGCAAGACAAAAAAAAAAAAAAAAAAAAACTTTTTCTTTTTTTTTTTTCATGTTAAATGGAAAAATATATGTATTTGCAGACAAAAAATAAAAAAAAAAAAAAAAAAAAAAAAAAGAAAATAGAAAATCCCAACAAATAGTTTAGGCTTTTATACAATTTCTTTGTACATAATACTATTTAACAAACAACTAAGTTATCATAATGGTTGGAGCGTTGTGCTGAAGGAAAAGGAAAAGGAAAGGAAAAGATAGGTTATGGGTAAGATAATCAATTTGAAAAACTAATTATTATGATAAATTGGATATTAAATTATATTTTATTATTTTTAAACTATCCAACACAAAAAGTTATGGTGTTACTTTTTTCCGTCTGCATTACATCTTTTAATTTTTAATTTGACCAATTAAATTATTTAATTTGAAATTTATATTAAAAAAATTCAACTTATAAAATTACATTTATAAATTAATTGCATATACATATATTTCATACATATAATTTTATAAGTTAAAGTTTTTATTATTTAACAATTATAATTTTATAATTTAATCAAACTAAAAGTTGAAGATGTTGATTGCTTATTATATAACTCATTTCTCCACATTAAATACAACTCCCTCGTTGACCCACTAAACTTAGGGCTTATTCGACAAAATTAACTATTTTGGTAGCTGTTTGTTTTAGTAACGTTTTGTTGTTACCCATCAAACTTAGAGTTTGTTCAGCAATATTAACTGTTTTGGTAGCTGTTTTTTTAGTAACGTTTTGTTATTTGAATAACTGTCGCTGTTTGAGTAGCTTTTTATAAAACGCTACAAGATAAATGTTTTATGAAAAATTAAACGTTACAGGATTAATTTTTATAAAACGCTATCTTAACCTGTAAAAGTTAGTTAAAAAATAGCTTGTCAAAACGCTAAAAGCTACCTAAAAAGTTATTGTTGAATATAGCCTTAAACTATCTCTCTTGTCCATTTTTTCTTTTTCAAAATAGTGACTCTTGTTAGCCTTAATCAATCACTGAAATCTCTCATTATTGTTGTTTCCAATCTCATAAAAGGGTAAATGGCAAAAATTAAAACGTTAAAAACTATTTTAAAAACTATTACCGAATATAGCATTAAACTAACTCTCCCGTCATTTTTTTTTTTCAAGTCGATCACTGAAATCTCTCAGTTCTTGTCATTTTCGATCTCATAAAAAGGTAAACAGCAAAAGATCGATAGACAGCAGGAACGTGAAAATTTGTGAAAGAAAATAGGATAATTGCTGAAAAAAAAAAAAAAAGGAATAGACAAGTGTAGGGCAAAAGGGGGTTCTTTTGCTGCTCAAAAGGGGGAAGTAACTGTTATATGTGGGATATGGTTGACTATAAAAGAGATGAGGGTTGGATCGTGCATGATAGATAAGGGTTGGTGTGTCATTATTGCTTGGTAAATTGCACTATAAATGAGATGAGAGTTGAATTTTGCATGCTAGATAATTAGGGATGGTGTGTCATTATTAGGGTTTAGTCTTTACCTAACAAAAACGAACATTGTTTAATAAATTGCATTAAATGTGACTGTATTGCCTGAAATTTGTGCTGTTTTGTTGTTTCAGTTGCAGGGAATGAGTTGGATTATGACTTTCCACGTAATTATAAAATAATAACTAATCGCTGAAAATATATAATTTTTCGGTTTATCAAATAATAGATCCGATTATCAATATTTTCTAAAATTATCAATTTACGAATAACAGGTCTGGTCACAATTGTTTTGTATTATTTTTGAAGAGGTGACTATCTTTTGTAATATTGATGGTTTACAAAAGGGATAATTATATTAATGATTTCTAAATTTTTTTTATTATTTTAATGTTTGAACGAAAAATTTTTGTAATTAGATGTCCAACGAATTAATAATATATATACACACACATGTCAATTTCATGTGATTGCCATGCAGCACACATCCTTGTCATGTAATTGCTTAACAAGTTAATAAACACTACTACCATTTGCAACACTAATCTTGGTACATTATATACATTGTGTTCTTAGAAAAGCATTCCAAGTGTGTAAGATCTAGAAAAGTTATTTTATCTTCAAGTCAGTAATGTACCAGTTGCTATTATATATATCCAGGTCTAAGATCTAGAAAAGTTATTTTTATCTTCCAGTCAGGTTAATGTACCAGTTGCTATTAATTAATATATATAGTATATATATGAACTATTATATACAAACAAATATCATCTCCAAATGAAAAAATCTAATTTGTCTCTTTTAATTTTAGTGTAATTGTTCAAAAGAATATAGAAATAATTTTTTTACTTTGTTAAAAGATTAACGAACTATCTATTAATTATGATCGTAAATTTTATGTCTGATCTAATTGAGTATTTGTATTGTAATACTTGATATTATTATTAATGAATTATATATCTCAAAAAAAAAAAACTAAAGAAATATATATAAAATATAAAATTATGATATAACATGTTATATTAGCAAACTATATAACAAGTTGAAAGATTTTTTTCACAAAATTAATAATATGCTCATAGACATAACAAAAAGTAAAAAAAAAAATGATACTCTAAAATAATGATTAATATATTACTTATTGTAATAGTTAATATTAATTTCTCATGTTTTAGTAATATTCACAGCTTTTGGTATTATATTATATACTAAAAATTAAATTAATTTAATTTAAATTGTTTTAAGAAAATATAAATTGGTTGATGAGTAATTTTATTTTAGTGAAAATTTATTTATCAAATTATAATAATATTTTATTATTTTATTATTATAAATATATTCTTTCCTTAATAAGTTATTTACTTATTCAATTTTTTATTTTATTATTTCATAAAAGGTTTTTTTTTTCTTTTTGGTAAATGCTGACAGATTTATTAATATAAAATATTCATAATATTATAATTTATAATAAAAATTATAATTAAATAATAAACTAAATAAACAATTTATTATATAAGCTAGTGTAAAATATTCATAATATTATAATTTATAATAAAAAACTAATAAACAATTATATATATAAGCTAGTGACAAATTATATATTTATAAATTAAATTATATTTACTTACAACGAATACAAACAACGTATACGCAGATTCGAGAAAATTAGTGTCCACACTCTTTTCGAAATGAACAAATCTCTTTTCGGTTTTATGGTTGCCCACCTCTCCACGCTTCTCCACGGATAAAACTCTTAACCATGCATAAATCACCCGCTGAATTCAAGTGTGTTTTACCACTAAGTCATTTCTTATTGGTGAATTGAGTATTATTAATATTATTATACTTATAATTAAGTTGTTTAAATTTTTCCATAATTATTATTATTATTGTTACAAGACTTTTTATTAACTTCAACTATTACTATTATGTAACCCACAAGGTTACATATCTAAGTCTAAAAAAAATATTGACGAGAAAATTTAATTACAAAATGTTATTATTATTTACCAGTCTAACATCTCTAATTTTTCTCACCTAGATCAAATTAATAAAAAATAAATTTTTCTATAATGTAATATACAAATTTTCTATAAACTTTATTACTTTAATCTTCCGACTGCCTCAATTCTTTTATTTTGACTTGTCAAATACTTTAATTTATAAAATTAAATATGTTAAATGCATCAACTTGCAAAATCATTTTATTGAATACTTCAATTTGTAAAATTAAATTAATTAAACACCTTTAGATAGTTAAAAAAAAATGAAAATTATTGTTCCAAGGGTTATATATGCTAATTATGCGTAAAATGAAATTAGTATTTAATATATAAAAGCCAACAACCTTAAATATAGATGTTGTTAATGTAAAAAGATGTGTAATGTTATTAAAATTTATAAATTTAAATGCACAATAGGTAATTAATAATGTTCATGAAAATTAAAGTTGTAAAATTTAGAAGTGAATTTATGTATTTGATTTTTTTTAATTGAAATGAGAGCATTTTTTACTATTCATTGAGAAAAAATAAAATAAAAACAATTTTTAAAAATCTCTATTTTGATTGTTCCAGTGCATCAACGATACCATAGACAGGGCCAGGCAAGTCTATATGAGATCGACATCCTTGCCGTTTACCTGTTGTTATCATTATTGTTTAGCTTCCTTGCTATTATATAATGACAAGAATATCATAATTTTTTCTGCAAGGATCTTGCAATTCTAGTAGCTCGAGATGGAAGTTGAAATCATTTCAAAAGAGTTCATCAAGCCATCTTCATCAGCAACTCAACATCAAAAACCTTATAAACTCACCTTTTTCGACCAACTTCAGCCTGCAGTTTACTTCCCAGTCATTTTCTTCTTCCCCATGAATGATTCTAAATCCCATATCAATCAAACCCTAACCCATCTAAAAAAATCTCTTTCGGAAACCCTAAATCTCTACTACCCACTTTCTGGAAGGCCAAATGATGATAATATCTTCATCAGTCGATTCCAAGAAGGACTTCCTTTTATCGAAGCGAAAGCGAGTTGTTCCATGTCTGATTTCCTAAAGCTCCATGAAACTGAGTCACTAAACAGTTTCCTTCCATGTAGCCCCTACCACAAGGAATTAGCCGTAGAAATACCTTTACTAGCAGTTCAAGTAAGCAAATTTACTTGTGGTGGAATAGCTTTGGGCTGTTGTTTCTCACACAAACTCTTAGATGCAGCTACAGCTTCAAATTTCATAGCTAGTTGGAGTTCTTTACATCGAGGAGACCCCAACGGTGTTATAATGCCAGATTTTGAGGAGCCATCACTATTTTTTCCTCCAAAAATTCCAATTCCAAGAACCCAAATATCGCTAATGGATACACTATGTTTTGCCAAAGGCGATTACATTACAAGAAGATTTGTGTTCAATGCTGAAGCCATAGATACTCTTAAAGCTAAAGCAAAAGGCAATGAAGTTGATCAGACTGAACCAACCCGTATCCAAACACTGTCGTGTTTCATTTGGAAACATTGTATGGAAGCAACAAGGATGTTAGCACAATCTTCATCATCAAGTGCTTCAAACACATCAGTTTTAATTGAATCAGTAAATCTAAGGAAAAGGACAACGCCAGAAATGAAAGATGGGTCTAGTGGAAATTTGATTTGGGGTGCAGTGGCAATTGCAGACCCAAATGATACAAATCAAGAATTGCATGAACTAGTTAAAATGTTGAGTGAAGCTATTGCACTTTTCAAACCCGATTATACAGAGAGTTTTCAAGGTGATAATGGGTTTGAAACTCTGTCTCAGTATTTTGAAACGATAGAGTTACTCTCAATGGAAAATCCAGAAGTTTTTGTATTTACGAGCTGGAGTCGTATGAGTCTTACGAGGCCAGATTTTGGATGGGGAGAGCCTTATTGGGTTGGTGTTATGGGTAAAGTTGGAGATTTATCTAGAAATATGACAATATTTGTTGATGCAAAAGATGGAAAAGGGATTGAAGCTTGGATTACTTTAGATGACAAAAGGATGGAGATATTACAGCAAAATCCCGAGTTCTTGGAATTTGCCTCCGTATCCAAGGTTTTCTAGCATGTGAGGATGAAGACGACTAGTACAATATCAGTGTGGTTATAATATCAAGTTGCCTATAATAAAGGTCATATAATAATAAATTATAAAGAAGAATTTGTAATAGAAATTAATGCATGTTGTTTACTTTTATTTTAAATTTAAATATTTTAAATTTGTCATTTCTATCTTTTATTATGATGGATATGAAATTGTTTTATCTCAAAATCCATCAACTAGCCAGAAATCTATTAAAATGAAGGCTCTTAAACACTTGAGAAGTAAGCTCAAGGAAGAAGAAAAGGAAATGAATTAGTGAGTAGGAAGTTAACTAGGATTAATGGGATTCTTCAAAAAATCTTGTGATATAAACGAATTAATAATCTTATTTTCCTTCGCCAAGCTATATGTTCTAACTCAACGAGCATTAAGCAAGGCTTGAAAACAGAAGCAAGAATATAAAAGTTGTTTACATTTTTAACCAATTAGGGAGACTGGTTCTTGATTGGAAACCCTCATTGGTCTCTTACCATGCAACCAAAGAAGTCTCTCGGGAACAAACACAGCTCAGATCCTTGCTGTTTGTCCTTGGAAGGCATACAAGCACGACTTTTAACTTGAGGCAGACTTCACTTTGTTAAAGGTCAGCAGTGGCTTCCAAGCAACAATCTTTAACCAAAGTTAGGTCTATCTTAAGCATAGAAATTAGCTTGTCTATCTCTAGGAACAACTCATTAATATAGTGTTGAAGAGCTGAATCTAATCTAAGAGTAAATCAATTTTGTGCCTAAAAATACTTTTCTCCTACCTTTTAAGAACCATTGAGTGCTTCCCATCTAGATAGTAACAACACGAAAAACAAACAAGGGCTAAAAATTTTCTTGCAAATAGAAAAAATGTAAGACTCGTTGAATCTTGTCGTCAAAAGCTAAAGCATAGTTCATCTAAAGGATGGATCGACATTTACAAACTATATATATTAGCCATTATTATAAAGAGACCATGATTCTGAGTGCTTTATCCATCGATCGATAAGTAACAACAGCGAAAACGAACAAGGAGGCTAAAAGAATTTTGCTTAGCATAATAGAGAAAATGATGGTAACGAGCTCGTCTGAATTCTTGTCGTCACAAGGCTGAAAGCATAGTTGCATCTAAGGATGGTAATCGAAGCCATGTTAGGCAAACTTATATAACGCCTTAGCTATATCATATAATATATCGCTAGTAATATATATATATGTTTAGTTAGGAGATGATGAGAGGAGATCACACTGAACCCTCACACCACGCATCACGATACCAGTAACACCAGGCACATACAAAAATTTTGATTCGCTGAGTTATTGTTATCATACAGATAGAGGCGGGGAGTTAGAAGGCTTTAACCGCCTATTATCTAAATACAGACCAAACAACTTGATATATAAATTCCCTAAAACCCCACAGATAATTTGATCACACAGTAAACCCACAAAAAAAATTTGATCGCTGTTATTGTTATCATACAAGATAGAGCGGGGAGTTAGAAGGCTTACCCCTATTATCTAAATACAGACCAAACACTTGATTTTCTTTTTATTACTTTTAATCCAGTTGCTGGAACTGGACTTGGTGTTGAATAATAAACTTTCCAGCCAAAACTATTTCCGAACATCAAAATGTTTAACCCATCCAACTGAACAGCATTAGATTTGCCTTTTTATATATATATATATAAAAAGGATATAGAATACAAATAAAATAGAAAGAAAAGAAAAAACCTGGTTGAGGATCAGTCAGAATAGGCTAAAAACAATTCACAACAATCAATCACTTGACGCATCATCCCAGACCCTATGGTTGCTGCTGTTCTGTACCCCTGATGAATTTGTATATTTCCATCCATTAACATAACCAAAATGCTTCACTGCATGGAATTTCTACTTTGAAAGTTCACATCCTCAATATCTCCTTTTTCATATGAAAAAAGGGAAACCAACTCATTATAGCAAGTCCAAAAGAGGCGGCTGCCCTGCCGCTGGTTTGGCATTGCTAGACCTCGAAGTAGAAGTAGCACCTCTTCCTCTTCCTCTTCCTCTACCAACAGCAGTTGATGGAGGTGGAGCCAATTTAGGTGCAGGCTGGTCATTTTTGCTGGAACTAAATATTGATTCAAGATCTGTTGATTTCTTTTCGTTATAAGAACCCAAAGTAGACATACCTTGATTCTGCTTTAAGAAACCAAGAGAATTCTGAGGATTAACGCCACTGCTCAAACTACCTGTATTCATTGTAGAAGTCCCTTGGTTTGGTTTCATTGGCTCAAATGAATTTTGGCCATTGAAGGCCCAGCTGTTATTTCCATTGCTCTGCAAGTTCATATTGTTGAGAGTGTTCATGTTCAAACTTGTAGTGTAATTGTTTGTCAATGATCCCATAGAGCCATTTTTGGAAATTCCTGATGGACTAGAAGCATTGCTTGGTCGTGGAGGCCAATCAGCAAAAGGATCTAGATCATCAAAACTTGAAGAGGATGATGTTCCTGTGTTCATTTGCTTCTCAATATTGCTTGACTGAGGTGTAACACCTGAAGATGATGCTCTAGGAGGCCATTCTATGTCAACCGGAGGGCATGATTCAGCTGTTTGTTGACCAGATACAGCAGAAATCAAGGAAGATTCTGATCTTAAAGAAGGCACTTGAATTGGCTGACTGTTCAGAACAGGAGTAGACAGTGGCTTGCCTGTTGAAGGCTGCTTTGTAGTTGTAGGTTCTTTTGGTACCGGACCCCAATCCTCATCCCATGAATGGCTGCTCTTTGGTGCAGGAGCAACACTTCCGGTTGTTTTGCTCGAGGCTTGAGACTGAACCCCATTAGAAAAGGGTATTGGCTTTACCTCTGGAACTCCAGAATCAGTTACTATTACTCCTCTTTTTTCTTCTATCATCCTATAACAAAGCCCAAAAATTTTAAGAAAATAAAAAGACAGAGAGGCAACTCACTAGTATATCCATGCACCAAACACACAAGGAATTAAAAGTCTCACTAGCATTAACTCCTTATCTAGTATAAATGAATTTGAAGTATCAAATTCATTTATAAATGATACAGTTTGGTTGATATGTCGTTTTCCATCAAATTGAATTTCTTGGGAGTGAAGTAAACATTTTCTTTCTTGCCAAACATAGAGTAGATCAAAGAGCATATATTTAACTAGCATGTGGATACAGATGGATAGAAAAGGAAGCTGTGGAGATGTATGATGCGACAAAAATATTGTACTACCTGAGGATATCCTTAACAAACAGCATATATTTGGCAAACTGTTGAACGTTTAATTGTTGGGCAGTAAGAAGAGGTGTAAGTAATGGAAGGACATGTTCTGCCACAAATGCAACTCCATACTGACAAGAATAAAGCAAAGCATAATGACCATGAGATTCTTCTATATACCAAAACTGAAGGAAAACAATGAAGCAGTAACACTGCATCTGTCAGTAGAATCTGTTTACCTGCTTGAGAATTGAATTTGCAACACCGAGGGTACACATAAGGGTGGGAGCAGAGCGGTCAACGGCTGTACAACGTTGAATTGTTTGCAAGATTTCCAGAACAGAATGTTTATCAAGCGTGTGAACAAGATCCCCAAGGCATAACAGAGCATTGACTCTTACCTGACAATAGAAACAAATCATTCAACATCTAATTAACCTCTGCACTTCACTGGAAAAGCATGGGTGCATTGTAAATCTCTCATCCGAAAAGTAGTTCACCAGAAAACCTTTTGCGCATAGGTATTCATAAGGACAGTTTCCAACTTCAATAAAATCAATTACATTCATGGAAAGGACAAACCAGTAAAAATTGAATATGAAAATGGCAAATAAATAAGCATGTATACCGCAGCAACAGTTGTTTTAAGTGCTAAGCCATGAACACGAGGCAAAATTGATTGTTTTACCAGCTGCAAGAAAAAATAACAGAAAAGGAATAATAAGATATAAAGAAAAAAAACTTTGGCATATCATATCCCATCAACAAGAAGACAGTACAGATGTATCTGATAGGGCTGGTTTTTCTTTTTCTTTTTTTTTTTTTTTTCTAGTGGTCAGTGGCCAAACACACAACAATGCATGTCAAAGCAGCTGGAAAAGGAATATTATAAAAATAACCATGCAAATGCAAGGGTAAAATGCTAAGTAGTCTACCTCTCTTCAGCATACGTTTAATCAATTATTTATATATAAAAAGAAAATCCCAGTTCAGAATGCTTCATGAAAACGAATATACAGATATAAACGCATGAATGTACGATATTGACTATGTATACACATGCTCATAAATCCATACCAATGGCAGTCACCTGAACATCAAGTTGCTTAGCAAGAGAGGTAGATTTTTTCAGGACTTCTTCTTGAATGCGTGGATCAGTATCATCATAAGCTTGAACAAGCATAGGAAGGACATGGGACACTAAGTTCTCCTGGCTAGTCTACAATAATTACAAAGCAAAAAACATTAGCGTGGAGTATAATTCATTGTGGCAAACATTTTTATAAATGCTATCAAGGTAGAAAGGGGCAGAAGGCATGAGGAATATGGTACAAAAACAAATATGCAACCCCAACAGGTGATTTAGCCAAGATGCCACATATGGAATAGCAGAAAATAAATAAATAAATCAGTATATCCATCTCAAAATATTTTTTTTACAGCAAGTTCTTCCCCTATGGAGAGGAAACTAATGGAGCACATTTTCATTATTTGAAAGCACTAAAACAATTCGGCAAAATACCCTATAGAGCCCCCTAAAACCTTGTGGCTTCAGAAGAATAAGTAAAAAGGTATTGATGTCCTCCAAAATATAAAAATGGTCCTAGGAAAAAGAATTTTGAACCAGCATTTTTGCATCAAGCTGCTTTTAAGAGTCATGCCTACAATTATGAGTGTAAGCCCCAAATTTTTTACCATTATCACTCCTTAGTTTAAGAGATTTGGTGAAGAATATACAAATACAGCCAAGAAACAGGAAATTCAAAAATTAATTACTTGAAATTTGTTGACAGAAGAAGCTTTCCATTATTATTATTGTTATTAATTTTTCATTTTGATATTGGGAGAAAACATTTCCCATGCTATCTATTGTTCTTCATCCACAATTAGTATCCCAAATCCCCTTGCATTTTACAAGATTGAGGGTACAAAATGAAAAAACAAATGACTTAACGATTTTATTAATTACAAGGCCTATTAAGATATAACATTACTAACGAAGCCTAATCCCCATCAACAAATAGAAAAGAAAAAAGACCAGCATAGCCATTTTAATTACCTTGCTGATAATGAGTTCAGCACGCCTCACAAGCAGCAGCAGTGTCTCACCTGAAGCAGTACTCAAGGCAGGAATGAGAGCTGGAAGTGTCGACAGCTCGAAATCATTTTTATCCTACAATGTAATTGGAAACTTCATATTGTTTTTCCAACTAAGCAACAACCACTTTCATGACAACAGAAGTAAATATATAAATTTATAGAACAAACAGGAAATTATAGTAAAACTAAATTGAAGAAATGAAGAGATTGGTAGAGGAACATTTAGTATGTCCATGTTATTATTAAGCATATATGGATTACTATCACAGATCTCACAGGTAAGACTGTCAAAAGAGTAGATACAGCAATATCCAAGCTGTATATATTTGCCATGACAAATGATAGTTAGAAAGTTGTTATGACCCATTGCCAATAACTAGATTGAGATATAAGTCAAGAAGTAGCTGCAGTAACCTACAAAAAGATATGGGAAATAAAACAATGGAAGAAATGAGATATCTGCTTGAGAGACATCATTAAGCCCATTCAACAAATATGACACTTATATCAATGCTGGTATGAAATGTTTAACCACACCATTTAATACAACTAGTCAGCCACCGAGAAAAACTAAATTCTGTAGGAAATAAATAGGAAGAACAAAACAACATCAATAAGCCAACCATTGACCTGAATAACAATGATGAGAGAAACAGTACCTGAGACTCTGCTATAGTGAGAACCATGGGAAGAATCAGTGGTTGCATAACCATATTCCTAAGTTCTGCACACAATGGTGGAAGCACCTGCAAGAAAATCTTGTTTACTGACATTGTTTTTTCAATTACGATGAGAAAAGGAAAAAGATGAATAAATGTTTCCCGTTATGCTAAATGAAAGAACAGCAATAAGAACTGTCAATGGGAAAGCCAATCTGTTGCCTGACTTTAGCATTGCACAACCAAATGTGCATCTATGTCTATGTATTTTAAGCACACAAGGGTAATGCTAAACATGAATGGTAAATGGTGATGACTAAAAATGCTAAGGCTATGTTTGGGAAATGGGGGAAATGAGAGGAAAATTTTAAAGGATTTCATTTTTACCTTTTCTGAGAGGAGAGAAGACAAGGGGAAATGAAAATGGATATAACAAAATAAAGAAAAAATCTAAATGGAGACCATAACAAAATACTCCAAATTTTTGGGAAGAAAATAGATAGAAAACATCTAAAATTATGAAACTACTACCAAAACAATCATTTAAAGTTTAAAAGCAAAGGGTAAAGTGTAAGTCTACTATTATAAAATAATTTTCCACACATTTTCATTCCTTTCATTTTTCTTCCAATCTAAAGAAGTGGAAATATACCTCTCATTTTTCTTTTCTTCTATCCTTTTTCCTCAATGAATTTATTCCCAAAGATAGTGTTAGTTATCCTTCACAAAAGTTTTCTTTTGTTAACAAAAATCAAGCTGGGTCTGCTAATGTCTATCAGTCAAAGATCTTTATAATGTAAAGGTATGCAAACGGACGAGAAAACATTGAATGATACATCAGATCAACAGAAAAAAAAAAAGGAAAAAAAAAAAAAAACAAACAAACCTTATACCGCAACACACGAGAGTCAAAATCTTTCCACATATCTGATAATGCTTTTAAGAACTCAGACTTCTGCATGTTATCTCGTTCCTGCAAGAAAACAAATATGACATTAAATATCATTTCCACCACACCTTTTACTTCATTTTCATTCTTTTTCTTTTTCCTGTGAAATTTCTCCTAAAGCGGAGATATCATGTGATTAATCCCAAAGTATGAGCCAGTCAAGATATAATTCAATAGCATACAAGCATGTGGTCCAGGAATCGAAGAGCACGCAACCTAGTGTCATTCCGGAAAAATGGAGATCCTGCAAATAGAACATATGGATTATGACAACAATACAAATATCAAGAAGAAATAACTTAAGCAAAGAAGCCTACTGTATCTGTCATGTCACAGGCATCAATTATGTAAATAAAGTTACATCCCTTCCCCAACGTTACCAACTCTGATGCAAGAAGTTATTTAAATTTCTGATGCAAGAAATATAAAACATCAGAACATAGCATTATATAATACAAAAACAGAGGAACTGGTGGCCCCAGGCTTCATCAATGCTATTAACTAAATGTACAACAGGATACAGGTACTTGAGCAACCAAAGAGTAGTTCACATCATATGACAAACTCCATGGGGCAGTTTGTCCTATTCAGATATTCAGGACCAAGAAGTTCTGGATTCTATGCCCTGAAAGGAGGACGGCTGGAATGCCAAAATACGTCTATTATTGAATTCACCCAACCGGATGTTAGTATAATGTTAGTTTACTATTGTAATTAATTGACTATACTGTTGTAAGATAGCTGTAAATAACCATCAATTAGGAGATAAATTAGGCATCAATTAGGGAGCTAATTCAGGCTGTAAATGTAACCGGATGTTAGATAATTTTTAGTTTACTATTGTAATTTAATTGACTATACTGTGTAAGATAGCTGTAAATAACCATCAATTAGGAGATAAATTAGGCAATCAATAGGGAAGCCTAATAGCCTGTAAAAAATGTCAACCATATTAGGAGACATGGGCATCAAATTAAGGAGAGATTATTAGGCATCATTAAGAGAGCCAAATTAAGGCCTGTAAATTGCCCAGCCATAATTAGAAGACAATGGGCATCAATTAGGGCTGTAATTTAGTAATTTATTCCCAAATTTGTGGATACTTCAGTCTATTTAAACCCAATCAGCTTGTGGGAATTGACAAGCAAATTTTCTATCAAAATTCCATTGAAATACAGCAAGTTTGTCACCGGAGAGTACCCATTCTTATCTAGAATCTCTAATCTATCTAAATCGCAAGGGAGAACATTTGAATATACCAAAAAAGTACATGGTTAATACTTTCTTATTTCCCAAAAAAAAAAAAAAACAAAGGACTAATGCTTTTTATATATATTATATAACAAACTAATCCAACTTTCATCTCATTACCTACAAAAACTAACCTATTCATGCTTTACACTTTTTTTTCTAACTATGTATGTTAACTAAATATGAATGTATTATATTCTACTTTTAAGTGCCTCAGCTTGTTTTTAAGTTTACAATGGTGGGGCGGTTCATGTTTGGTTTTTAGCAGGGTTCAAGTTTATTCAACTTGAAAGGATTAATGTCTCAGAATGGTATCTTAAGGAATAGTAGGTATCAAACGAGAGACCCTGCCCCTGGAGCTTCGCTCAAGTGAGGTGGTGTTCTCAATGGATATTCCATTGTGTAAAATCCTTTTTTTATTTTTTTTTTTATTTTTTTTTTATTTTTGGGATTGAACTAGAACAATCAACCACATGGTCTTGGAATCCTTTTTTAATTTGAACTTAATCAGATCAGTCAACCCCAATAATGGTATTCAATTAACTAACTTTTCATCATTGTCTATATTAAGTTAGTATATTGATGCCAGGTACAACTTTGACTGCGCTTTTTTTTTTTTTTTTTTTTTTTTTTTTTTTTTTAAATCTTTGTAACGGTAACATTGATAATTGTTTTTAGTTATGTTTAATATTCATGGAGCATGTTTTTGTCCTTAATTACTGAATAATGAAATTTCCATGAATTTGACTCTTCCTCTGCCATGCATCTATCTTATTTCTTGCATCAAGATTTTCTTTTTTTTTTTTTTTTTAAACTTTTTCTTATTCATTTACCTAGCCTTAGATGAATGACCATTTTGCCATGAATTTATACTTGCTACAGCTGAGTATTCTAGATGTGGCTGTCAATTGTTCCATATGTTTTTAAATTTTATTTTTTTTTTTTTTTTTTTTAACTTTTCTTATTCATTTACCTAGCCTGATGAATGACAATTTTGCATGAATTTAACTTGCTACACTGAGTATTCTAGATGTGCTGTCAATTGTTTCCATATGTTTTAAATTTTATTTTTAATGCAAACCTACTTATTTATTGTATATTATACTTTACAATATGGTAAAATGTATACTAGTCTAGATGTTTTTATTCCCCTACAATTAAAAATAACACTAACTATTCCTCAAAAAAAAAGAGAGAAAAAAAAAAAAAACACACACACACACACCATAACTAATATACCATAGAAAATTTAATTGCTAACCTACAAATAACCTTACTGATAAAATACTACATATAGCATGCTATATTGATTTTTATTTTTCATTTTTTTTAAGGAAATCCAAAATGAGTTAACTCAGAAAGGATATCATGTAAACATTCAATTTGAAAAATAAAAAATAAATATATGGAAACTCATGGACACTAGGACACAAAGCAACACCAGAAATTCAAGGAAGACTGCCAACTACATAATTTATACCCATATTAAGGCTGGATCTACTTGCAGACACACAAATATATAATCTATTAAGTTTCAATCGTGTTGATTTGTTTAAGCATAAATTATCATAATTTAACATACGATGACATATTCAAGTGCTAGAAAACTATTCTATTTAAAATACTAATAAGTAGACATATTGGTTCAGAAAAGTTAACACCTAAGACAATTTGTTTACCAACAATAACAAACCGGGAATGGCAATAGGTGTTTATCATTATGATTCTTGACTTCCAATAGTTAACCTGCATGTGGTGATGAAAACTAAGGCAATAAAGGTTTCTTTACAGGTTTCTGATTTATCCATTCCCTGATTTGTCACTCTCAATACTTTCCCTTTGGTTTACCAAACTCAAATAATAGAATGGAAGTTTGAATCTCATTTTTGTTATCATGTTCAGAGTAACCAACATGCATGTTATTACTTTTTATATGGGCCTAATTCAAATAATGTATGAGATCCTTTTCCAATTCTCATTTTGTAAACAGAACTTTTCTATTTTACATTAAACCTCACCAGAAGCCAGACATCATTATTTGAAAACAAAGTGACCAAAAGGAATATGCATATAGATGGAATGAAAAATAAATAGATAGATCTGTTCGCTCACATGAAATGGTAAAGAGGATCATGTTTTACCTGTAAAATCCATTGCTGTTGGCCTGAAAGATTCATTTGCAGAGATCATCCTCTGTAGGTCAGGAATTAATTCTTGAGGAATAGACGAAAAAGTTTCACTGGATAAGTAAGTCAAGGTATTCATGTACTGCACAGAGGAAAACAAGCATTATCGATAGAATCAAAAGAGAATAATAGAGAATTGTGACAACGTAAAGAAATAAATGAAGTTAAAAAAATGGGATAAAATAATTCATTTTGATCTTCCAACAAGAAATTCTGACCAAATGCACTTAATTATAAAATTTATCAATTCTGACACTTCATTGATAACAGCATAAGGTTGAAATACCGAAATAATAAACCAGACAAAGTTCAAACACTAAATATATAATTATCCATAAAGAAAATCTTTTTTCAAATAAGCACATATAAAATTTATAATTAATCTTCATGTGGGAGAAAAGGCTAAGAATTAAAAGATACCATTTTGACATTGTTGTGGCAGTCAAACAAAGGCTTGTGAGCAATCAAGTGGTAGGCAAGACATCCAAAACTGAAAATATCAGAAGAGCATCCAACTGAAGGTGATTTGCTACGAACAAGTTCAGGTGCAGTATAATTCAGAGATGGCTGAAGAGGCAGCATAGAATCCTCGACATCATATTCCTGAATGATCAAAACAGAAGCCAGAAATAATAGGTAAATGCAGTTAAGAAAATAAATACTTAAACCATCTATGCAATGAAAGCTAATGGATGAGACTTCATGAAAAGTAAGAAAATAATAGATCACATTCAAACACAACAGGCACCTAAGTTCATGAAAGACTAGGACACAGCTTCACAACACTCGGGGAAACCCAGAAAATTACTTGAGAGATTCCAATATGTTATTAGAAGGAAGAAGGCAAGAGATTTTTTACAGACCTAAAATGTATACAAATTAAAGCTGAGAGAAGGTCAATTTAAGATGGCCTGACCATATGCAAATGCAACCTTTAAGGGTATAAGTCTTCATGAAATAACTTTCTATGGAAATTATTTTCTACAAGAAATTTTAAATTTGGGATTTGGTTGTAACATGAAAATTAATTAATTGGAAAGTTTAAAGCATTTGGTGTAAAATGGAAAATTTGACTTTTCTTCAATAAAGAAGACCACAGGCAGATTGGAGTTACAAAGACTCCTCATTTTTCTTTATAGTTGAATATAGGATTAAATAGCACAAAAAGAAAAAGGCAAATTCTAGTGATCTCTGGCAATTGGTGATAGCCAATGCCCAATGGTGAGCAGATATCATTGGCCCTTGGCAATGGTCATGGGGTCACTTTTCATATCCACAGTAGGTTCTTTCCTTTCTTATGTATTTGTTAAAATTTAGAAAATGACTCCCTAGTTTGAAAATAAAGGGTGTTTTCTTACAAATGACTTATTTTTCCCTTGGCTGGGGACAAAATTTTGAGTTAGATAGCTGATTTTCCAAAACACCAGAAAAAAATGAGAAAAAAAAATTCCCACAAAAAAAAAAGAGCCTGACAGAATAAAGCAAAAATGTATTGGGAAAGTGTAGAATTGGAGATTAAGGACAAGGGTGAGGCAACAAAATCAAGAACATAAACTAATGCAAAATGCAACTCACAGCATAATGAAAGGCTTGAGAACTAGGCAAGTCGCCTGAAGCCTGATCTGTTGAGATTGCAAAACCAAATCCACCAAGCTTCCATGCCCCACTTGAAGTGATTAGGACATTCTGCAAATTATAAGATTAGGATTAGTTATGTAAATGTATAACATTACCATACATGATGTTCATAAAATTCAATCCACATTTAAAATAACAACATATATAATGTAGAAAGATAAAGGAATTGTAGGAATAATCTAATTTCAAAAAAGGGAAAAAAGGAAACAAAGATAAGATATTCTGTTTGTCCTGAAAAGTACAATCATCAAAATTCTTTACCATGTAGCCTTTCAAGCAAACAGTTTAACTTTTGAAGGTGCGCAAATAGTTTAATTTATATGCGAAGTTGTAGCTTTTGATATGGTGATATTTTGTGAAACGTTATTAAATATTGAGAAAACTTGCATCTTTTTCCACTTCTGATGCAATGGCTAAATTATTTCTTTCTAATTATCATTACTAATTCTATTTAAGTTCTTGTAATTGTATTTTGAAATTAAGTTCTTGTATTTAATTTTTAGTAGTTTAGGTTTCAGTTTTCTTCTGTTTATGCATCTATATTGACTTCAGGATTCTTATTCTAGTGATGTTGTCCAAGTAAAAAACTAGGATTTCTACTCTCATAAATAGGATTTCAATGCACTTTATTGAGGAACATGGTCAATTAATTCTGCTCTTTTTATTCTCATGAAACTCTAGAATAATCTTTTTCTTGTGGAATCAAAGATGTTTAAGATATATGTGTGATCTAGCTTTGTTTCCATGTTTTCTCCATCAATCACATAGCATATTTCGCCATTTCCAATTTTAAAACACCTTGCACCTTTCACATATGTGCACCACTTTAGCCTTAGTGCAACTATGAATAACTATGCTTCCACATATTGTATCCTAAAGATGTGTTTTTTTTTTTTTTTTAAAGATGTTTTTTTTTTTTTTTTTTTGGGGGGGGGGGGGGGGGGGGGAACAAAAAAAGTGAGCACAGGGGGGGGGGGGGAACAAAAAAAAAGTGGAGCACATACCTCAGGTGATATAGACCGGTGAATGAGACGTGCATTGTTATGGAGAAAATCCAAGGTTTCTGCAATTTGGAGTAAACCATGTTTCACTTCCAATAAACCCATTTCCTGTACAAATAGATAGTATTTAAGCACTTTCCATAGAAGAAGAGTTACGAAATCTTTGATAAAATAAATGCCACTGGTCTATGAACATTGAGATTGTAGTTTAGTGTCAAAGGCAATAATTTAATTCCAAAAGATAATAAAGATAGTTTACTATGTAACCAGAATACCATACTTGGGTAAAAAATAACAGGAACATCTGAATTCCTATACAATATAGAGATAACCCTGCAATCCTAGGCCTTGATTGTCCAAAAGAGACTAGAAACACAGTCACAACAGTCAATGATTGTCAGAACGACTATGCTATTTGAAACCTTGTACAGAGATTTAGACAGAGTGCCAAGAACTTATTGGACATGCTACAGGGTGCTCAAAGATGAACCGGTTGAAAATATTCATGCCACAACAAAGAAAGCAAGCATGGAGAATGAACTTGTTATTGAACAGTCACTGGCCATATAGCCAATGAAAAGGCAACTCTCGAGCACAGTCCCAATGCAAAAGATGTACTTTTGCTGATTAATGCTAAAATATGATGCCATGGGACAATGAAGAAAGAAGGCATCATGGAGAATGATTATCCAACAAAGGAATAATTATTGCATGATAAAATGCTATTTTATCTTGGAGTTTACAGCAATATGACAATTCTATCATTTAGATTATAAAGATGACTGCGTATAAAAAAAATAGCTAGTTTAATGTTTCCTAGAAAGAAAAAGTTATCAGCAACTATGATACAAGAGACGAGGGGATATGACAATGATGTTACCTATAGGATCAAAAACATGATCGATAAACTGATAAAGTGTACGGGTGGCAATTTGAGGATTTATGTTGTGCTTTTGTTGTGTAAGGATGTAAGTATGAAACAATTTGAGTGAATACAAACATAACATAACAAACTTGTTGTCATAAACATGAAGACAACCCAGTAACTAAATGGGTAATGTAATGCAACACAACATGATAATGTTAGTGTCCTATTAGGTTCGTGTTGCTTCCAATATCGCCACCTCAACAAAAAGGGACAAGAGTTTTCTGCAGTTTCATGATGCTAGCTAAGTTGAAGAGAAAATTTTATTGGACAACAATTTGCATAGCTACCATCAGTATGGCAGCAAGTGTTGGAATGAAGAAACAACGCATGTACATAGCAGAAACAAGAATGTTTAATGGATGCATGAACCTACAAGAATTGATACAATAAAGAACAAATACATACTCTCTTCGTCCCATAATAATAGTCTAATTTGACTTTGGCAGGGAGATTAGGAAAAGACTTTCGAATGGAGTATTTTTGTTAGTTTATCAATTTTCACTTAAGAGGCACAAAAATTGATACGAGTTATTTGGAGGGTATTATTGACAAAATAACCTTTTGACTGGTTGACTTTAAACTAAAACTGGAAAGTGGATAATTAATTTGGAAAGTCCCAAATTGGTAATGTGGACTATATCATCTTGGGACAGATAAAGTATATAAGGGGAGAATGGAAGCGGCAGTTATTAAGAAAAATTTGAGAAAGGGACACTCAGATGATTTAAACATCTTATGTATAGACCGACAAATGCACTAATATAGAAGGCTCAACACATGCAGACCATGTCATAGAAATTGAGAAAGGAAAGGGCAGGCATGAAATGACTTAGAGGGAAGTAGTGAATAAGGATCTAAAGACCTCAAACATTCATGCAACTATTGCTCTAAGCCAGTTGGAAATGAGAAGATGAACCCATATATGCTGACCGACTAGCTTGAAAAAACAACTGTTATGAGAAAACACAACAATAAAATTTCTTCCACGCTCAAATAGTAATATGTGTCAGTTCAACGAGGAACATAGATCAAATTCTAAACGGGAAAAATGAGGTTGAAAGTCCATTCTCAGAATAATAGCAATAGTTTCAATCTTCATAAATTCTTCAATCACAAAACTCCCTTTCTAATTAACTAGCAATAGGATACACATTATGGCAGCACCAAGTAGACTGCAGCATGTAGCAAACAAAGAATCACAGTTATCTGCTCATCAAGTTATATGATTTCCTCAACAGATTATAACAAATTAAACTGCTAATCAGGATTCTTTTATAAATGACGAAATCATTTGAATTAGTTCCATAAACAGGGGCATTGCCACCTGTATACAAGAAATATGCAAAAGAAAGACCCATGAATATCTTAACTTGTATTTTATTTCATCAACAAAATCATAGCATTGAAACTATACAGTAAGTTCTCTCAATTTATACATAGTAGTCTTTACACAATGAAAATTTCTTTTTTTTTTTATTTGAATTAGTTCCATAAACAGGGGCATTGCCACCTGTATACAAGAAATATGCAAAAGAAAGACCCATGAATATCTTAACTTGTATTTTATTTCATCAACAAAATCATAGCATTGAAACTATACAGTAAGTTCTCTCAATTTATACATAGTAGTCTTTACACAATGAAAATTTCTTTTTTTTTTTTCTCCAAATAATCCAAAACACCACATGTAAAAGCGTCCTCCAAAACTTTTTCCATCATCTCTCAAATTGCTTAGCTATGCCAAACATCTAGAATCCACAATGACAATGGTCTCCACGCAAGGAAAATGTCAAAGGCCACAAAGTAAAGGCAGTAAGATCACTACAAACACCATTGACTCTTTTCTACTCATAACATATCATTTTCAGTATGTGAAATGTATCTTTATCAAAGTTTCTACTATGTGATCTACAAAGAAACATAATGGCAGGATCCTCAGAATTTTCAAATGTCAACAAACTTTATACTGCTGCACCAAGAATCAGATTGTTTATCCCACTTATATCTTTGGAAAAAAAATGCATAAAAACAAAACTAATATAGCACAGAATTCACTGCTAGATTAGAAATCTCATTCCCATGCGATACACAAAGAACTTAGAAGCAGACAAGGAGGAATGGGACGTGGTTTACAGCTTACTGAACTGTCTAATATTAATATTAAGTACTGAAGTATTTGAAAATGAAGCAACAATATATCACGTCAAACTATAACTCTAGATGAGAAAATATAAGAAATTGATCTATTATTAAAAGTTTGAAAATAAAAATAGAAGAAATCCAAAGTCTCATGTAGGCTTTCCATATATAAATCCCAAAACAATATCTGAAATTCATGGGAGAACTAATAAAATGAAACAATTCAAAATAGTGATTCACTGGGTGCCCAGAGAAAGATATCTGGTCATTCACACCAAAGAAATATATGCAATAAGCAGCACATAAAAATTAGAACAACTGAAGTCACATTTACAGAGATCGAATTCAGCTTGGTCTCCAATATCAAAAGGGAAATTTAAAAATCAAGTAGTATTAACTAAATAAAACTTAAAATATTCAAATTCAAGTAGCCGCACCCCAAAATCCAAGCAAGCCATTGACTTGAACTTACCATTCCCTTCAGCTCTTTTGGCACCTTAGCTATATTCTCCACATTCCCAAGCGCATTGGCCACCGATGCAAAAAGCGGTTCCGTTACCATTGCAATAGCATTCTTATTCTCATCCATCGCCTGGACCACGTGGACCACTCCAGGATGCCTCAGCCTCACCAGCTTCGCTGCATCAGCCCTAATCACATCCAAAAACGCGTCCTCCGCCACCTTGGACAGTCCCGCGCGGACACGCGCCTCCGATAATTCTTTCTTGTCCAGCACCCAAACACAAACAGTGGGATACTGGTGTGCATGCGTGGACTCACGAACAGCCTTACCGGAGTATAATTTCCAAGCGAGTCCAGGCCCAGCGGAGCCGATCTGGTCAAGCAGTTGATAGTCCTGCAACGGTTTAGGACCTGTTACTTCCTGTACGGTGGTCTGTACGGTCTTCTCGATCACTGCTGCCGTTTTGGCAATTGCTTGGGTTAGGGTTCTCATGTTCAAAGACATTTTTGCTTCTTTTAGAATGCCACCAAATTATAAATCAATCAATATGTATATACAAGAGTGGAATTACATATAATATACATATGTGGGAGGTTTTTTGGGCGGAAAGAGGAAGAGGAGGTGGCGGCGATGATGGCGGTGTTGGTGGTGGAGGTAATTCAAGTCCACTAGATCAACAACGTTTGTTCATCTTTTCCTTTCTCTCCAGCTCTCTCTCCCTCTTTCTCTCTCTCCAGCTTTCTTTCCTCTGTAAAATTTTTTTTTATTTATTTTTAAGAATAATTATCCTTCTTATTATTTCTGTTTTGGTCGTTTTTTATATTTAATTTCAGAATTTATTTTTCGAGATAAAAGTATTAATCTCTGTTTTTGGTTTTTTTGGTAAACTTGAGTCTGTCACACGTGGGGCCCAGCTAGGTGGTGGGTCAGGTTGGGCAAGCCCCAGTGGACCTTGTAGAGAGTGGACACTTTGGAGCATCTCCTGTGCAAATGTTGATTGCTTTCATTTAATTGTCACATCCGAAAAATAAAAAAAAATTTTGAAAAACATTTTTCAATCTTAATATCTATTTAAGATGCCAATATGTCAAAAAAATTAATAAATATTGTCTAATACATCTTCTCTTTCTAGAGGGATTTTTAAACAATGTTAAAATTTATTACGCTTATATAATTATTTATAATTTTTAATATATCAAATTTTTCTTGTATATTAAGTTTATTACTTTTATTAGCCATTGACAATTTTAATTAATAATAAAGGAGTTAAAATTCTTTAATTTGAAATCAAAATAATAATAAAAAAATAATTTATACTTCAAATTTTAAATTTCAAAATGCATGAATAACGCATGAGTTATTTAAATAAATAAAACATATTAAGTTTATACAAAATAGAAAACAAATAAAAAAGGAGTAGTTCAATGGAGATGAGATTAAAATGTTTATTAGATTTTATTAAAATAATCATATTAGGTTTTATTTTACGCGATTTATTTAAAGTATTTAGATTCAACCTCATAATCATAGAAGTCTATTTGATAAAAATAATTAAAAAGCCTAATTAACTCTCGTTCCGTATGTGACAAGTTAAACTCACTCTTGTTCCGTTTGTAACAAGTTTTTTCCTATTGTTTTATATCTATCTATCATCGTTGTTGGTGATTCAACATGGCTGATTTTGGCAATCAAACATGCTCTATCGAGGAATTGTATGTGTGGCTGTCTATGGAGGAGAAGCAAAGTAGGCTGGAGTTGGCAGAGGATGGGGATAAGGGGGCGGAGGACACTAACGATTCACCATATTGTGTTGTTGGCCGATTATTAATAGAAAAGCCGGTTAACTTTATTGCTCTCAAAAATACCATTGCATCAGTATGGAGGCCAATCAAGAGAATGATAACAAAGGATTTGGGTAACAATGCATTTGTGTTCCAATTTATCCATCCGATGGATTTGGAACGAGTTGTGAAGTGTGGATTGTGGAACTTTTCTCAAAACTTACTGCTTTTGAAACACCTTCCAATCGATGTTGATACAAAACAGGTGGAAATCACTAAAATCGACTTTTGGTTTCAGATTCATAACATGCTGATAGGTTACAAGTCTAAGAGGCTTGGTAAGGAGGTCGGTAATTGCATTGGCACTTTTATTGAGGCTGATTCGAAGAATTTTACGGGCATTTGGAGGGAGTATATGAGGATCCGAGTGAGCCTTAATATCCATAAACCATTGAAGAGGAGGATGCAAATAAAGAAGGCGAGAGGAGACTGGATTTGGATCATATTCAAGTATGAAAGATTGTCTACTTTCTGTTTCTTCTATGGGATGCTTGGTCATTCTGACCGTTTTGCAAGATTCTAATTGATCATCCAGATTTTCGGAGAGATAAGGTTGCTTATGGGTCATGGATGAGAGCAGACAATCGGAAAACGTCGAATATAGGGGAAAGATGGTTGTTATTGGAGGCAACGATGGTTGGTGTATTAACCTATGGAGTAACAAGGATGCATCTACCCCTTGGAGTGATAAGGTTGACTAATAAAGACTGGAGCTAGGAGAGATAAGGTTGGTTGTAATTCAGCTATAAATCTGTCAATTATTCTTGGTTTGAATTAGTCTGGTGATAAGAGCTTTTAAGGGTGATAAGTTCTGTTATGTGTAAGGTGGAACTATAAAGACTGGAGCTAGGCAGAGATAAGGTTGGTTGTAAATTCAGCTATAAATGGTTGGTTGTAATTCAGCTATAAATCTGTCAATTATTCTTGGTTTGAATTAGTCTGGTGATAAGAGCTTTTAAGGGTGATAAGTTCTGTTACATGGGATAGAGTCTAGCAGATTGTTTTCCATTATTCTCGCCATTCAGTTGTAAAGTAGTCTATTTAAGTATACGACTACACAGTTATTTATTGTAAAAAAAAGGTATTAAATTAATACAAGCAATACACATTCTTTCTTTCTTCTTCTTAATTTCTTCGTGGTATCAGAGCGGGTTAATTTCCAAACCCTTCCAATGGCCTCCTTTTCTCTAAATGTGACAAACTTTGTTACCTTGAAACTCAAACAAACAAACTACCCCTTGTGGAGAGAGCAGATACTAAGCTTAGCTGAGAGCCAGGAGTTGTCAGATCATCTTGTGAAAGAATTCCCGGAGGCTCAGAAGTTTGTTGCTCCTCCTACACCAATTCCTGAAGATTATCAACCACAGCTTACAGATAATTTCAAAGCATGGCAAAAGTCAGATCGCTTACTTCGCGGATGGATCTGTGGAACCCTAAGCGAAGAGTCGCTTGGACTTGTCATCGGCTTGGAAACATTTTTCTCTGTTTGGGGGGCTTTGAAGGATGCTTATGCACAAGACTCCCCAGAGAGGGAATTTACCCTAAGACAACAATTGACTTATTTTCGCAAAGATGAAAATAAGACTATAGCAGAACATTTGCGTCTCTTCAAAGAGATTTGTGACAGTCTTGCCGCAATTGGCAAAATGGTACCCGATAACGAGAAGGTCTTTTGTCTTCTCACAAGCTTGGGACCCCAATATGAAACGTTCACTGCTCAAACCACCACGTCCAACCCAATGCTCAAACCACCACGTCCAACCTACAACGAATTAGTCTCTCAGCTGAAAAATTTAGATCAGCGGCGAAACTGGTTCTCAAGCTCATCTGACTCGACTTTGGATCAGATCTCCTCTCATGTCGCATTCTATGGAAATCGGCAGAAGCAGTTGAACTCTGGCTTAAATCGAGGCGGTTTTACCTCCCAGGGCCAAGGGTTCCAAGCGCAACAACAAAGTGGACAGACTCAATCCAAAGGAGCTTCAGGTTCTCAATGCCGACCACCACCAGCAGGTCAGCGACGTATGACAGCAGAAGAGCTGGAGCTGTATAAAGATGAAGTTTGCCAGTATTGTGAAAAACCCGGTCGGTCATGTTGCAAAAATCTACTGGTGGATTCCTAAAGCGTCACAAGAAACTCTTCCTTATGCTTTAGCTGCTCTGACTTTAGACAACGGAGTCGTGGATGCTGATTGGGTTGCTGATTCAGGAGCCTCGCATCATATGACAGGTAATAAATTTATGTTAGAAACTGTGACAGATTATTGTGGCTTAGACTCAATTACTATAGCTGATGGATCTTCTTTGCCTATAAACGGAGTATGTAATGCTTTCATTAAACAAAAATATAATTTACATGTTTCAGATGTTTTACTAGTTCCTGAGTTAAAACAAAACTTATTGTCTGTGAGTCAGTTAACTTGTTGTCTGTTGATTCTGAATTTACTAATGTGGCTGTTAATGTGAAGGACCGGAAAACGGGGCAGGTACTTCTCACCAAAGAAACATAATCTGTATAAATTGTCGAGTGCGCCCGAAGCTTATTTTTCCAATCGATTTAAAGCGGGTACTGCTGCAATTTGGCACCAAAGGCTGGGTCATCCTCAAGCTTCAGTTGTTTCTATTTTGAATAATAAACGTTTAATAGATGTTAGAGGTTCTTTGCAATTTAGCGATTTATGTGATAGTTGTCAAATAGGGAAAATGAGTAAATTTCCTTTTAGTTCTTCTATTCATTCTAGTTCTGCTGCCTTTGATAAAATCCACTGTGATTTGTGGGGTCCTGCGCCTGTTTTGTCCATTGCGAAATTTAAATTTTATGCATGTTTGGTTGATGATTTTACTAAATATTGTTGGATTATTCAAGCACAAGTCAGATTTCTTTGTTGTCTTTCTTGCTTTTGAAAGTTTGTGTACGTCAATTGGTAAAACCAAATAAGATTTTTCCTCAGATGGGAGGAAGGTTTGTTAACTCCAAATTATCTTCTCCTTTTCTTGCCAATGAATACACAATTACACATCAAATTTCTTGTCCATATACACCTGAACAAACAGGAATGGTTGAACGACGTCATCGAATTATTCGAGAATTAGGAATGACCATGTTATTTCACAGTCACTTGCCTTTATTTATGTGGGTTGAGGCATTCCAAACTGCTGTGTTTTTGATTAACAGGTTATCGTCTTCCTTCTTACATAATGAAACTCCTTTTTACATGTTAAATGGTTATAATTTTGAGTATAGTTCGTTGCGTGTTTTTGGGTCCAAGTGTTTTCCCTACATTTGGGACACTAGGCGACATAAATTGAGTCTTGCCTCTGTGTGTTTGTTGGGTATAGTGAAAAACATAAAGGTTACAAGTGTTATAATCCTAGAACTAGAAAGTTTATAATTTCAAGGAATGTAAGCTTTGATGAAAATGTGTTTCCGTTTAAGTTCTCCTCTACTGATCAGGTTACATGCTTTACAGGTTATGAATCCTTGGATTCAATCGACCTCCAGTTCAGATTCGATTAAGCCCGATTGCACCTTATCTATTCCAGCATGTTCTGATGAGCTAGATGTCACAAGTTCAGCTGCTGGTTGTGTTTTACAAACACCAATAGCTATAAACAATGCTTTCTTGCTTCCGTCTTTGTCTTGTGATAACACTAATGAACCTGCTGTAGATGCCTCTGCCTCTGCTCCTGTTAATGTTGATGACTTGTTACCTATCTCTAATGTTTCACAGGAACTTCATCTTGGTGCTGGACATACAGAAGCAGCTGATGTACCTTCTAGTACAACTGAGATTTCTGCTCCAAGTGATACAGCTCTTCCTGCGCAAACAGCACAGACGCTCCAAGTGTTATAACTAGAGCAGCAGTCTGCGTCTTCGCAACAGGTGCTGCCACTGGATCAGCAGGCTGTACAGTCTGAAGTTATGCCGCAGGCATCAAATCAGCAGCTTGTTTCTGACCATAGTGAGTTTTCTCTTAAGGCTGAGCTACCTGTTGTTGAACCATCACATGCAGCTTCACCAGAAGGTATGGCTTTCGATAATTCTGCACCATAATTCTGCACCTACACATACTATGATTACATGGTCTAAATCTGGAATAGTTAAACCAAATCCGAAATATGCCTTGACTGTTGAGTTGTCTTCCACAATTCCGAAAGAACCAAAATCTGTTAAAGCTGCTATTGCACATGATGGGTGGCGTAATGCTATGATAGAAGAATTAGAAGCTTTACATAGAAATCATACTTGGCAATTAGTTCCTAGGCAAGATAGAATGTCATAGGTTGTAAGTGGGTGTTTAAAGCTAAATTAAAACCTGATGGAACCTTAGATCGTCTTAAAGCCCGTCTAGTCGCTAAAGGTTTTCATCAACTTGATGGCATTGATTATACAGAAACTTTTTCTCCTGTTATTAAACCTGGGACTATTCGAACTATTTTGTCTGTTGCTTTAGTTCGAAAATGGCCTATCCGGCAATTGGATGTTAAAAATGCTTTCTTGCATGGTTATATCACTGAGGATTTGTACATGGAGCAACCTCCTGGTATGAAAAATCCTAACAAACCTTCTTATGTCTGTAAGCTTCAGCGTGCTCTTTATGGTCTTAAGCAGGCTCCTCGGGCTTGGTTTGATCGGCTTAGTAAGTTTCTTTTGGATTATGGTTTTTATTGTAGTTTAGCTGACCCTTCTCTTTTTGTGTTTCATTCATCGTCAGATATATTAGTTCTATTAATCTATGTTGATGATATGCTTCTTACGGGGTCTTCTTTAGATCTTGTTCAGTCCTTTATACAGGTTATGAGCTCTGAGTTTTCGCTGAAGGATCTGGGGACAATTCACCATTTTTTAGGGATTGAAGTACAACCCACTTCTTGTGGTCTTCATCTTTCTCAAACTCATTATGCTTACTCTATTCTGGAACGTGCGAATATGGTTGCTTGTCAACCGATGCCTACCCCGTTGGCCTTGAAAGGCTATCCAGATGCAGATTCTGAATTCCTTGCTGATCCTTGTCATTTTCGGGGTATTGTTGGGTCCTTACAGTATCTTACTTTGACACGACCTGATCTTTCATATAGTGTTAACTTTGTCTCCCAATTTATGCACTCTCCTAGCATCCTTCGATATTTGAAAGGAACGATACACTTCGGTTTACATCTTACTTCCACTACTTAACTTGATCTTTATGCTTTTTCATATTCTGATTGGGCAGGGTGTCCTGAGACACGACGTTCTACTACAAGGTATTGCACATTCTTAGGAGCAAATATCATCTCTTGGTGTGCTAAGAAGCAGTCTACTGTTGCCCGTTCCAGCACAGAGGCTGAGTACCGTGCCATGGCTCATACTGCCGCTGAACTCACTTGGACATTTTGTCTGATCTTCGAGTTCCCTGCGTCAACCTCCATTTTATTTTGGTGATAATATTTAGTGCTTTTTTTTAACTGCCATCCTGCTATTTCATGCTCGTAGAAACATTAGAGTTAGGACTTCATTATGTACGAGAACGGTTGCCAAGAGCCTTATTACCAGAATTATTCCTTCTCCCTTACAGCTGCGATTATTTTACCAAGTCAGTACCCAAAGCATCGTCTTGCCCTTCTTTTCTCACAAACTAGTCTCCACATGCGCCCGCATAGTTTAGGGGGATATAACTTATGGAGTAAATTAAGGACTGCATCTTACCCCTTGGATGATAAGGTTGACTAATAAGACTGGAGCTAGGAGAGATAAGGTTGTGGTAATGTCAGCTTAAAATCTGTCAATATTCTTGTTTGAATTAAGTCTGGTTGACAAGAGCTTTTTAAAGGTGATTTAATTCTGCTAGAGTCTAGCAGATTGTTTTCCATTATTCTTGTCATTCAGTTGTAAAGTAGTCTATTTAAGTATACGACTACACAGTTATTTCTTGTAAAAAAAAAGGTATTAAAATTAATACGAGCAATACACATTCTTTCTTTCTTCTTCTTAATTTCTTCGTGGTGGCTAGCATAAGGAGGAAGTTGTCCCAATGGAATCTGATCCAGCTATATTTTCGGACTAGGACTCTTTTCAAAAATCTTCAAATCCCATAGTTGGCTTGGAAGTATTGTGTGATAAGGTAACTAATGATAGCGTGCATGGTAAGGAATGTATTGTCCTTAACCAGTTTAACAAGGAATATGTGGATGCGTTAATAGTGGTGGACCAAAAGTTTGGAAGGGGTGCAGCAAGAGATTGTGGGTGAGGTGGACAGTAATGAGGTTTTAGAAAACATAGAAGAGGCACGTCCTAGGGTCCAAGCCTGCCAAGCCCAATGAGTTCCTTATGCTGGAACTGTCGTGGGCTTGGGAACCCACAGACAGTTAATGAACTAAAAGACCTTGTGTCTTTAAAGGAGCCTAGTGTTGTGTTTCTCATGGAAGTTCTGGTGGGATGGACTAAGGTGGAGAAGGTTAGGAAGGTGTTGGGCTTTGTGGAGATTTTCATGGTTAATCCTGTTAGAAAAACAGAGTAGAACAGAGTTGCTGAAAAAAAAATAAAAAGAACTAAGAGGAATTTCAGCAAACCGCTGGTGTGCACAGAAAATGTGAGAGAAGAATCAGATACCTTTCCATTCATCAAATGCTCTTTAAATACACCAAATCCGCAAATTACGTGAACACAAATTTATCTCACGTCAACAAGAAATAGGATCAAATAACAAATATTGACTTATTAAAACAGAAAATTAATATCACTAACTAAAAATAGATAACGTGCAGAGATACTTTGCATTACTCTCTAACATAATCCTCCTTAATGCAAAAATCCATAACTCCTAGCTTGTCTCTGAGATATGCAAACTTCTCAAAAGTAAGAGCCTTTGTAAACAAATCAGCTACTTGCTCTCTTGTATTGCAAAACTCTAGCTAAATACTTCCTTCTGCAACTTGCTCTCTTATAAAATGATGGCGAATATCAATGTGTCTTGTTCTTTGGTGATGAACTGGATTTTTCGCCATCGAAATTGTGGATTGATTATCACAAAAAATGATTGTTGCTTCTTGCTTCTTTTTGCTCAATCTTCATATCTTGCAAAATTTGTCTGAGCCAAACTGCTTGACAAGCTGCTGCAGTGACAGCCATATATTCGGCTTCCGAAGACGACAAAACTATAGATGGTTGTTTTCTTGAGCTCCAGGATATGGCACTAGACCCAAGCAAGAACAAATATCCTGTAGTACTTTTACAGTCATCCAAAGAACCTGCCCAATCACTGTCAGAAAAACCATACAGTTTAAAATTTTCTGAGCTAACATAGAACAACCCATGAGAAGAGGTTCCCTTCAAGTATCTTAAAACTCTTTTAATGAACCTTGTTTGGACTCTGCATAAACCTTGAAAGGAGACTGGTTGCTTGCAAAATATCCGGACGACTCTTCGTTAAATAAAGCAGACTTCCCACCAAACTCCAATATAACTGAGAATCTACTTTCTCTTCTCCATCATCCAAGTAATATTTATGGTTTGTGATCATTGGAGTTGTGACTGAATTGCAATCTTTCATATTATATTTAGAAAGGAGATCATTCACATATTTTTGTTGTGAAATGAAAATTCCAGCCTTACACTGGCTCACTTCCAATCCCAAAAAATAACTCATCAAGCTCAAATTCATTCACCAATAATCTTCTTAAGATTCATTAATAAACTCAATGCTATTCCTGTATTCGATTAAGCATCCACATTAAGGCAAATGATCAAACACCTCCATTGTCTGCTTTCTCTTACATACAAACGGCTCGCTTGCACTCTTTGGAAGCCCATTTTACAAAATATTGCTCAATCCTCCCATACCAGGCCTCCAGTGCTTGCTGTGAGGCCGAGAGAGCTTTCTTTAATTTGACACTTTCTTTCTTCACCAACAATTTCATAAGCCCTTAGTTGCTGCCACATACCTTCTTCTAAAAATTACCATTTAAAAAGGCTGATTTTACATCAAACTGAAAAACTTTCCAGTTAAAATAAACAGCAAGAGCAAGAGTAGTTCGAATCATGTCAAACCTTGCTACTGGAGAGAACATTTCTTCAAAATCAATGCCTTCATGCTGCATGTATCCAAGTGCGACTAACCGAGCTTTGTATCTCTGAATAGACCCATTTGGCCTGTATTTCAGCTTGTACACCCATTTCAGCCCCACTACTTCTTTACCAAATGGCAAGTCAACCAACTCCCATGTTTTGTTTTTTTCTAATGCATTCATCTCCTCATCCATTGCATTTTGCCATTCTGCAATTTTTGTTGCTTCTTCAAACTTGCTTGGTTCTTGATAGACCACAAGATGACATTCATCAAGTTGTCCATAAATCTCTTGTAGAGATCTCCATTTCCGTGGAGGGGTACTTGTTAAAGACGATGATGTTGAACTAGAAGGACTGGAAATAGGAGTATTTGAGAAAGAAGAATCTGAAACACCATTGTTGCCTTCATTTTGAATTTGTTCAGGGACAAAATCCTCATCATTTGGAAATACATTTACTCCTGGCTGCACCTCACTCCAAATCCATACACTTTTCTCATCAAAAACAACATCACGACTTATTAGCAATTTTTTTGAAAGAGGCATCATGAAGCGATTCCTGTAGTTTCCATACTGTACCCCACAAATTATGCATTTCACACTGTTCATCAAGTTTTCTCTCTTTGAGATGGCACCCAACACATAAGCAACACAACCAAAATTTTAAAGTGTTTTACCTTTTTTCCATCCATTCCAAGCCCAAAAGTTTTGATTATGATAGGGCTGATTAGAACTTCGTTCAAAATATAGGCAGCAGTATGAAATGCTTTCTGCCCAAAAGCCTTGGGAAGACTTTTGGCTTCAACATACTCTTGCCATCTCCCACAAACTTCTGTTTTCCTCTCCGCCACACCATTCTGTTTGGGAGTATAACGGGCTGTAAGCTGCCTCTGAAATTCCAAATCTCACAGGAATTTGTCAAATTTACAGAGACAAATTCACCTCACGATCTGCTTCGCAAGATTACGCCATTGCCGCTTTGTTTTTCGATCAGCTTTTAAAAATTTCTTGAATGTTAGACAGCGTCTCTGAATTTTTCTTAGAAAGAAAACCCAAGTCATTCGGCTATTAATCTAATCATCAACAAAGACAATAAAGTACCTGCTGCCATTAAGAGACAAAGTGCGCATCGGACCGCAAACATCGGCATGTATAAGTTCAGCTGTTTCAGAAGCTCTCCTGCTTTTGCCCTTGGGAAAAGAGTCTCCATGATGTTTCCCAATCACACAACTTTCACACACGTCACCAACAGAATTTATGACAGGTAATCCATCCACCAAATTATTTTTAGATATTAAACTCAAGCTGTTAAAGTTTAAATGTCCATACCTGTGATGCCACAACCAATCATCATCTTCCAATGACACTGCTAATGCTTTTTGTTGGTCATCAAAATCAAGTGGAAAATTATTTTGCTCATTGAAACGCGAAAAACAATATTCTTTTTTGTTTTATCTGAAAAAACACAGTGCAAGAGAAATCTTCAAAAAGGAGTGAATACCCTTTTCTCATAAATTGACCAACACTCAAAAGGCTTGAATCCAAATCAGGCACATATAGAACATCTCTAATCTCACAATCATTCAACTTCACGATCCCTTTACCATGAACTTGACGAACCGTTCCATCTTCTGTTTTAATGTTGGATTTGAAGGACTTATCCACACTAACAAAAGCCTCCAGATTAGCAGTCACGTGCTTACTGCTACCACTATCCATATACCACACATTAGAATCACATTTTCTGGTAGCAAAAGCAGCAAGAAATAAACTCTCTCATTCATCATTATTTTCTTGCTCAACTAGATTAGCCTGATTTTCTTTTAGCCGGCAATTCTTTGCTATGTGACCTTGTTTCCCGCAATTATAACATGTAAAATTACGGAAACGAGTTTCACCTTTATTACTTTCAGTGTTGTGATTCTGACTCTGGCCACCGGCTCGTCCCCCTCTATAACCTCTGCCTCCTCTTCTTCCTCGTGAAGAATGTCCACCACGACTGCTATGGCTATTGCCATTATTCTCTGCTTCTTTAGATAGCTGCAATTTAGTGTGAAAAAGTTTTTCTGTGTCACCTTCTTCGTAACCACAATGCCTGTCTTCATGGCTATTGCCATTATTCTCTGCTTCTTTAGATAGCTGCAATTTAGTGTGAAAAAGTTTTTCTGTGTCACCTTCTTCGTAACCACAATGCCTGTCTTCATGGGATTGTAAAGAACCCATCAACTCATCAATAGACAGGATACTTAAATCCTTCGATTCTTCGATTGTAGCAATGGCAGATTCATATTTTCTGGGCAAACTCCTTAAAATCTTCTCCACAACCTTTTGATCTGACAACTCCTCCCCGTACTTTCACATTTGGTTTACAACTTCCATAACTCTGTTGAAGTATTCATGCATGGACTCACCATCCTTCATAACAAAGCAATCAAACTTTCTACGAAGTGTCTGCAGCTTTACTGTAACTACCTTCTCTACACCTTGGTAGTTATTCCGGAGTATATATGTTCTTTCCTTTTGTTGCAGCAGAAATTCTCGGAAAATAGCATCATCTACAGCTTGTTGATAGGAAAAAGAGCTTATTATCTTTCTTTCAGTAATTCTTTAAGACTTTCTATAGATGCTCTCGTTGTAGCCCATTCTCTACGAAAATCCATAAACTCTTGGAGAGAAAAGGAGTTTTCATTTTATACTCCAAATATCATATGTTGCAGATTCCTCGAAAATTGACAGAAGGTTGTGAGAGTTAATTTCCCACTGTAATACAAATACACATCGGAAGGGATACCTGGACCTAATAGTAAAACAGATTAAATCCTCGGAGTAAACCCGGCTCTGATACCAGATTTTTAGAAAAATAGGGTTAGACAGATTAGCTGAAAAAAAATATAGAAAAACTAAGAGGAATTTCAGCAAGAAACCGCCTGGTGTCGCACAAAATTTGAGACGAAGAATCAGATACCTTTCTCATAAAAATACTCCAAATTACGTGGACACAAATTATCTCACATCAACAAGAAAATAGGGAATCAAATAACAAATATTGACTTATTAAAACAGAAAATTAATATCACTAACTAAAAATAGATAATGTGCAGAGATACTTTGCATTACTCTCTAACAAATCCAGTAGGGCATAGTGGAGGTTTAGCACTACTTTGGAAGGACAAACAAAGTTGTTCATTAATTAGCTATAGCCAGAATCATATTAACGTGAAAATTGATATCGTCGGTATTGCACCATTATGTTTCACAAGATTTTATGGAATTCCATATCATAACCATAGAAGGAGGTCTTAGCAGTTACTTGAGTCGCTTAAATGTAAGTCTTCGCTTCCACGGGTTATGGCAGTGGACTTTAACGATTTCCTTAGTCATTCAGAGAAGGAAGGACAGATCAATCACCTAGCTTAACTTATTCAGGGATTTAGCGAAGCGGATGATAATTGTGAACTTGTTGACATGAGTTTTGTGGGAAATCCATTCACCTGGGAATGTGGAAGAGATACTGTGGCATGGGTCAGATAGAGGCTGGATAGAGCCCTTAGCTCACAGACCTGGAATAGTTTATTTCCTAATGCACGTCTCTTTCATCTTAAGGTGGCAGGTAGTGATCATAGTGCTTTGTTTCTACAGTTGGGTGTGTCTTTTATTCGTTACATTAAAAGACCATTCAGGTTTGAAAATGTTTGGTTATAGGAGCCAAATTTTCAGGAAGTGGTTCGGGGGGCTTGGATGGTTGGATCTGGCTTGGAATTAGGAAATCAGATTCAATAATGCGGAGACTTTTTGAAGAAGTGGGGTGATTAGAGGCTTTTGTTTTTTTGCAAGAAGCTTAAAGAGAGTCGGGAGCAAATGACGAAGCACAAGAATAAAAGTGATGTGGTCTCAGTACAATTACACCAAACTGCTAAGGATGCATATATGGAGGTTTTACGTCAACAACAAATTTATTGGCAACAACGTGCTAAGCAACATTGATTGCAAGAAGGGGACAGAAATACTAAGTACTTTCATACGATGGCTTCTATACATTGTAAGAAAAGTACAGTGATGCAACTGCAGGATTCATTAGGTAATTAGCTATCTTGGGAAAATGGACTTGGGGACCATATTGTGCGAGTTTACAATCAATTATTTACTTTGGAGAAAGGTGATGACGAGACGGTGCTGGAGTGTGTTAAGGAGAAAGTGTAGCCGTTTCATAACGATCTTCTAGCACAACCTTTTAGTGGTCATGAGATTCGGGAAGCTATGAAAGGTATGCACCCAGATAAAGCTCCAGGGCTGGATGGCTTAAACCCAGCGTTTTTTCAGTGTTTTTGGCATATTGTGGATATCATGACAGCATGTCTTGCATTCTTAAGTTCGGATGGTGAATTACTAGGTAAAAATCAAATAAATATTATTTTATTGCCAAAAAAAGGTAATCCTCGATTTGTTTCTGATATAAGACCGATTTCACTATGCAATGATGTTGATAAGATTGTTAGCAAAGCCTTGGCTAACAGAATGAAGTTGTGTCTTGTTGATATTATATCTGATAGCCAGAGCGTTTTTGTTTCGAGTTAGTCTATAATTGATAATATCATGATTTGCTTTTGAGGTTAGGCACTTTTGGAAAAGGAAAATGCAGGGTAAAGTTGGGGTGGTTGCACTTAAAACGGACATGAGTAAAGCCTATGACACGGTGGAATGGGGTTTTCTTCGGCGATGAATGATTAAGCCTGGCTTCTCAGTGGATTGGGTGGATAAAATCATGCGGCTGGTTACTACGGTTAAATATAATACTTTGCATGATGGCTGTAAGTATGGTCCAGTTATTCTAGGATGGGGTTTTACGACAAGGAGATCCAATTTCCCCATATTTATTTATCATATGCACCGAAGCTCTTTCTACGCTTTTGGAAAAATTTCAGTCTGCAGGACAGCTCCATGGTTGTCAAGTAGTGAGGTCGGCTCCTATGATTTCCCATTTGTTTTTTGCTGATGACACTTTTTTTTTTTTAGAGCAATTCTCCCTGAGGCTTATGTTTTTAAGCATTGTCTCTTACTCTATTAGAACGCTTCGGGACAATTGGTAAACTTTAATAAGTCTGAAATTTATTTTAGTGCAGATACTGACACCAGTTGTCAGGAGGAGATTTGTGGTCTGTTGGGAGTCAAATGTGGAGTGCAAGCTTCGAATTATCTGGGCCTCCCGTCAATAGTAGGAAGAAAGAAGAAAGATGTCTTTTCGTTCGTAATAGACAAGGTAGTGAAGAAACTCAGTGGGTGGGGGAGAAAAGTTGCTTTCGCAGGCTGGAAAAGAAATATTACTAAAGTACGTCGCACAGGCGATTTCGAATTATCTTATGAATGTATTCTTGCTTCCATTGGAAGTTGTTGATACTATAGAAAAATCCATGAACAGATTTTGGTGGAGAAGTGATGGGGAAAGCGGTTCAAGAATCCACTGGTTTTCTTGGACAAAGTTATGTCGGTTGAAGGAAGATGGTGTCTTCTATCTCAGTTGGATGCTTTAGTCTCCAGATTGTATCGTGCTCGATATTATGCTGTTGTTCCCTTACTTCAAGTGAAAATGGGTTCTAACTCAAGTTTCATATGGCATAGCATTCATGAAAGTCTTGATTTATTGCAGAACGGGTGTGTGCATCGTATCGGAAATGGTCGGCATACTCCTGTCTATGGTTATCCATGGCTACAAAACATAGTTAGTCCATATGTGACATCTGAGAATACATGGGGTATGGAGGAAATTTATGTGGCAGATTTGATGGTAAGGGGGAGGCGGACATAGGATGAGGAGGGTTTGGTTTCTCTTGTTACGAGTTTAAAAAAAGCATTAATAAAACAAATGCCGTTGAGTACAATGGACAAAAATGATGGATGGATGTGGTGATGGGGTAGCAAAGGTTCGTATACAGTTGGTAGTGGCTATCAGATTCTCTATAAAGAAAGGCAGGTCCAGAGCTCCATTGGTGGGAATCTATGGAGTGCGTTTGGAAATGTGATGTGCCAAGCAAAATTAAAAATTTTATTTAGAAGCTGTTGTCGGTTGCCTGCCAGTTTTAGTAGCCTTGAAATCACGGCATATAGTAGTGGAAACCAAATGTCCATCGTGTGGTGTTGAGGAGGAAAATGCTTTGCATTTTATTTGGAATTGGCAGGTGGCGCAACAAACATGGTGTCAATCCTCTGTTGGGTGGTGGACAGGGGTCCAAAATGTGCATGCATGGATATCTACAGTGCTAACTAATGTACCTAGGAATGGCCTCAATTCAGTCTTTACTATAGCCTGGGAGTTATGGTGGAACAGGAACCAACTGGTTTGGAATAATAAACCAACAGGTGCAAGTGTTATCTTAAGAAGGGCTATGAATTGTGTGCATGAATGGCAGGTGGCCAAGCAAAATAATGTTGCTTTGGGTTTGTCATGTGTTCATAGGTATCCTAAGTGGATTGCCCCTGCTGAAGGTAATGTGAAGCTAAATATTAATGCAGCATGGAGTGAGGATAGCAGGAGAGCTAGGATTGGTTAGCTATTGCGTGACAGGATGAGGGGTTAGTTGGGAGGTGGAAGCTGTGTGTTTGAGGGTGTTATTTCAGCAGTTATGGTTGAGTTGATGGGCTTGAGGGAGGCATTGAGCTGGCTTAAAAACCAAGGGTGTACAAGCCATATTGAAGTGGAAAGTGATTGCCTCGTAGCTTTACAGGCTATTAAGAATTCAGTTTCTATTATTTCTTATTTTGATGCTTTAGTTCATGATTGTAGAACTCTATTGGATGAGTTCAATTCATTATCACTTTTGTTTGCTAAGAAATCAGCAAATCAATGCCCTCACAGCTTAGCGAGGGCAGCTAATTATTTGTCTGGTTTGTTGGAGTAGGGTCCTGTCCCTCTAGCTTTTATTCAAGATGTTTTGATTTTTGATGCCAATAATATATAAACTGCAGTTCATTCAAAAAAAAAAGAAAAAAAGAAAAAAAACCTAATACTCATAAAGTTCAAGACATTTGGTTTAAGCAAGATAAACATATTAAGTTTATTTTAGGCCAATGAATTTAAAATATCTATCTTTTTATTTATTTTACTCAACTCTAGATTAATGGTTTTCTTAAATCCTATATCTCTCTTTAGATTAACGGCCCTCAACAATTTATATGTCCACCCATTTAGTTTGACGGTTTAATCTATATGTCAAGACCAGCTTCGTACCTTATAAATAAATAATTCAGTTCGATTACTCGTTTTCTAATTTTGGTAATTCAGCTAAATTTTTGTTTTTGTTTTTTTAGTGCGTTTCTGGATTTAGTAACTGAAATTAAATTTTTGTAGTTTGGTATCATATGATGTTATAGTTTTTCGTTTGGTTCGGTTAAACTCAATGCTTTCCAAGAGTAGCAATATATATATATATATATATATATATGCTCAATTTAGGAGATGTTAGCAATATTATTATACCATTTTAGTTAGCTTGGTTGGTAGCTTAGTAGTCAATGGATAATTAGTAATTAAGTGATTTATGTTATGTATTTGTACATATACCCTTAACATTAATGAAAATAATAAGTGAGAAATTATTCATTCGATCACAAATCGAACTCAAACTCTATAAACTTTGCAATTTTACTATATTTTAATATTTCTATCAATTTTACTTAAATTTCTAACTTTTTATAACAATAACACCCTCAATTACAACTAAATATAAAATTATAAATAAAAAAAGCAATTTCATCCCTTTTTAAAAATATTAGCTCAAAAGATCGAAATATATTTTAAGATATTATCTTTATTTTTTCACTTAATTTTTATTGTGTTATAACCACAAATTTTTTAAAACTGACGAATTAATTTGGTTTAATGATAATAAAATATCATTATAAATTTGACTCCTAACATAAGTCAATTTATCTTTTATACTTTAGTTGGCTATACTATTTTATTGTGGAATAAATTTAAAAAATAAACAATAAAATTAAAACTATAAAATCCTTTGAATATTAATTATATTCACATCTAGTGGCATGGGTAGCACGTTTGTAGATTTAAAAATATAAATATTTGAGACATGTACAATTAAAATAATTAAAAAATTATTTATTTAGTTTGTATTAAATGAACAATAACTTAGACTATATTATCAATCAAAAATTTAAATGAAGTAGGATTTTTTTATCATTAAAGTATATATAATATGTAAATAAAATATGTAATTGAAAAATAAATTTTGATTAATTTAATTTTTATGCCATGCTTTGGGATTTTTCAATAAGTAGCAGACTAGTGAAATATTTTCAAATTTAATCCATATAACATCCACGGGGCAGACTAGTAAAATTTTTTTCAGTGTTACATGATTTCAATTTTTATTAGACCAAAAGAAGAAAATAATAAATCTTGACCAAACTCATCCTAGCAAAACTAAAAATATATACAGGCTCAAAATTGAAGTTTTTATTATAAAATAATATAAAACTAGAGAGAAGAAATAGAATCTTACTAGAGTCGTACACAAATTAGGAAGATAGAGTTCGCAATAATTAAGAATACAGACTTCTAGCCCATATATAATATCCACTTATCTCATAACACTATCTCTTATATGTCCATTCTTCAAAGAATACGTCTCATTAAAATCTTATTGAATGAAAAAGAGTACATTATTCTTTTTTTCTAAATACGGGTTGAAATACTGCCTCTTTAAAGACTTTTACCAGCAAAATCCAATGGAAAAAATCTTGGTTAAAGAGAAAAAGAGTACAGTGCGTATTTGCTTTTCCTCATAAAAATAGATCTTGAAATATTTGAGTTTATGCATTCTAATTTTGTAAAGCATCGATCCTTCAAAATTTGTAGTAGAAAGCTTGTAGCAAAAAACTTGCAGTAGAAAGTGCTAATAAATCAACAATGTTATCATTTGCGTGGTTGAACTTCTGTCATCATTCTTTTGTAGATCATGAGCAAAAGAAGTTTGTAATATATGCTCTTCTTATTTTCCTTGATATATCATTTCTTTAAGAGAGATGAGTGTACGAAATATTATCTCCAAATATTAAAGGAATTTCCCTAAGGATAAATAGACTGCACGTACTTCGAACAAACACAATCCTATCTTTCTTCATAAGTTGCTAAAATTTCTACATGGCTAAAAGAAGTAGTAATATTTCATTTCTTGAATGTCATGAAATAATTGTACCTCCACATGTGAATGGATGACTTGTTTATGATCTAACATAATATGGATTAAACAAGTAACCTGCATTTTCGTAACCAATCAAAACTGATTTTGACATGTTAGTTATAATATAACTCATATATATCGTGTCATAGAGATGTTAAAATATATGTTTAACTCCATTGAATTTCTTTATATTCAAGAAGAATTAAATCTTGCTAATTAAAATTTACAAAAATCAAGTCAAGTTTGAGTAACAAGATATATTAGCACTTTTATTGCACTAAGATGTGGTACTTTAGGACCAAGAGTTCTTCATAATTTTCTCAAAGTGAAAAATGGTCATCTTCTCATCAAGTAACCTCGCTGTTATCCACATAAAATCATTTGAATAAATTAGTCATATATGTGGATTTATTGACAAAATTTTATTTATGAAATGCTCGATCAGCACTTTTATTGCACTAAGATGTTCGGTACTTTAGGACCAAGAGTTCTTCATAATTTTCTCAGAAGTGAACAATGGTCGATCTTCCTCATGCAAGGTAAACTCGCCTTGTTATCCACACTAAAATCATCCTATCGAAAATAAATTAGTGCAATCATATGTGGATTTATTGACAAAAATTTTATTTTATGAAAATGCATCGATCTTCACCCAGTCGAGGACAAATTTTATAATTCCAATATCTTTATTCTGAAACTCTTTCCTTTTTAGGAATTTTATAATCATGTTGGAAGCTCTGTTAAAAGAGTTCCAATGAATGTTCATAAACCCCACAATAATGACAACAATTTAATATTTAATATTATCTCTATAAAATTCGAATACAAATTATAACAATATTATTAAAATATCATTTCAACAAATATTCACTAATCAAGACGATCACTTTTAGATCATAATGAGCCCTGTCATAAAGTTTAAATTATCAAAGTATGCTACTCGTGATAATAAAATATCACCCGCTATAAAAAAAGCCATATAATTATAAAAATAATTAGTAAAGGAATTTATAATCTTTGGAAGCTCTTTAAGAGTTCCAATAATGTTCATAAACCAAATAATGACAAATTCATATTCAAATATCTCTATAAAAATTCATGAACATATAACAATATTATTAAAATATCATTTCAACAAATATTCACTAATCAAGAGATCATTTTAGTCATAATAGTATATAAAGTAAATATCAAAAGTATGCTTTCGATAATAAAATATTATAAAAAGAATATAATTATAAAATAATATAATATTTTCTTAGCCATAAACATCATTACGGCGATTATACCATATGTATTGAGATTTCTTTAATTCATATAAAAATCTTGAATATATTTTTTGGGGTGTCGATTTGCTTGCTTCAAGCATTTTTTTAATATTTCATGGATATCATTATTCAATAATCTATATAGAGCTCTATATAATTTGATTGAATAAATTTCTCTAGAATTTAACTTTATGCTTCAAGTAATGAAAATCCTTCAGGAATTTTCATATAAATATCTATATCAAGTTAGTATATAAATAAGCGGTCATTAATTCATTTACACGCATTTAAAATTTTCATAAATTGCCAGACTAATCAAATATCAAATTATAATTATATCCACCACATGAGGATATTTTATCCTCATAATCAACATCAGTTCCTTGTGAAAAACTTGTACAATGAGTTTGCTTTATATCTCATGACTCATTTCAACTTCACATAAATAAATATTTGTATTCTACTAGCTTGATATCTCTTGTTGCCCCTATTAAATTTTCAAAATTTACTTTTCAAGTAAATTAAATACCATATACGTCATTTTATTTGGCCAATCAATTCTATATCTATGTTCTCCAACAGACAATACCTCATCATTTTTCACAATTTCAACGCATTATATTGCATAAATATTATTGACATTTCTTTTATATCAGTTCCATATTTTTCTTGATATGATATAATTTATAGAGATCTCATAATCTTCATTGATTTTAGATACTTGAGTTTCTTCGAGAAACTTATTATTCATGTCTATGATTTTTGCTAGAATTTATTTTCTAGAACTTGACCATCTTGAATATTTGCTAATTTTCTTTCATTTTATTTTTATTTTTTATATTTGGAACTGATATACCATGCTTCAGGCATGCCATAGATTCATTAATATAGATAGTTTGTCCTTTGGACTTCAATACTAATAGAAGTATTTGCAGCTAGTAAGTGAGATTTAGTTATCTCCTTTTGGATCAATGAATATATCTTTCAACTAATTTATAATATTTTGCAAATGAATTATCTTTTAAATTTTTAAATTTACACGACCTTACATGAGGATCAAGATATAATAATGCTAATTCTTTTCTAATCAATTATTCTTGTAACTGCTTATTTCCCCCCCTAAAAGTCGGGATCCTAACAATTAGCAAATTTGGTCATGTATAACTTTCTTATTTGAAAATTCTAGATATTTAATCGTAGAAATAAATCAATACCCGATATATATTTTCAACCTCATTTGAGGACCCATCTTAGTGCATTATGGTGGAGCAATTAAAACATATGATGCACATTTAAAATTCCTCGATGGGCAATATTTAGTTCCTAATCCAAAATCAATTATAAATAGGAAACCTTATAATAATTTATTGGCTTGATGCGAGTAAGTGTTATTATATTTAATAGCATGTCCCTCTATAAAAATAGGGAGCTTTGTTCTCATAATAATTGTCTTACAATAATTGCAATCATTTAATAAATAATTATATTAAATCATTTTGAGCATAAATAAAAGAAACAATGGGTTGTTTTATAATTATTTCAATTAACACATGCCATAGTCATTAAAGTCCTGATGTGTAAATTCATCATTATTCTCAAGGTTAATAACATAATCCAGAAATTGTTTTCTTAATCAAATTATTTGCACAAATAATCTTGCAAACTTCTGGTTGCATATTGATAGTAATATTTGCAAACTTCAGGTTGCAAGTTAATAACAATCATGTAACTATTTTTTGGATGCATCCATAATATATCCAAATAAATTGATCAATAATTTCTCTTTATATATTCCAGAAAATACAAATAGTTCAAGTTGAACTCTTGGTGACGCTCAATAATTAATTTATTTTGAGAACATACTAAGTATGGAAAATTCATTAGATTTGAAGAAATTTCTAGTTCTTCAATAAATATCCACATAAGGATTAAATTTTCCTTTGTTGCATCATTATTGATCAAGATGGTTCAACCGATTATGTCAAATAATAAAGTACTTGGATTTGTAAACTTCTGGTCTACAACAATATTTATTTCAATTATAAATATCTTTGAAATGCTGCATTGAATTCATTCCTTTAGGTAGTAATACTTGCTCTTTTAGAGCCTTTAAATATTTTTCTACTATCAAAGCTAAATTTTATCTTCTAATATTTTAGTGTACAACTACATAACCAATATCCATATATGCCACATTTATTTATATCGCTTCTGGAGGTAAGATTTGTTCTTAATAACTCATGTGGCTACCGCAATTGGTAAAATCATTATTTCAACTATGATCTCATTAATATTCTCAATAACAAGTATATTTCTGTCATTATTCATACTCATGCCCAATATCATATATTATTGCATTCACTTCAGAGAATGCATTAGATCTAGTTGGCTAGACATTGCTACATCCATATATATATTATTCCATTCACTTTAAGGAATGGAGCAAAATCTAGTTGGGGGACCTCATGATCTTTCTTAAGATTTATTTTGCTTAATGATAAAAAAGATATAAAATAAATTCAAAACATATCTTAAAATCTTTTCTCTTGATATTGCTACTTCAGGAGTATATTCGAGGCATAAATGTCATTGACAATTGTAGATCAAGAGTTAATATAGGCTTCAAATATAATAACGGCAATATCTTAATTATATTTCAAAATAAACCAATCAATTCTCAAAATTGGTAGCACATTAATAATATATGTCAATATATAATAATAAAACAATAATCTTAATATTGCAAAATTAAAATAACTTATAATTTTACTATCTTGTAGCGATATATGCATCTATTCATGATGAGCTCTTGATAATTGCACCTTTCTTTCAAAGTATCCCAAAAAACAAGCGAATATTTAATTATTGCTTAATTGATAAAAAGATATAAAATAACACTTCAAACCATAAATCTTAAAAATCTTATTCTCTTAGATACTTGATACTATCAAGGAGTATACACGATGGGCATAATGTAATTGACAAATATGTAGATAATCACAGAGCTCTCAAATATAGGCTTTCACAAAAAAAAATACTAATAATAACGGAACACAAAAATATTCATTTAAAATTTAATATTTCAAAATTAAACCAATCAATCTCAAATGGATAGCACATTAATACAATATATGTCAAAGTATATATAATTTAAAACAATTAGAGTACTTTAATATTGCAGAATTAAGCCAATAACTTCATAATCTTTACTATCTTGTAGCGGCATTATATGCATCTATTCATGATTGAGCCTCTTTGATAATTGCACCTTTCCTTTCAAAGTATCCCAAAGAAGAACAAAAAAAAAAAAAACCCAAAACCACCCTAGCGAAAAATATAATTCTAAAAACCACCAAATACATTAATACAATAAAAATATTACAATCCAAGAAGAAACCAATAATCTTAATATTGCAAAATTAAAATAACTTATAATTTTACTATCTTGTAGCGATATATGCATCTATTCATGATGAGCTCTTGATAATTGCACCTTTCTTTCAAAGTATCCCAAAAAACAAGCGAATATTTAATTATCAAATATACAATAGAAGAAAATTATTGTCTTGGAACTATTTCAATTAAATTATTGATTTCTAGCCTTGATTGTATCTTCAAAGACATATAGCATCTAATACCTCATAATGAATAAATCGTACTCATAATATTAAACGCTATAAATTCAAGATCTATAAGATTTAATATCACGATAATAATTATGTTAGATAATAATATTATAAAATAATTCACCGAAATAGAACATCATATAATTATTAACTTGTCATTGTAATTCAACACAGATCAAATATAAATCTCAAGATATACTTAATAAAAGATATCAATAAATATAATAAACAATAAAATATGTTTAATATTACGAAAAGATAACATAATAATAAAGCTTTTGATTTTGAATGATATACTGGGACCTGTAATTCGATTTTCAATCTTTTTTTTTTGGTAATTAACACAAACTTTATAAATAAAATTTGATAAAACACTAAGTTTGGAAAATGATTTTCTTTTCCAATCTTTCGTTTTCCTTTTTTCTTTTTATTCAAATTACTTTTTATTATTTAAATCCAACTCATATCAATAAAATTCTCAAGAGGTATAAACAATTATCTTTTGGATGTAAATAAACTTAAACACATCAATCTTAACTTTAATTGTCGCAAACCATAAATCATCATCTCTTTAAGTGATTTGATCAAAAGATTTTTCTTTAAGCAATTTGCAAAAAAATCAAAGCAGTCAAATAAAATTGTAGTGATAGAACGAATCATGTCGATAACGTGGTATAAAATAATATAAAATTAGAGAGAAGAAAAATAAGGAATAGAGAGCAAAATATGAAAAAAAAATAGGATATTATATTTATTATTGATGAGAAGCCACATATATATATAATTACATAAGTAGAACTCTCATAGATTTCCACACAAATCAGGAATATATAGTTTACAATAACTAAGAATACAAACTTCTAGCTCATATAGGATATCCACTAATTTCGTAACGGTTTCTAAGTTCTCAATATCATAAACAATAATTTTATTTAATTTTTCTTTTTATCAAATTTGGGAATAATTAATCAATATTTCCTTTATTTTTAATTTTCAAAGTTTTAAAATTTGGAGTTTGTATTTTTTTTTTTTTTAGTTGTATTGTTTTATATTCTTTAATTTTTTAGATTTTCTTATAATTACATTGACAAATCATGGAGTATAGTATATTACCCTAATCTTGATGATGAAAACTATATTTAAATTACCACAAGAAACCTATTTTAATCAAAATTCAAAACGACCACTAAACTCTTTATTTTCACATGATAACTGATTATACAATTAATAACTAAAACACCCTTTTCCTTCAAACTATTTCTTTAGGAATAATTTTTAATCAAAAGTTAAATACCAAAGTACTACTACAAAAATATATAGTATTTTTATTTAATTTTAAAAATTAAAAATTTGAAATTATAAAAATGTATTAGTCAATCATATTTTGTGCACATCATTAACTTGAATTATTTTTTAAATGAAGAAACCTAATAAGCTGAATTATTATTTAGTCTATTATAAACAAAATATATTAATTAGGACTTTTTTTTTGAGTATTGAGGGAGGGAGAATTCGAACCCAAATCTATTGACAGGTCGTATATGCACTTACTGTTAAAGTGTGTGAAATTAGGATCTATATTTTGAAAAACAAATTTAGTGATCTTTTTATAATCTGCTTTATCCATTTAATTAGCAATTCCGTTATACTTTTAGTTAAATGACATTGAGATGTGTAATCTATTTATTTTAGAAAACAAAATGCAGTCATTAATTGTTATGTAAGAAAAGCAATTGGGCTCTCTCCCATCCTCTACTGTCCAAACCTCACCGGATTTAAGTGGCCCCATCCTCCATGGTTGGATAGTCAACTCTTTTTTTTTTTTTTTTTTAATTTTTAATTTTGATGAATTGAGGTAGTTCACAATATATTAAAATGATTAATTAATATAAAGTTTTATTATGCAAATGTTATTATGCAACTCAGATCATGAAAACTACTATATAAATATATAAAAATTAAAGCACAAAAGTTTACGTGACACAATTTTAAAGTATTAAGATGTTATACGGCAAAAAGTTAATCTATTACGTTGAAAATAATTTTATTATTTTAAAAGTTATTTTAATATAATTAGTAGGGAACTAAATTAATATCATTAATAATATTTTTATTTTTTAAATTTTAATTATGCGCAAATGTTATTATGCAACTCAGATCATGGAAAACTACTATATAAAAAACTAAAAAATAAATACTCTCAACAAAATAAATAAAAGCACAAAAAGTGTACGTACCCATGAAACACCAATTTTCACAGTCATAAATTAAGATGTTAACGTGGCAAAGAACGTTAATGCTATTACGTTCGAAAAATATGAATTTTTATTATTTTAAAAGTAAAAATATTTTTACATATAATTAGTAGGGAACTAAAAATTAATATCAGAATTAACTAAATTATTTTTATTTTTTAAATAATTACTAATATAATAAATAATCATTATATTTAAAATAATTTCACTTTGCTTTTTGAAAAATATATCTACATATTTAATCTCCTTCATTTGTCCTTTTTTCCAACTGTTATTAGAATTCTTTTATAGAATATCTATTTTAATATAAAACACAAAACCTTTAAAGAAAATTAAATCGTTACTTTCCAACACCCCTTCCAAGGCAAAAACCCTTCATGAAAATTATTTTTAGAATCAAGGCAAACTTCATGAAATTTTTTTAGTTTTTGTGAGTTGTGGAGGGAGATGATAGTACTTCTCAACCCATTCCAAATCAAGGCAAACTTCATGAAATTTTTTTAAAAAAATTTAATGTTTATTAGATTTATATTTGAATTTTAGATTATTTATTCAAAATGAATTCAATAACTAATATTTAAAAAGATTATTGAAAAATCTATTAAAATATTTATAAAAATTTCAAATTTGAAACTTAATTATAAACTTGATTTATGTATGTATATGTCAATATATTGACTGTTCCGCAAGAATATGGGAAAAAATTATTTTATTTCATTTTTTGGACATTGTTAATAAAATAAATTGGATTTTTGGATTTTTGAAAATAATTATTAATTATAATAAAAGTAGGATTTTTATTTTAAACATTATATAACTTCCGCGTGTGAAGCGCGGGAAGACGACTAGTATAAATATATAATTTTTAAAACTTAAATGCTTATGTAGCAATATATTAGAATATGAAATTGATGACATAATATTTTATTTTTTTCATTATAATTAATATTTTTTTCATTTAACAAAAATTACTTTTTTATGAAATAATGGAGTTACAAACTAATAAATTTGATGAATGATTTTATTCTAATTAATACTTTTTACATTTGATATGAGTTTTTTATTAAATAGTTTTTATCTTTCCAAAAAAAAAAAATAATGGAGTTATAATAGAGTCATAATTAACAAAAATAAATTAAATAATATCGTTACATTAACAAATAGAATTGAAATATTAATTTCAATTTACTAAAATTTTATTTTATTTCATTAAAATTAAATATTTCTTATTATCTCATCTAAATTTGAATATATTGAGAACTTTAAAGAGAAAAAATAATTAATTAACTATATCAGTTGAAATTATAATAGTTTACTTACAACTGTCTTAAATATAATGGAGTTATAATAGAGTCATAATTAACAAAAATAAATTAAATAATATCGTTACATTAACAAATAGAATTGAAATATTAATTTCAATTTACTAAAATTTTATTTCATTAAAATTAAATATTCTTATATCTCATCTAATTTGAATATATGAGAACTTTAAAGAGAAAAAATAATTAATTAACTATATCAGTTGAATTATAATAGTTTACTTACAACTGTCTTAATTAATATTTCAATTCATTACTTGAGAAATTAAAAAAATATTCGAATTTATTTTTTATTTTTTAATTAAAAATAAATAAATAATTTAAATTAAAGTAAATAGATATAAATTATAATAATTTTTTTGAAAATTAAATTAAATTTAATTTTAAAAAATATAAAATTATACGGTACACGCATCGCGCTAGATACATGACTAGTTAACGCTAAAAATTACATGAAAACTAGATAATAGCATGTTTAAAAGAAAAATACTAAAATCTATCATGTTTAAAAGAGTCAAAACACAAGAATCATTAAATTAATTTCTAAGAATAGGGTCTGTTCGGTAAATTTTTAGTTGTTATAATAGTTATTAGCTAATTTAATAGCTGTCAGTTATTTTATTAGTGGTTAACCGCTAAATATTAGTTGTTAATAGTTAATAATTATATAGCGGTTTAAAATAAAAGTGTTCGGTACAAATAACTGTTTGATTAGCTGTTTGATATAAAATGACAAAAAATGATATAAAAGCGATGAATAATATAAAGACAAGTAATGAGCATAGATGTTATAAAGAAATTATAAAACGCTAAAAATTAATGAAAAAAACATTTTATAAAATACTGTCTTGAACTCTAAATGCTAGAGTAGATATTATATTACCGAACGTTATAATTAATTAAGATAGTGTTTTAACCTTATTAAAAAACTAAATACTACTTCAAATGCTACTGCCAAATAGGGCCAAAAACCTTATGATTATATAATTTATTATTATTTAAGAACTAAATAGTAATTAACTTGCAAAAATAATTGAGAATATTTTATATTGAAAATAGTTCTTCTTAAAAAAAAATTTAGGCAAGATTGTATCCGAATTCTTCTATATCTGAGATGTGTTTAATGAAAACTTATTTAATTGATAAGATTCGAATTTTTACTTAAACTAGATGAAGGCCCGCGTTGTGTGGGTTGCTCTATTTACCGTAGAATATACTTTATTTTGAAAAATTTTTCATTGATAAAGTTTACTAAACGAAAAATAAAAATAATTGGAAGTATTTTAAATAAAAATGATTTAAGCTGAACTTGTTTAAATTTTCAAGTTTTTAAGTTTATAAATATAGCTCAATTTAATGTTCCAATGATAGAACAATACACTAAAAATATCATATATTTTTTTACCCCAAACTAAAAGAATAATAACTTGTAAAAACAAATTAAATAATAAAATGCTAATTTTTAGATAGAATATTATAATAGTTATTCTAAACGAAAATATTGCCCAAGAATTATAACATTTGATATCTTGCATAATATCTCATTAACACCTTACAAAAATATAAGTAGAAGGGAGCTCCTATTGCCACATACAAACAAGTTATGACCATAGTCTAAGAACTCGGATTTTCCAAGCTCTCTCCCCCCAAAACTTATGTGAATGTGTAATCTATTCATTTAAAAAACAAAATGCAGTCATTAATTATTCCATAAGAAAATAAATCCGAATCATTTGTTGATTTCTATATGAAAATCCCATACCGAGTGAAAATTAATTAAATGAAATACTGATAAGTTATTGGAATTGGCGATTTAATTGCCAAGCCAAGTAACGCGGGCTTGTTACCAAGTGGGGCATTCAGTGGCTAATCTATCAATGTCGATCACTTCCGATCCTTTCCCCGGTCTTCCATCTTCTACGGTTGGGTAGCAACTATCGTGTGTCATCAGAGAAGACGAAACTTGAATGGCTGAAGTGTCACCCATCCTCCATGCTTGGGTAGTCAATTTTTTTTATTAAAATGATTAATATGGAATATAAAGTTTTATTTAGTTAAGTTTTATTTTAAAATGATATAAGTATTTCTGATTAGGAATAAGCATTCGATCAATTCGTTTCAAGCCAACTCAAATCAACTTAAATCAAACTAAAAAAAAATCATTTATAAAGAAAATTGAACTAAGTTGAAGTTTTGCACAAAATCAAATTAATTTAGGTTTAATTTTTTTTTGTTTTAATTTATTTTTTATAAAGTAAAACATCTATGGCGCTCAATAATGGGGTGGTCAATGATGTTTTTAATGTCGAATTGATAAAGGATAACGGTCAGAATCAATCAATTGCCTAGTTCACTTCTTAGCCAAGATGAGTTTTTGATAAAATGCGCAATTTTATCAATATTAAAATTTTAAATGTTTCATTATTAACAACTAACATCTTCATAGCTAAAAACTAATTTTTGAGCGAATCGAAATTTATTGGTCCGACTACACTCGAAATTTATTGGTCCGACTATACTCGCGCGGGACAGGCTATAAAAAGGTGAGACGCTTTCTCTCGAGCGTTTAAAATTCATTGATCTAAAATCTCTGATTAAAGGAGAAGAGATATCTGTCACCGATTTCATCTATTAAAATTTTTTTATATTAGGAATAAATCCAAGACCTCTATTTAAATTTTACTCGCTTTCTTATTGTTATTATTAATTTTATTTTCTCATGTTACAGTCTCCAACGTTTCAATCCTAAATGTAAGTTAATGCACTTACCTCATTCAAGACCAATAAACAATTGCTTGGAAAAAATCTAGAAAATTCCTTCTTCATCTGTGTAAGGAAATCAAAAGAAAAATTAAAATATGTATTAATATTATTGATCCTTAACAAAAAAGAATAAATTTGATGGACAACTCCTAGGGAACTCAGTTCCGACAATGATTTAAGGTTACATTCTACTTCGATAAAGAGCAGAGTCAAATGAGTACCCTAAAGAATTACATATTCGTTTGACTTTCTAATCGAATATATAAATTACCTTGTGAACTTGTGTATAAGAGTGTTGTGCCCTTCAATATTTTCGAAATGACTCTGTAATTTCCTAAATTTGATTTTTTATAATATACACACATATGCCGACTTTATAAAATGAGATGTGAAATATACGGGTTAGGTGACATAACATCTTACTCATATGCCATATCATCAAATTTGCTCAATTCTCTTGTCACCAAAAACAAAAAACTTGCTCACTTCTCTCTCGATTCACAATTCAGTACCGGCAAGATACAATTACACGAGCCTCACACGGCCGATGGGAAGAATCCATGGAATTGGATTTGTTAGTTTGCAGTCGTCAACAATTTTCCATTAAATTTCTTTTTGTCTCATGTGTTCTTTTTAACACCAACTCTGTTCTAACTCCCTGTGGAAAAAGTGAGAGACAGTAATAGCATTTGAGTTTTTTGGCGGTAGCGCAAATCTGCTCCGGCAAGGCAGGTAGATCTATAACCAGCATGAATCCTAATAAGCCATCTCAATATCGATACGGAACCCAACTCTCAAACCTTTCTAGACCCATCAACTTGTCCACCTGAAGGTTAGTTGGCAAGCAAATGCTTGAGATTTCCAAGGTTTGCCAAGAGTCTCGGTTACAGGTTTTGTTTACTGTATAATAGCTTTGTCGGATCTAAAGAGTCAAGAGGTGGCATCCAACATGGCAACATAATTACAAAATATATTGATATTAATCCATGTCAACATAATTACAAAATATATTGACATTAATCCATGTCATCACGTCGTGCGATTCATTCAATGTTTTCTATTCTTGCCAAGTATGTATATATTACAAAAAATAAAGTTTGGGGAGCCACGTGGTCATTTCAAAAGTATAAGAGGCTACAAGATTTTTACGTATAAATTCAGAAGACAATTTATATATTTGGCCAAACTTTCCCTGAATCAACCGTTATTAAATAGTTTTAAAATATAAAAGTGTGTTTTTACACACTGCGGCTTAGCTTAGAGAAGCACTATTCCAAGCAGAACAATTATTTTTATTATCAGTAGTATTATAGAAGAAATTTACTGATTGGGTGATTTCCATATAGTTCCCACATCGGATAAGAATTAATTAAATCTAATACTATAGATCTATTAAGAGGTATATTTCTTCATATATTTTCTCAATTTATCCATGAAATTTGAAATTTATTTGTAATTTTCTAAGATTTTTGATAATTTTTCAAATAATAAATTAATATCATTTTGAAAGTCAATTAATTTTAACAACAAGAAATCCATATAACATTAAATTGAAGAATAAGCAAAAATTATAATTTTTTTTGTTTTGGTTTTAACCATCTGTTATCCGAAGTCCATTGGTCCGGATTTGCGCCGAGGAAGCTTTCTCAAAGGCAAAGCAATCTTTCCCGAGTGTTTAAAGGGACTCCAGCTCTCTCCTGAGTATTTACTGAGTATTTAAAGCAATCTTTCCTGAGTGTTTAAAGAGACTCCAGCTCTCTCCTGAGTGTTTACTCTCTCCTGAGTGTTTACTGAGTATTTAAAGGAACTCCAGCTCTCTCCCAGCTGTCTCTCAAGTGTTTAAAGAGACTCTCTACCCAGGGCTCAAAATCAAGATAGGACTCAAACTCAAGATTTTTGGTTAACGAGAAGAGATCTTGCCATCCCATCTAACCCATCAGGGAAGATCATGCCCTCAGCCTACATTTACCTTGGATTATTGCCTTTCATTTCTGAAACTTGATACTCCAAAAAGAAGCAATTAAAGGAATCAGATATCATAAGGTAAGAAGTCTCAACTCTCTATGTTATCTCTTGCTGCCATGCATAAAACTTTATATGCGTGGTTCAATCTCAACAGGCAATTGAGATAAGCATCACTTTCACAATAAAGAATCAGTGATCCAGCAAACTCGCTTATGCAGATAATTCTGTCAGTAAGATTTTCGTAGCTGCTCCCACAAATTACTTGTCAAAGGTCTGGTCCAAATGAAAGATAATTGGCTCCTCAATCGCGTTTCAGATCTATAGCATAATTCAAAATCAACCATCCTCAGTAAAACTCAAAAAAGTCATGTCCTCTTCTATTTCTCTGGATAAGATATAAGAAACCATCACATTTTACAGATCAAAGAGAAACTTACAGCATGCTGACATTCATCCATAGATTGATGAGCCGGAACAGAAACAGAAAGAAATCAGGTGCCCTTTTTATGTCACCAATAGTCATTACAAGAGCACATCCCATTTCTGAATTGGTGAAAACGGTTAGAATCTCTAACAACAATTTCTTTGTGAAGAAGATCTGAAGCTAACTTCATGAAGTTATGACAGTCCACACAGATTCGGATATTCTTCATGATTTTTATTGCAGTTTTTCCACTAGGTGAATTACCTTCATTCATCAATGCAAATGCCAGAGCTAGCTTTTCACTATGATGGTACAACTGCTCTTCTTTATGCTCCTCTTCTATGTCATGCAATGCCAAGCTCGTCTCCGGCACATAGCCTATCTCCTTTAATTGCCCAATTAGAAAATCAAGCCTGGAGCATATGGTCTTTCTCTGAGGATGCCGGCTGCCTCCAGCAGCAAAATCATGCACCATATTACCAATCTCAATCCAACTTAGACCAGGTTCCTTTCTTACTCTAGAACCTTTCATTTCTTTCCTAATTATCCCTGCCTCATTGTAACTACCTCCAGAACAATAAATGTTTGACATTTGCACATAGCCTAATGAATTTCTGGGCTGCAACTCCTTCAGTCTATCTGCCGCTAACTTGGCCAAGTTTGCGTCACCATGCTTCCTACATGAGCCAAGCAGTGCACTCCAAACCACAGAATCAGGCTGCATTGGCATTCTGTTTATAAGTTCCTTTGCCTCGACAACACGCCCAGCTCGGCCAAGAATATCAACCATGCATGCATAATGATCTAATTGTGGAACAATGCCATGTGTATCAAACATTGAGTCAAATATCTTGATCCCTTCTTCCACCTTTCCAGCATGGCTGCATGCTGAGAGGATAGCAACCATAGTTGCAGAATCAGGAGGGACATTCATTTTGGAAAAGAGATGCAATGCTTCTTTAGCTTGGCCATGCAGGGCATAAGACTTCAGCATTGAATTCCAAGAAACTAAATCATGGTATCTCATTTCATCAAAAACTTGCTTGGACAAGGAAATGGAGCCACACCTTGCATAGGCGTGGATCAAGACATTTGCAAGCACTGTGTCACACTCAAACCCAGCTTTTATCACTTGTGAATGAATGACCAAAGCATGCCTCACAGTCCCAAGACCTGCACAAGCTTTTATGACGATTGAAAATGTATACCAATCTGGAGCTAAATCTTCCCGTTGCAACTGATGAAACAGAAAGAGTGCTTCTTCAGGTTCCCGTTCAGCAAATGTTGTTATAATGCCAGTCCATGAAACTATATCACGACAACAATCTGTCTCTGAAAAGAGCTTGTAACAATCAGTAACCTCTCTACCAAGATCTGAATAAGCTTTCACCAATGCAGTTGCAACTTCAATTTGCAACACGAACCCACTTTTGATACTAACACTGTGCAATTGAAGACAAAGTTTAAGACCCACATCAACAGTATCACTATAACTTTCACTCAACGAAGAACAGACACTAAGCAGCGTGGCACGATCAAAACCAATTGCTTCACTATGCATTTGCCTAAATAGACTAATAGCTTTTTCCCCAAGTTTTCTGACATGAAACCCTGCAATCATTGAGTTCCAAGAAACAATATTACGAACTTGTAAACTCTCAAACACATTCCAAGCTTCATCTCTATTACTGCTATCATAAAATTTACTATACATGGAAATAAGTGCATTTCCTATATAAACACTAGAATCTAAACCCATTTTCATAGCAAGTGCATGCACTTGCGCACCATATTCATAGTCACAACATGTAAGCACACTTGTAAACGCAAATTCATTTGGTTGGCAATTCATCAACATCTCAGTAAACAAAACACAGCAATTATAGGCTTGCCCCTGTTGAGCATAACCAGAAATGAGAGCTGTCCAAGAGACAACATTTCTTTCAGGCATTTCATCGAATAGCTGGTGTGCGTAAACCAAATCCCCGCATTTCGCATACATGTTGATTAGATGGTTTGTCACAAATAAGCCTAACGGATAGTTATGATTAGTGAAAAGCATGTGCTGGTGTAAGAGTATGCCTTCTTGAAGGTATCCATGGCGAGCACACGCATTAAAGAGAGAGGTATAGCTATATTGGGAGTAGGGTAGTGGTGGAAGTGATGGTGCATTGTAAAAAAGAGAGAGCGCTTCATTAACTCGGCCGCGCATGGAAAGAACGCGCAGCTCGTTGAGAAGGTTGTTCGCGTTGGATGTTGTGCTCCAATATTGAGGAAGACTGCTGGAGCTGAAGGTCCGGAGGGAGAAATGCCACGCGCGAATGTTCGCTCGTAACATTACGAAAGTGGCAAATGGTCGATCGAACTGTAAGAGCCGTTTAAGGGACCAAAACCAAAGTGAGTCGATATGAATTTGTAACAAATGCCATTTTTTCAGTCAGTATAGCTTTTTTCTGTCCATTGGACTTATAGATCCTGATGTTTATGATTCGGTTTGATTTGATTTAAAAACTCTATTTAAACCAAATTTAGAGTAATGGTTTGAAAAAGTTTAAATCAAACCAAAATTATGAAGATACTCGGTTGAATTTAACTTATAAAAGTGATTTGGTTTAATTTAGCTCGGTTGATGATTTAGCGGCAGTTTGAAAAGAAAAAGAAAATTTCAAACCTAACAACCGAGTCAAAACTGTTACTCTCTCTGTTACAATTTAACAGACAAGGTGGAGTTTCTTCATAATCAAAGTCAACGGATGGATGATATTTCTCTCCGTTGTGGTATTAGCTAATCGATGCAAAAAATTTTTGCTTGTGGGAGTGAAAACTCTATATTTTCAGTGTAAGTTAAAACTCCATTCCTTCTGGTATTCATTTCAATTTGATTTCTGTCTTTCTGATGGATATGTAAATTAGGTTCCTTTCTTTCTGATTGCTTACGTTTATTGGTTCCACTTCCAACCTGTTTGAGCTTCGTTCTCTTTTTCAGAAGGGAGGTGATATGAGAATTCTAATCTTGTTTATTTCTTTGTTTGTTTAATTGTTTAATATGTGCTAATTAAAGAATTTATTAAAAAGACATGGATAACATATACAATATTTCTTCTATTTATTTATTTATTTTGTGATCCCATTGAGAAGAATATTTAAAATTTTTAATGTTTAATGGTGAAATAATCCGAATTTATATTTTCAAAAATTTTTCTCTTAAATTTAATAAACGGACATCCTAAAAAATTTATTCAATCGTTTAAATGCAAACCAATAAATTGTATAGTTGATAAACCGAACAAAACCGACTGAAAAATCGAAAAGCACACGAAAATCACGATTTAGATCGAATCAAACCTGAATCAAACCACATCTGCCTAAATTCACCCAAACCACTTCTAGAACTCTCCCCTCTCCCCTTATTTTCCAGCTCTCACTCTCCCCCTCCCCGTTCTGCGTGTTCCAGTCACCGGCGAACCACATCCTCCCCTGCCGCCGCCGTCTCTCCCCATCCTCCTCTTCTTATTCTTTCTTTCTTTCTTTCCTCTGCGTTTCTGTTTCTGGCGAGAGTTGGAGTTGCAACCAGTCGTAACTCCACAGATCGGAGCAGACCTCCCTCGCGCGCCAACCCTCCGCCGCTCCACGTCGTAGCAGCTCCGCCAGCACCGTCCCTCTCTTCGTTCTAACCCAGCGAGGAGAACAGTCGCAGGAAGGACTGCGACCTCGCCTCGATCTGTCGCGCCACAGCCTCGCCGTGCTTCAGCTCGCCTCCAGCCACCAAGAACGAGCGCAGCACCACCGCGTCGCACCACCACGCCATCGCGCCGCCACCCGCTGCTGCCCAGTCAGATCGCGCCACCTGCTCGCAGTCCTGGTGAGCGCAGCAACCTGTTTTGGTCGACTCAGCGCCACTTCTCTCACCTGCTCTTCGTTCAGGCACGCGTAGCTTCCATTTCCGTTCAAACAAATTTCGGCAGTAGTATATTTGGGTATAAATAATTTCTTATTAATTGTCAGAATTTAATTAAATTCTAATAATGGTGGTTAATTAATTTAAATTAATTTTTGAGTGTTAATTTAATTAAAAATACTTTAACTAATTAAAGCTAATTTAAACTAGTATCAAATAAATTTATTGGGAAATTTTGATAATAGGAACTTAGAAGTTAATGTTAATGCTGAGGTTACATAGGATGGGAAAATTTGACCTGATTGATTGACCGATGGATGGGCCGTGTGGACTGTGAGGTCGAAAGTCCAATTTTTAGAAGAGGTGCAGTTGAAATTTCGGTAGAAATTAGATTATTTATAGAAATCAAATATGTAAATAATTTATTAGAGCAATTCCTTTATTTCTTATTTGTCTGATATAGTTATTTTCTTGCAGTATTTTTAAATTCCTTAGATCGCTCGGATCCAACTATTGCTCCTCCCGGTCAGAATCAAGAGTTAGAGTATCATTCTCCACCAAGAGTTAGAGTATCATTCTCCGCCACTGTGATTAATAATAAATAATGCATATCAGCACTATATTTGCATAACATTCATTTTATAGACATTAAATATATATGGATATGTATATAAAACTCTAATACTTATTTTTATTTTTATTTTTATATACTATCTTATAAATATATCATGTGACTATTAATATATAATTATATTTTTGTGATTGCGCATTAAGATGGACTTGGTGTATCACGTTGAATGAATTACTTGATTACTTGTGCTGTGAATATGCTATGATTTGTTTGTGTGGAATTGGGATGAAGTGGGTCACTTTGGATTTGTGATGATGGTCTTGGAAATTGACCGTTGGCCGGTATGGGAGATCAGCGCTCCTGTGTGCACCCGATGATATGACATGGATAATATGGATAAACCACAGGGTGATCTCCTGTTGGTATGAAAGAGAAAGGAGAGAACGGAAAAACAATGAGAGGGTTAGTCAAGTGAGGATTAGACCGGTTGGCTAGGTATGGGGATCGGCTTCTTGGTACACACGTATGAGAGGGCGAGCCATGTGAGAGGAAGGCTCGTTGGGGTTTCAGGTGGCGCCACTGACTAATTTCCACTTGCTTGATTATTTGAAGGTGATATTGTTTGTGAGTACTAATGTTGGGCCATATGATTGACTAGTTGTATGCTCATTTTAGAATATCAGGTGCATTTTGTGTGAATGTTTGTAATGTGTATTATTTATTATTATTCACTGAATTACAAAACTCACCCCTCTATCCAAACTTCTTAGGTAGTACGAAGCTGCTGATTCGACTGAAGCTCTGCAATTTTCCTCGCAGGGCTACAAATGTAAATCCATAAATTTTGTTATTTAAATTGTGTTGTTAAACGTATAAACTATTGTACTTTCAAATTATTGTTGAACTCCGTAGTTGTAGGGATTTGCGTATTTTTTTAATTGGATGATTCTATTGTTTAATTAAGTGCATATGAACCGATAGCCCATATTACGAATATGACGTATTATGATTAGGCCCTGATTAAGTTGTATTCGAGAAAATTGAGACTGGGCTAGGATTGTAATATGATTATATATATTCTAATTTATATGGGCTTACCGTTCCTAATAATTTGTGTGGCATGCCTGAGTTGAAAGTTAGGCTTACTACAGGCCTCGGAGGCCTTATGCTTACCTAGGCCTTAGTGCCGGTCTGGCCTATGGAAACGGTTCGTGACAAATGGTCTTCAAGTTGTAGAATGTAGAGTCCTTTTCTTGTATTATTGGATTCGGTTATTATTTCTGTGGCTCAGCACTTGTGATTAATGATTATTTTTTTATTTTAATTTTCCAGAAAAAAAGTGTCACCTCACCTAAGATATATATGGCATCTTCTTCCACTGGTCGTAAACGCAAGTATGATGTGTTTCTTAGCTTCAGAGGTGAGGATACTCGTGATAATTTTACTAGTCATCTCTATGATGCTTTGTGTCGTAAAAAAGTCAAGACGTTCATAGACAATGACCTTGAAAGAGGGGAAGAAATAACTCCAGCCCTTTTGAGAACTATTGAAGAATCAATGATTTCTGTAATCATTTTCTCCAAAAACTATGCATCTTCTCCATGGTGCTTGGATGAAATGTCCAAAATTATTGAATGCAAAGACACTTATGGGCAGGTAGTTCTACCAGTTTTCTATCATATAGATCCATCTCTTTTACAAGAACAAAGTGGGAGTTTTGTAGATGTATTTATCGACGCTGAGAAGAACTTTAAGGAGAAAATGGAACAAGTGCCAAGGTGGAGGGTCGACTTGATGAAAGCAGCTAATATATCTGGATGGGATTCTCAGGTGATTAGGTATGTGTAAATTGATAATCTGCTTATATTTTCTAATCTTTGAAATATATAACCAGATGAAAACAGTATAAATCACCTACTTGAGTTGGAAGGTTGAGACAAAGAGTTGTGCTTTTCTTCCTTTGTGAATTTTCTTTTCTTGTTTGAAAATGCAATAAAACAACTGATTTTGTAGCGCTCTCTAGATTTTGTACAAATTCTGGATGTACATCCTCTTAGTTGAATACCAACTAAGAAGCGCAGACCAATTTCTTAAGTTATCTAATAACATGTTGAGATTTGTAGGCTGCAAGATGATAGCTCTACACTCTAATCCTCTCACTCCTTAGCAGGCCTTCTTTCCTCTGGTTAGCATGTCTAGTGGAAACTTTACTAGTATGTAAAAATTTTATATGCTTCGCACAAATGCTATGGAAGAAAAATTAGATCATTCGTGTTAATCTAACTTCTTACGGGCTTCCTTCCATTGTTGCTGACAGTAATCAAAAAGAAAATGATGACTTGACAAAACTCTTATCAATTCCTTTGTTTCCTTCTCACATGTCACTACTAACTTGTTCTTCATATTTTGTAGACCTGAGGAGCATTAAAAACAACTGATTTTGTAGCGCTCTCTAGATTTTGGTACAAATTCTGGATGACATTCCTCTTAGTTTGAATACCAACTAAGGAAGCGCAGACCAATTTCTTAAATTATCTAAATAACATGTCTTGAGATTTGTTAGGCTTGCAAGGATGATAGCTCTACACTCTAATCCTCTCCAACTCCTTAAGCAGGCCTTCTTCCTTCTGGTTAAGCATTGTCTAGTGGAAACTTTACTAAGTATGCTAAAAATTTTATATGCTTTCGCACAAATGCTATGGCAAGAAAAAAAAATTAGATCATTCGTCGTTAATCTAACTTCTTACGGGCTTCCTTCCATTGTGCTGACAGTAATCAAAAAAAGAAAATGATGACTTGACAAAACTCTTATCAATTCCTTTGTGCCTTCTTTCACATGTCAACTACTAACTTGTTCTTCATATTTTGTAGACCCTGAGGCCAAGCTAGACCTGAGGCCAAGCTTGTGAATGATATTATGAAACATATTTTGAGGAAGTTGAATCATGCATCCTTTAGAGATTCAAAAGGCCTGGTTGGGATAGACTCTCACATTGAACAAATTAGAAAGTTGTTGTGCTTTGGGTCACCAGATGTTCCGATTGTTGGAATTTGGGGTATGGGTGGGATAGGTAAGACGACTATTGCTGAAGCAATTTTCTATAGCGCTTCAAGTGAATATGAAGGTTGCTGCTTTCTCAAAAATATTAAGGAAGAGTCAAAAAGATGTGGGCTAGATTTTTTAAAACAAAAACTATTATTTGAAACATTAGAGGAAGAAAATCTACATACTCTAAGTCCCAACATGGGGTCCATTTCCAATGAGGACAGGCTCCAATGCACAAAGGTTTTTCTTCTTCTTGATGATGTGGATGATGTAGATCAATTAGACGCCCTAATTAGAAGATCGAATCTTGGTTTGGGAAGTAGAGTTATTGTGACATCTAGAGATAGGCAGTTATTGTGACATCTAGAGATAAGCAGGTTCTTAAGAATATAGTTGATTATGTATATGAAGTTGAGGGATTAAAGGATGATGAAGCTCTTCAATTGTTCAGTTTGTATGCTTTTAAGAAAAACTATCCCCCGAAAGATAGGATAGACTTATCAAATAAGGTGGTGAATTATGCTCAGGGAAACCCATTGGCGCTTAAAGTTTTGGGTTCTTATCTTTTTGACAGAAGGAAACGAGATTGGGAAAGTGGAAACGAGATTGGGAAAGTGCACTGAATAAACTTGGAAGAGGTCCACATTCTCAAATCTGTAATGTATTAAGAATAAGCTTTGATATGCTAGATGATGAAGAGAAAAGTGTATTTCTTGATATTGCTTGCTTTTTTAAGGGGCAGCAAATTGATTTCGTTAAGAGAATCCTTGATGGTTGTGGTTTCTCAGCTGATATTGGAATAAGTGTTCTAGTTGATAGATGCCTCATTACTGTCCTTGAAAACAAACTAGGGATACATGACTTGTTGGTTGAAATGGCTCATGAAATTGTTCGGCAGGAATATGTTGCCAAGCTGGGCAAGCGCAGTAGACTGTGGAATCCTATTGATATCGTTCAAGTGTTGACCAAAAATCTGGTGAGAGCCATATGCATGATGTGTATATATCCTTTGGGGTGTGTACATGTTGATATATATCCTTTGGGGTGAAGCGAAAGAATTCCTGTAATCAGTCCTTCATAACACACACACACACACCACAAATTACGAAGAGTTGGAAACTTTATATTATTACATAAACAATATGCGACTATTTTATTCAGTGATGATATCTAGGAACTGAAAAGGCTGATAGCGAATATTTTTAGATGGCATCTCAAACAATAGTGAGAAGTGATATTTGTTCCAGAGCTTTTTGCGAACATGAAGAATCTTAGACTGCTCAAAATTTACAATGCTAGGAATTGGAAATAACGAAATTGCAACTTTCAATTCGTGTCATCATGGCCTTGAGTTTCTTTCTGATGAGTTGAGGTATCTCCACTGGGATGGATACCCATTAAGGTCTATGCCATCTAATTTTCAAGCAGAGAAACTTGTTGAACTGAACCTAGCATACAGCAACGTTAAACAACTATGGACAGGAGTGCAGGTTTGCTATAAGATCTATCTTCATGCTTCATTTTACTACCCCCTTTTTAAAAAAAAAACGTTGTGGGTTGAGTAAACATTAATTTCTTGTATTAATTCTGCAGAATCTTGTGAGCTTGAAAGACATTAATCTTAGCTACTCTGAGCACTTGACTACTTTCCCAGACCTGTCACAGGCCAAGAATCTTGAAAGAATTAATTTTGAAAACTGTCCTCACTTTTTAGAAGTGTCGTCATCCATTCAGTTTTTAGACAATCTTGTTGATTTGAATATGAAATGCTGCAGAAGCCTTATGCATCTCCCGATTGGCACTAACATGAGATCTCTGAAGACTATCAACCTTTCTGGTTGCTCCAATTTTAGGGAATGTCCAGAGTTTGCAGAGAACATAAAGTATTTAAATTTGAATGAGACTGCCATAGAAGAACTTCCCAAATCAATTGGGAATCTCAGTGGACCTCAGTGGACAACTAATAGTCAGCATACTCCAAATATAACCTGTAGTGTGCAGGCTAAATCACGTGCCTCATAGAAATATGAATTATAATTATAGCATGAGTCAATATACAATCTAAAGTTTGATCGTTATTTATAATTTAGTGATATAGATTTCTCTTTGCACACTCCAGATATTAACTTGTGCCCAGAAATTCTCAAATTACTATATAATATAGCGGAGATATCATATCACATGGCTTCATGAACTCGGCACCTTGCGACATTCACATCTACTTATGATCCTCAATAGGTTTCCCTATGCGATAGTCTATAACCTGAATGATCTTACCCTGAATGACAGTTGAAATATTTTATTACTTTGTCCACATTAAGAATTGAGATTATGGATATGCTCTGTATTATTATTATTAATTATTTGAGTTAATATAGATCTTATCAAAATAAGTTACTTGGTTAAAGCTGCTCAAATACACTAATGATTTTTACATGTATCTGAATACATCCGAATCACAAGGGTTGGATATGATTGGTGTCATAATAGAGAAAGCATAATAATTAATTGTTTTTTCTTCATACACTAAAAATCTATGGAAAGAGTACTTCTTTCGAGTTTGAAATTTTCTCATAAATGATTCCATCAACTGTAAAAGCAAACTCTCTAAACACTGTTGAGCTATCTTCAATGTATCATCCTCCTCAGTCTCATAATCTCTATATTATTGATTTGGATATATTAGATCAAAGATAGGAACCTGTGAATATTTGCATTTTATAATTACTCTATTTTCATAAGTGAAAAAATATTATTAGTATTAACTATAAATTTTTATCAGGATAAAACTGACTACATTTTGACGATTGTATTATATTACTTACTTAAACGGAGGCATAGATAAGTCTCTTCATGGATGCTCAAATCATCTATCACAACAGTTTCACAAGAAGATATCGTTTGGGAGTCAATCACATGTGAACCGCAATGAGAGAATTTCGAAAATGAAACCCAAATTAAAAAACACACTAAAACTCGGATGATATGAGAAACTAGGTATAGACCTGGAAGCTTCTTACACAATAATAGAATTAGCCATTCAATTCTCCGGCCAAACACCCCGACCATATACTCCTTTTTCTTTCTATGTTTTTTTTTTACTAAGAATTAGGAACAAAAGAATTTGTTTGAATTATGTCGATCTTGTAGTGAGAGTTGTGTTTTAGCTTAGATAGTGCAATCAGTGGCACAATGAATTTAACTCTAGAATTACTATTTTCCTTTAAGTCAGTATTTGCCCAAGTTCGGCTAATAACTCATATTAGTAACATATAAATTGTACTCAGGTTTAGTTTCACATTTTCAGTGTATTTACCAGATATATATATATATAATAGTTATTCTATTTATAGGAATGTGTGAAGAAAATAATCTATTGGAGGTGCATCTTAGAGGTAAACTTCTGTTCATTTAACAGGTGCGAAACAGCGGCTTCTATCTTTATCTCTCATATTTCATTTTTCTGTTTTTCTGATCTAGCATCACTATCTTGTAGCATAGATTCGAAACTATCCCTTTCAAGTAGCCTAATATGCTGCGTTGAGCTTTCTCGAGCGGAGCTCAGAAAGCTTATGTTCTGCAAGGCATAGAGTGAACATATAATCTTTTTGTCCATATTTTTTTCTTTTCCATCAATTTCACCTTTCTATTCACATAAACACGTTCAGCCAGGGTCAGAACAATTTATCATACTATATAAAGTGCCTCTATCCAGAAATATTGTGTAGATATTCTTACCCACAACCAATCTGCATACAACTTTATCGCAATGCGCTGTGGTAAAGAGGCATATGGCATCCCATATCTTCAGGTAGAAATAGTCCAACTAGGCTAACTGCTCTAGATATATTCTACTGAATTTACGGAATGATCAGCATCTTTATAGTAGCTCCCATCACAATGGACCATCATACCGCGCAAGTGACTAGGCATTGGGTCCAAACTCTTTGTAGCATTTAATAGGGTATACGTGTGGAGTCGTCTTTTACCTCGTACCTCAACCACCAATTAAGAGCAGGAGTTGGTCATCTGCACTCTCTGTACTCATTTTTGAATGTTGACTCATTGCTTTTTTTGATTACACAGCCTAATCTGATTAGCCAATTGTTGCCTCAGCGTAGAGAAAACACATATTATTTACGGACGGAATTTTAAGGTGAGAACAAACACCACTCAAGACGTGTGAAACCACAGGAACTTGATGTTAGCCCACACTGGTGAATGCAATATAAAGCGTCTGCTATGTTGATACGGTCAGTGACCAAACATCACCTTTTGGCTTGATGGCCCAAAACCACTGTAGGGAATTGTCCATGTACAGTCCTTGAGATAGCTCAAAAACCTAGATTCTCCTTGACCCTAAAAGAGTATAGTACGTGTCACTCACTCGCGAAACATAAAATGGCTACAAATGACCCTTTTAAAGCATGCACTACAGGAATTTTTCATCTAGTTTTTACCAAAGAACTCTGAGAGGATGTAAAGGACGGAGACTGAGTAGTTTCGATTTCTCGCAAGTTTTTTGCATCAACTGGGGCGCGATATAAATTTAGGATTAGATAGGCATATTTCTTGATAATATTTTTGCTGCTTTGTCTCACAAAAGCTCACCAAAACTTCCTCATCGTTATGAAGTTGGGCTTTGATGACAAAAAGAAATTGGCAACAATATTCCTCTTTCACATCCAGATTGAATTCTAATTGATACTCTTAGTGTGATCCCAGGTGAAAATGACATTTATGCTCCGGTCACACAATACAATGTGAAAGTTGGTATTTCAAGAAAAATATGCCCTCACAAAATTTATGCGCTATGCAAAAAGACTGAACAACCAGGTCTCTTTCCCCTTTCATCCTCTGATTCTTTGTAACTGATAATTCCAATGTTAATGGTCATGATTCTCATGTTGCAGATTCCTTCTATACTAGCAGGAGAATCTAGTTTTTGCATTCCTGGACGTACAATCCCAAGGTGGTTTGGCCATCAAAGTGAAGGATTTTCTACGACAATGCAGCTACCTTCACAGTGGGCTAACATCAAGTTCCTGGGTTTCACTCTGTGTGTTGTTATTAAATTCGGCGTTTATTTTTTCTTTGGGGGCAACAATGGTTTCCAGATTAGGTGTCAATATCACTTCAAAAATGAGTACAGAGAGTGCAGTGATCTCCTTTCTTATTTTGGTGGTTGGTACGGTAAAAGAACTCCCCGTACTTATCATGACAAAGAGTTTGGGACCCAATGTCCTATGTTCTTCGGGTATGATCCATGTGTGGACGCTACAAAAGATGATCATTTCAGTAAATATAGAGAGTTAGTAGTTGAATTCTACCCTGAAGATATGGATGGCAATCCTTTACACCGTTGCAAAGTGATCAGTTGTGGTGTACGTCTACTATATTCTGAAGAGGATTTATTTTGTCTAAATTGTCGACCCTTTGCGTGTTTTGATGTAGGTGATGAGGAAGATATAGTCACTCTTGCCTGTGAAGAACATAATAGTTTTTAGCTCGCCGAGAAGCTCAACGAGAATTAGGCACTGAAGGAGTCGAACAGCTCAACATGTCTAACAAAAAAGAAAAAGAAAATGAAAAAGTAGAACGTGGCCGTTGCAAGTTTTTAAGGCACCTCCAAGTTATTTTTTTAACATTTATACATACGTAATTTTAAGGAAAGTTATAAATATTATGCATATTGTAGTGATTAGAATAGTTTTAAGTTATATTTATATTATATGCGTATTTAGCGATTACAATAGTTTTAAGTTATATTTTATTATTCCATTCAAGCTTAAAACACCCTTCACAATAGTTTTCAACAATATTTTTATGTCCTAATCTTAAAAAAAAAAAAAAAAAAAAAAAAAAAAAAAAAGATTTTGCGGTGTTTGGCGAGATTGAAGGCAATTATTGGTAGATTCAGTAACCATTTCTCCTCCGTTAGTGTGTTTTTATTTGGTTATTCGTATCTCTCTTGCGGTTCAATGGTTGCTCCCAGTGATTTCTTAATTTTAATATTTTAACTTCTATGCTCCGTTTGACACAAATAAATTCAAAATGTAGCATTTATTGATAAAATTTATTTATAAATAAATTTTTCATGTTTGAAATAAATTTTAAAAATGAAAATTCGTTTACTTTTATTTCTAAAATATTCTGAGTATAATAATTTTAAAAGACTGAGAGGATGAATAATTATATAGTAAAGTTTTAAGTTGTTTAAGTTTGTGGAATTCATTAGTAAAGTTTTAAGTTGTTTAAGTTTGTGGAATTCATTTGAAAATTTTAACTTTGATAAGTTCTTTCAGAGGATTTTTTGTTGAAGAAAAAACAAATTTTATTGCTTTCTCTATACCAACAATACCAACCCTTTTCGGAATTATTAGACATAAAGCGTCTGTAGACATTAGTATTCTTTTAAATAATAACTTTTTTTAATTTTTCAATAATTAATAATAAAATTATCAACTACCAATTAATCTAATGGGATGAAGTAATAAATTATTTAAGCATAGTTCAAGGTTTGAATCCTATCATTGTGAACAAAGAAAATTGGATTAAGAGGGTCGTGCCGTTATGAAGCTGTGTAGAATCCGAAACTGAATTAATCCACTATGCTGGGGTTCAAAGAGAAATTAATAATAAAATTAATAACCGCACAATGTGATGTATATGACTAGTTCATATTTAATTATTTATACAGTTTTAGCTGTCACACACAGGTTTTTGGATTTGACTTTAGTTGGTCTAGCCGACTGGTTTGACCACTGGGTCCGTTACTTGAACCAGCATATGTCATGATAAGGTCACTTTATCCGTATTGGTCTCAGTGGACCGTCCAATCATTTCAGCCACTTTGCTAACACTCCTACGCTAACATAACATCATGCAGTTTGATTTTTTTTTTTTTTTAATAACTTTGTGCCAAAAGATCTCAAATTAATTATTATAAGCAATATTAATACATAACTAGTAAATGTCAAAAAAAAAAAAAAAAGTAATACATAACTAGTAATGCACTCTCAAAAAAAAAAAAAAAAAAAAAAAAAAAAAAAAAAAAAGAAAGAAAGATACATACCTAGAAATGTTCTCAAGTTCAGTATTTTTCAATATTATAAAATAAATTCTCATGACTCATGATCTAAAATCCTAAAAGCTCTATTTTTTTTTCTTTCATGACTATTATTGGTGAGGACGGCCACTAGAAAGTTCTCATCGGTGGTCACTATTTTTTCTTTTTTTAATTATTTTTTATAAATAATCTTCATATTTGAGTTATGTTGCCCAATTATTGAGATTTATTATTGTTCATATATTATGATTTTATTCTCAGATCTAATTCTGGTTATTATTATAACAATTATAGTGATTTTGTGCAGTGTCTATTGTTATTTGGTTACTTATGCAAAAAGAAGCGCAGATCTCTACAAAAAAAAAAAAAAAATTAACGGAAAATTTGAAGGTAATCATACTCGAACTGTGTGGAAAGCCATTGGAGTCGATATACCCAGTGGCATATGAATAAGTCCATCAAGTGGAGCAAGCGATTACGAATAGGACAAATATTATGCTCTGTCAACTCAATCAGATACTTCAAATCATAGATTGTATATTTTTTCAATTATACTCTCAAGTGTGAATATTCATACGCTGCAATTGATATAATATAAGATAAAATATTCGATTTCTAGACCTCGTATCATAGAAATGCTAAATGAACACATATTAAGTCTCATGTATTCCTACTCTCTATGTAAGAGACTTCAGCACTGCGTATAGCTCTTATCATTACATTCGAAATATACTTACTTGGAGGTCTGTAAAATTCTCCATATAACTTAGAGAAGCCTTAAAATAAAGAATAAGTATAAGCTACAAGGTACTTTCTCTTGAATACCATTATGCATAGTGCTATCAACATATATAGTGAATGCTAATGCACATACTATATTACATACTCTTTCCATTCTATGCTTAGTTCTGTGCTCAAGGTTCCCCAATATAGTAATTTATATAGGGAGTCTCTTTATCATGTTCTCTTCAATACGTGCCTTATATAGAATTCTAGATCTTTGTTTTCTCCACATATATTGTATATTTCTCCATCAATTTTGATTTCATATTAAAAGCTATCGCTTATAGATCATTCATCATAAATACTCAGCTATATTTTTAAATAATAGTATACATTATGGTACATATGTGTAGGGTTTATAGAGCAAAATTGAAACCGTGAAGCATGAAAATTAACCAGGCGCTCGAACAAGCATGTCCTCATGTCCATTAGGACAAGCTACCATCATGAGCCCGGCGTGCTCCATTAAATTTTCAGCTGCCTCAAGCCTGCAATTAGACCGGAATCACTACGAAAATGTCGATCACATTGAGAATCAAGCTTTTTCTAAAGATACTCCTCAATAGCAGTTACAACTACTGAGGCTCTGACTCTGTCTTTCAGCTCGCTGAGATTCCAGTCCCGCATCATGTCTCATGGATGTAACCTCTGGCTTAATATGACCCATTGTAGCGTTCATCGCTCGTGCGCTGTTCCGCACGTCGATTTATTCTCGCGCAAATGACTCCGTGCTACTCACCCGCACAATTATAGAGTCTAGTTCTCTATGTTAACGTCACAATATTGCATAGCCAGATGTTACGCCCAACTCGATTTCACTCGAGAGCTCATCCATGTATACATTTTACTTTTATATGTCGGCAGACCATTCAAGTATACTAATGCTAAATAGTTGCGTATCAGTGGAGGCTAATAAAGATAAGTTATGAGATATGATGTGAAAATTGAAGAATGTGGCATTTAAGGCCCTTAATACGAATAGCTAGTTACTTTCTTTAATAATATACCGTTCCAAATAGTTTAAAACTCAGTGAGATTATCTGTTCACTCCTAAATTCATACATGTGCGATTTATTACCTTAGTCAGCATAAACAATGATTAGAAGTTCTCATCCTCATCACAACTGAGGAGCGCGCATCATGCCCATATAGTAAGAGAATAGAGGATACGGTAACTTATGTCTGCAATATAGTCAAAAAGCAATGCTAGTCCATGAGTCATCCCGTTGCTCACTTTCCACATATATCTTCACTATACCCATTACTATCTACATTATATCTTCTCATTTTGCTGTTAGTTCTGCGTACATTAGCTATTTATTTCGTGTCAAGGATTTCAAGGCGATTCAAGACGCTAATGTTCGCCAAAGCACTTGCTGAAGGAAAGCCTCAATGCCGGAGCTCAGATTGCTTCTAGAGTGGTTTGTGATATTCGCTGATAAAGCGACTCCTTAATGCCTACAGGTGTTAGTATGCTCACTCAAATATAAAATATGAAACGAATATTGATTTATGAAATTATTTCACTACAATCTAGTATTATTGAGTATTTTATATTATTAGTAATTACTCGGCTATGATACATAAACTCTTAGACATACTAGGAATTTAGATGTTAGCTTAATTTCTTGTCCATTTTAATAATATTAGATATTAGGGAAAATGCATATTTCATATTAGTGGTAAAGAGAATATCAACCACTATTATATCATTTAAACAATTATCATTGCAAGGACTAGCAACTCAGTTTCTCTACTCCTGTTGATTGTGTTGGTGATGTTACGATTTATGATTCACTATGAGTCGAATCAGAGAAGGGTATGATATTGATTATTAGAAAGAGGATAGATAAAATTAGCAATATGCAAGACATACTATATAACATGGTGAAGCGAGATTTTGCTATAGTGGCGGTATTTGAACTCGTGCTGCGCGGATTATATAATATCAATAAAGCTTAGATAGTACTCTCACATAGGTGTTTGAATGGATGCTCTAGATGGAGAGAGTTAAACAAACCATAATTTAATGAATTAATTCCATGGATGGCTGGATTGCAACTCGTGACAGCAGACATCGCGTGGGGTTTTAGAGTGTTGACATTCATATTTCATGACTTTCGGTGTGTTTTTTTTAATTAGGCTATTACTAATGTATACAATTACAGAGTGGAGACTTCTGTAGACTGATCTTTATTATTGTAATAGATATATCACACTATCTAGGTGACTGTGTTCAGATTAAAAAGATATAGAATAATAAAATGAAAGGCTAGCGTCAACTTTACCTGAGCATATTGCGTGTTAAAATTAGTGATAGCTCTCTCTACCCATAGAATTAGCTGTGTTCAAATCCTTGATTTCCTCTCTCATGAATGGACAATCGCGCTGTGTTGCTTGTCTGATCTCTACTTATGCTCTGTTTATTTCGCTTTAGAGAGAGTTTAGCTCTTAGAGTTTAAAGTATGTATTTGTTCTTTGGTCCTCTACTTTGTCGTTTCAATTTTTTAATTTTATTCATATTCATGCGTCGCAACTTATTTCAATGGAATATTGAGTCTATATATTAGAAATCTGACTTATTCATTAAGTTATTCTGATTATATTGTCCTCTGAATTTACTATATTAATATAATTATAGTATATATGAGATATTTGGTAATCCATTTACATACTTTATATATATAGATAGTAATATAGTATAAGATAAATAACTATAACATATTTCAAATATTGACCAGGTCTCACAGAAAGGAGATGCCCTATTGGTGTGTCCTTTCTGTCTTTTTATTTGTATATTTAGTACCTCAACGCATAGTAAGGTTGTGTAATTGTCGTTTCTACTTAGAGTATTTGGTCATGCTATGCTTTACGTCTTAATGAGGTTTAGGACTCGATATCTTACTGTATAAGTGCTCTAGGACAAGATTGCATACTATTTATTCTCGAACACAACAATATAGGAAAAGACTCTAATGTGACAATCAGAGAACTAATAGTTAGGAAGTGCACACAAGTGAATTTTAGTGTAGTATCGTTACTTAACTTATTCTCCCATATTATATATTAGTTATATTTGTATACGGTTATTGCTTCTTTCATTGAGTTCATCAATGATTTAGGGACATGAACTGGTGACAATCAATCACCTTTTACAGAAGATACTCAATCATATATAAGATTAATGTAGAGCTCTGCCAATACTAGATTTAGTCTAGTCTACACTATACCATGAAAATGAATGTAAGATCTAGATTCATCTCTTCTTCTTGATCTTATATTTAATCCTTTACATAATTACTATATACTATCTGTGTATGTACACTAGGTACTCATAGACGTAGCTCCTCTAGTGATAAATCATACAGAGTGACCCAAACCAATTTTGATGGTCATGTCTGTACCTGATGCTTTTTTGTGTCAACTATCATAAGCAATGATATCATCTGTATTTCTAGATTGTACTTGATGATTATATGAATACGAAAAGTCTATACATTCATATAGCCTATTTTTCTTTCTTTTGGTGCATCTTAGAATCGGAACATTATTAAATAATTTCGTGCTTCAATGACAGAACATATGTTAAATGCAGTACTCTTAGAACATATTTATAACAAGAGTGTCATGAACTTTAGCGCATACTTTGTTCTAACAACTTCACACATGTAGAGCTACACAACTTACGTTTACTGCTCATTCCCTCGCTACATGGATATACGTGTCTTGCTCCTCTTGTAACCTCCTCGACTGTTAGCCATAGATATCTCACCTAGGAATTTTATTCTTGTCTATCCTATACTATTGTGATGGCTCCAAGAGATCTAGGCCATATTCTAGATTCTCCACACACTTTAATCAAAATTTATTTAACCTTGGCATTCTTAGAACAAATTAAAATTCTCTTCAAGACAAAAATTTTAAATGCTTACATTTATAAAGAGATGATTTAGGCATTCTTTGTTAAAACTTCACAATTAGCCTAGAGCACCTAAATTAAAGTATGTCCCTTGTAACCAATTTGAAGCCTATATCAAAAATTTATTGTTCACCCATATTTAAACCTAGCCATTAAACGAAATTAATTTTCTACCCTAAGTGCAATAATGTGTAATTGAAGGTTTGATTTTTATTAAAACATAGCAACAAAGGGAGAAAATTTCATTAATACTGGCAAATGAGAAAAGTAAAAACAAAATAATAAATAAATAAAAATTAAAAAAAATAAAAAAATAAAAAGAAAACACCCGATAAAAGAAGCAATTAATCAAGAATTCAAGTTTGGGAAACTTTAGCAAGGAAGAAATTATCAAAAGTGCTATGAAGAGACCTTGTCAAAAATACCTCTAATTTCGAGCTAGTAAGGGACTTCAATTTAATCTCTCTTTACAAATAAAAATTGTTTTTAATATAAATGAAAATCCTGATATTAACCATTCCTTGTACTTTTTGTCTACCGTGTTATTCCTTTTTTTTTTTTTTGTCTAGCTAAAATTATATCCCTAAAACCCCATTACAATCTAAATAAAGACCTTTTGATCTTTTAAAATTGTATGCATTTCAATTGTAGAGAAGGGACGACTAAAATTGGCTATGGAAATGTTGAACTTATATTTAAACCTCTTATTTAAAGGTTAAATGATTTTTGTGAAAATTCATACTCTATCTGTCATAAGTTGAATAATTGTTGGTGTTACTGTCATAAGTTGAATAATTGTTGGTGTTAAAAATATTGTTAACTTATGTTTAAATTAAGGAATGTGTTTTATTGAAAATTAATTTTTTTTTGCTAGAATATAATTAGCATAAAAAACACATGATTTATTCTCATGTTAATGACTTTTGATATTTATTGAAATTGTGAATAATTATTTCCTACTATATTAAGCTAGCTTTGTTAGTTTTTAATTTTGTTGCTTGAGGACAAGCAATGGTTTAAGTTTGAGGAGAATTTTGATAGTATTATTTATTTTATAGTATTTCATATATAGTTTTATTGGGAGTTTTTAGTATTTTTAATTACTTTAATTTAGTTTTATATCTACATTTTATTTTATGTTTTCATATAAAGCTTCCTTAGTAATCATAATGCCATTCTCTTATATGTTTTCATATAAAAGCTTCCTTGAATCATAATGCACTTGATCTTAAGGAAATTTTAGGGTTTTGGCATAGAAAAGAGCAAAATAAAGCAAAACACTTAGCCTAGCATGCCCAAGCCGTGCTCCCTAGTACGCCCGTGCCACCTAGCACGCCCGTGCCACAAGTCCTTATCCAAGCGTGCCTCTGAGCACAGTCCGTGTTGAACTCTCCATAGACTCAGAACTTGACACGCTCAGACTGTGCTTCCCAGCACGCCCGTGCTAAAGACAAAGAGCTGATTTGAGTCAAAATTGCCAACCAATTCCCAACATTTTCATGAGCTCACCTTGGATACTTTCTTCACATGCAAATCAAGTTCTAACCTATGCACATGGGAAAGTCATGATTGAGAGAAATTTAAGGCCACCTTGGATACTTTCTTCACATGCAAATCAAGTTCTAACCTATGCACATGGGAAAGTCATGATTGAGAGAAATTTAAGGCTGAGAGAAATTTAAAGGCCTAATGAGAACTTTATTCCTCTAAACATAGGTGGAATTTATCTCGCTAAAAACAATTGTGGATTTAACTTCACTAAAACAAATGTAGAAGTTTCCTCTCCCAAGAAGTCTATATCCACATAGCATCACCATTTCCATTCCACCATCTCAATATCCCATATCTGATATATCTCTCAATTCTCTTAGTCTTGTGTACAATAAGGTCTTTAATATTTCTTTCAAGAGTTCAAATGCATTCAAGAGATTGTGTCAAGAATCTAAGGAAAGCCATCAGCTCGTACAGAGGTCAATTGTGTATAACTAGGATAATCTTCATATTGATTTTTTTCTATAATTCTCTCTTACTTAAAAAGGCATCTGAATTTCCATTTTGTGGCATTTCCTCATTTTCTGACCTATTAAGCGCATAAATTGCATTATGGTAGGCGAGATTATATTTTTATACAATGTATTATTGAAGTTGTAGTTATTCCTATAAGTGAATAATTAAATGTTTAAATACTGAAATCTTCCTGAACTTATCATATATTCTAAGGGATTTTGATGTAGCTTTAATTTCTTTTCCAATTTATAATATTAAGATTTGGCTTTTCCTTTGTTTAAAGTAAAAAAAAAAAAAAAAAAAACGAAGAGGAAGAAACATAACTAGAAATGTTCTAAATGTCAAAAAAACAAAAGAAATGTTCTCAAGTACAGTGTTTTTCAATATTATAAAATAAATTCTCATCGGATTCATGATCTAAAATCTAAAAGCTCTATTTTTTTTCTTTCACTGCGATCATTGGTGAGGACGGCCACTAAAATAATCTTAATATCTGAGTTATTGTTGCCTAATTATTGAGATTTATTATTGTTCATATTATTATAACATTTATAGTGATTTTGTGCGGTGTCTCTTGTTATTTAGTTACTTATGCAAAAAGAAGAGCAAATCTCTAAAAAAAAAATTGAAGGTAATCATATCGAACTTGTGAAAAGACCATGAGTCGAAAAGTGGCTATAAATAGCCACCAAGTAGAGCAAGCGATTACCGATAGGACAAATATCATCTCTGTTAACTCACTCAGATACTTCAAATCAAGATTGTATTTTTTTATTATTTGTATAAGTGATTTATTATTAGACTTCTTATACAAAAATATAAAACATATTAATCTGTATCCTATGTATACAGTTATCTCTTAACGAAATTTCGGTTTAATTTCTTCTCAAGTTAAAAAGGAAAAGAAAAGCAAATTTATTCTCTCAATTATGCAGGCTCAATTATGTGTAAGTTATTCACTATAAATTAGAATTATTTTCACAATTGAAGTTATTTTAAAATTATTTTATTTATTATTTATTATAATAATTTTATTTTCTAGATTACTTATTTTCTAGATTACTAATTTTCTTAGAAATAATTACATTCAATTTGTTTAGAAATACCAAATGCTTATTTACTATAAATTAGAATTATATTATTTTCACAAATTGAAGTTGTTTAAAATTATCTTATTTATTATTTATTATAATAATTTTATTTTCAATATTATTAATTTTCTTATAAATAACTACATCAATTTGTTTAAAAAATATAATTGCTTATTGAATAAATTAAAAAGATTCACTAAAATCGTAAAAATAAGTAAATAAAACTAAAATGATATTCCATCAGTCCTAAAATATAAATTTTTTAAGATTTTTACACGGAATTAAATAATCATTTAATTCCACAAAATTATAACAAAATTAGTTGTTGATGCGCTTACGCGGTTACTTATATTATCTAAATGATAAGTATAAAATTTTAAATATAAATGAGCGGATATTTAACTTTTTTTTAGTTTATGTTGTATTTATTTTTTATACTTTATTAGATTTTACTTATTAATATTTTGTAATATTTTAAATATATTTTGTAAAAGTCATTTTTTTTTAAATTGCTGAATTACAAAACAATAAATCTAAATTTCAATATTTTATAAGAATTTCTAATATAAGAATTTCGTAATAATTTTATAAAAGTTTTTTTTTTTCCCTTTTTCTTTTCTCTTTTCTTCCTTCTTCTTCTTTTTTTTTTTTTTTTTTTTTTTTTTTTTTTTTTTTTTTTTTTTTTTTTTTTTTTTTTTTTTTTTAACTCAAAAGGAGAAAGCAAAGAAATTTTCCTTAAATTTCCTTGAAGGCAAGCAAGCAAGGACCTTGGTCTTTTAGTCAAAACTGTTACTCTCTCTGGTACAGTGTAACAGATAAGATGATCAAAGGCAATGGATGGATGATATTTCTCTCCCTTGTGGTATTAGCTAATCGAAGCAAAAAATTGTTGCTCGTGGAAGTGAAACTCTGTATTTATTTCCAATGTAAGTCAAAAATCTATTCCTTGTGGTATTCGTTTCAACTTGCTTTCTGTCTTTCTGATGAATATGTAAGTTAGGTTCCTTTCTCTCTGATTGCTTATATTTATCGAGTCCTCTTCCAACCTAAGTTGAGTCTGATAATCAATCCTGTTTGAGCTTCGTTCTCCTTTCTGGTGATATAAGAAATATAAGCTTTATAAGCTTGTTTGTTTTTTTTTTTTAAATAGTTTAATATGCGCTTAAAGGATTTTAGTAAAAAAGGCATGGATAATTGTTACAGTATTTCTTCTATTTATTTATTTTTTTGTGATCCCATTAGAAGATTTTTAAAGTTTTTAATGTTCGATGGTCTTGAAGTTGTAGAGTCCTTTTATTGGATTCGATAATTATTTCTGTGGCACAACACTTGTCAGTAATGGTTATTTCTCGATTTTCATTTTCCAGGAAAACAGTGTCGCATAAGATATTTTAACTATCCATTATGGCATCTTCTTCCACTGGTCGTAAACGGAAGTATGATGTGTTTCTTAGCTTCAGAGGTGAGGATACTCGTGATAATTTTACTAGTCATCTCTATGATGCTTTGTGTCGTAAAAAAGTCAAGACCTTCATAGACAAAAAGTCAAGACCTCATCAGACAGAGCTCGCTGACCTTCAAGAAGAAATAACTCCAGCCCTTTTGAGAACGATTGAAGAATCGATGATTTCTGTAATCATTTTCTCCAAAAACTATGCATCTTCTCCATGGTGCTTGGATGAAATGTCCAAAATTATTGAATGCAAGGATACTTATGGACAGATAGTTTTGCCAGTTTTCTATCATATAGATCCATCTCTTTTACAAGAACAAAGCGGGAGTTTTGCGGATGCATTTACTCATGTTGATGAGAACTTTAAGGAGAAAATGGAAAAAGTGCCAAGGTGGAGGGTCGACTTGATGAAAGCGGCTAGTATATCTGGATGGGATTCTCAGGTGATTAGGTATGTGTAAATTGATAATCTGATTAGGTATGTGTAAATTGATAATCTGCTTATATTTTCTAATCTTTGAAATATATAACAAGATGAAAACAGTATAAATCACGTACCTGAGTTGGAAGGTTGAGACAAAGAGTTGTGCTTTTTCTCCTTTGTGAATTTTCTCGTCTTGGTTGAAAATGCAATAAAAAAACTTATTTTGTAGCGCTCTCTAGTTTTTGTACAAATTCTGGATGCACATCCTCTTAGTTGATATTCAACTAAGAAGCGCACACCAATTTCACAAGTTATCTAATAACATGTTGAGATTTGTAGGTTGCAAGATGATAGCTCTACACTCTAATCCTCTCACTCCTTTGCAGGCCTTCTTTCCTCTGGTTAGCATGTCTAGTGGAAACTTTATTAGTATGTAAAAATTTTATATGCTTAGCATAAATGCTAACTATGGAAGAAAAATTAGATCATTTGTGTTAATCTAACTTCTTGTGGGCTTCCTTCCATTGTTGCAGACAGTAATCAAAAAGAAAATGATGATTTGACAAAACTCTTATCAATTCCTTTGTTTCCTTCTCACATGTCACTACTACTTGTTCTTCATATTTTGCAGACCTGAGGCCAAGCTTGTGAGACCTGAGGCCAAGCTTGTGAATGATATTATGAAACATATTTTGAGGAAGTTGAATCATGCATCCTTTAGAGATTCAAAAGGCCTGGTTGGGATAGACTCTCACATTGAACAAATTAGAAAGTTGTTGTGCTTTGGGTCACCAGATGTTCCGATTGTTGGAATTTGGGGTATGGGTGGGATAGGTAAGACGACTATTGCTGAAGCAATTTTCTATAGCGCTTCAAGTGAATATGAAGGTTGCTGCTTTCTCAAAAATATTAAGGAAGAGTCAAAAAGATGTGGGCTAGATTTTTTAAAACAAAAACTATTATTTGAAACATTAGAGGAAGAAAATCTACATACTCTAAGTCCCAACATGGGGTCCATTTCCAATGAGGACAGGCTCCAATGCACAAAGGTTTTTCTTCTTCTTGATGATGTGGATGATGTAGATCAATTAGACGCCCTAATTAGAAGATCGAATCTTGGTTTGGGAAGTAGAGTTATTGTGACATCTAGAGATAGGCAGAGTAGAGTTATTGTGACATCTAGAGATAGGCAGCTTCTTAAGAATATAGTTGATGACGTATATGAAGTTGAGGGATTAAATGATGATGAAGCTCTTCAATTGTTCAGTTTGTATGCTTTTAAGAAAAACTATCCCCCGAAAGATAGGTTAGACTTATCAAATAAGGTAGTGAATTATGCTCAGGGAAACCCATTGGCGCTTAAAGTTTTGGGTTCATTGACAAGAAGAAACGAGATTGGGAAAGTGCCTGAATAAACTGTGGTAAGAGGTCCACACGTCTCATCTGTAATGTAATTAAGAATAATCTTTTGACATGCTAGATGATTGAAGACGAGAAAGTTTATTTTCTTGATTTGCTTGCTTTTTTTAAGGGGGCAAGCAATTGATCTTTCAGTTAAAAAAATTGATTTCGTTAAGAGAATCCTTGATGGTTGTGGTTTCTCAGCTGATATTGGAATCAGTGTTCTAGTTGATAGATGCCTCATTACTGTCCTTGAAAACAAACTAGGGATACATGACTTGTTGCTTGAAATGGCTCATGAAATTGTTCGGCAGGAATCTGTTGCCAAGCTGGGCAAGCGCTGTAGACTGTGGAATCCTATTGATATCCTTCAAGTGTTGACCAAAAATCTGGTGAGAGCCATATGCATGATGTGTATATATCCTTTGGGGTGTGTACGTGTCCGTCACACACACACACACACACACACACTGGGCGCGAAACTTTATATATTCGTAACTTATGCACTTATTTATTCGTTGATGTGATATCTAGGAACTGGAAAATGTTGAAGGCAGATTTTTTGGATGCATCAACAATAGGAGAAGTGAATTATGTTCCAGGCTTTTGCGAAACTGGATTAATCTTAGGACTGCTTAAATTACAATGCTTAGAATTGGGAAATAACAAAGAAATTGCACCTTCTCATGGGCCTTTGAGGTCTTTCTGATGATGAGGTATCTCCGCACTGGGAATGGGATACCCATTAGGTCTATGCCATCTAATTTTCAAAGCAGAGCGAACTTGTTTGAACTACCTAGCATACAGCAACGTTTAAACAAAAACTCATGAACAGGAGTGCAGGTTGCATATAAGATCTATCTGCATGCTTCATTTATCTTACATTACCCCTTTTTTTTCTTTTAAAAAAGCGCTTTGCGGGTGAGGTAGTAAACATTAATTCTTGGATTCCTTTCTGCAGAATCTTGTGAGCTTGAAAGACAATCACCTTAGCTACTCCTTGAGCACTTGACTACTTTACCAGACCTGTCACAGGCCAGGAATATTTGAAAGAATTTAATTTTGTGAAAACTGTCCTCACTTGGTAGAGTTGTTCGTCATCCATTACAGTTTTTAGACAATCTTGTTGATTTGAATATAAAATGCTGCAGCAAGCCTTGTGCATCTCCCGATTGGCAACTAACATGAGATCTCTCAGGGGACTACTTCAACCTTTCTGGTTGCCTCCAACTTTAGGGAATTATGTCCAGAGTTTTGACAGAGAACATAAAAGATTAAAATTTGAATGCAGACTGCCCATAGAGAACTTCCCAAATCAATTGGGATCAGTGGGACTCATACGTTGAATCTCAAGGGAACTGTAAAACAATAGGGGAATCTCCAGAAAGTGTTTGCAAAGGTTAAAAAAATCTCTTTTGATTATTGATCTCTCTGGCTGCTCAAACATCACTAGGCTTCCAGATACTGTCAATGGGATATAAAATACTTGTCTTACCTAAGTGAAACTCGCAGATAGAAAGAACTTCCGGTTTCAATGTGCAGTACTCACCAAAACTCATTTTGTTTGGATTTAAGGAACCTGCAAAAAGTGCTTAGAGATTCCTTGTAAAATTTCTAATTTGGATCTCTTGAAAACTTATTCCCTGGATGCTCAAACATCACCCAGTTTCCAGATGTTTCAAGGACTATAAAGAAATTAATTTTTGGACAGACAACCAATTAGAAGGGAAATTCCTTTCCATCAGTTCAGGTTATAGAAGAAATTCCCTCATCAGTTCAGTATTCATGTGAACTTGAGGAATTGAGTATGCAACAGTGCACAAGTTTTCGAATTCTTCCTAGCAGTATTTGCAAGTTGAAATCTTTGCAAAAGCTTAATCTGTCAGGTTGTTCCATGTTTCAGTGTTTTCCAGAAGTTTCAGAGGTTATGAGATCATTGAGATATCTTTATATAGATGGAACGGCCATTACAAAGCTACCCTCACCTATTGAAAATCTAAAGGGCTTATCGAGCTTGGAAGTGAGAAACTGCAAAAATCTTTCCATATTGCCAGAGATGATCTCAGGTATTAAATATTCTATCAACATGCCTGACGGAGGAGTAGATATTCAATATTTACGGAAGCTATATCTAACCAGCTGCAGTTTGTTGAACGTGCCTTCTAGCATTGGTTGCTTATTCTCACTTGAAGCATTAGATCTAAGTGGAAACAATTTTAGGAAGATACCTCAAAGTATCTATAAGCTGATTGAGCTGCAATATCTTGGTTTAAGAAATTGCCAGAAGTTAGAATCATTACCAAATCTTCCACCGCAACTGACAACATTAGATGCACACAATTGCATTTCACTGATTAAAGTATCATTTGGTTCAACTGGAGTAAAAGGAAATATTTTTTGAATTCTTTTTCACTAACTGTGACATGTTGGCCTATGGTGCAAGGCACAACATAATGGAATATGCCCTCACAAAATTTATGAGCTACGCAAAAAGACTGAACAACCAGGTCTCTTTCCCCTTTCATCTTCTAATTCTTTTTAACCGATAATTCCAATGTTAATGGTCATGATTCTCATGTTGCAGATTCCTTCTATACTAGCAGGAGAATCTAGTTTTTGCATTCATGGACATACAATCCCAAGGTGGTTTGGCCATCAAAGTGAAGGATTTTCTACGACAATGCAGCTGCCTTCACAGTGGGCTAACATCAAGTTCCTGGGTTTCACTCTGTGTGTTGTTATTCAATTCAACTACTTTTTTCTGGGCAACAATGGTTTCCAGATTAGGTGTCAATATCACTTCAAAAATGAGTACAGAGAGTGCAGTGATCTCCATTCCTATTTCGGTGGTTGGTACGGTGAAAGAACTCTCTGCACTTATCATGACAAAAAGTTTGGGAGACAATATCCTATGTTCTTCGGGTATGATCCATGTGTGGACGCTACAAAAGATGATCATTTCAGTAAATATAGAGAGTTAATAGTTGAATTCTACCCTGAAGATATGGATGGCAATCCTTTACACTGTTGCAAAGTGATGAATTGTGGTGTACGTCTACTATATTCTGAAGATGTTGCAAAGTGATGAATTGTGGTGTACGTCTACTATATTCTGAAGAGGAGTTATTTTGTCGATGTCTTTCAATTGGTCTACAAAAAGAAGAAAAATTAGACAAAATTACTAGGGGTCTAAATTTTCATGCAAGATATAGACTTGGTTGTCTTCGACCCTTTCGAGTGTTTTGATGTAGGTGATGAGGAAGATATAGCCACTCTTGCCTCTGAAAAACATATAGTTTATGGCTCGCCGAGAAGGTCAACGGGAATTAGGCCCTGAAGGAGTCGAACAGATCAACATATCTAACAAAAAAGAGAGAAAAATGAAAAAGTAGACCGTGGGCGTTGTAAGTTTGTAAGGCACTAACTTATTTTTTTAACATTTATATATATATAAATGTAATTTTAAGAAAAGTTATATATATTATGCATATTGCAGTGATTAGAATAGTTTTAAGTTATATTTATTATTCCATTCAAACTAAACACCCTCACAATAATTTCAATAATATTTTTATGTTCCTAATCTTTAAAAAAAAAAAAAAATTAAGACTTTTCAGTGCTCGGTGAGATTGAAGGCAATTATTGGTAGATTCAGTACCATTTCTCTTTCTTTAGTGTGTTTTTATGTAGATTCAGTACCATTTCTCTTTCTTTAGTGTGTTTTTATTTTATTATTTATATCTCTCTTGCTGTTCAATGGTTGCTCCAGTGATTTCTTAATTTTAATATTTTAACTTTTATGCTCCTTTGACACAAATAAACTCAAAATGTAAAGCTTATTGATAGAATTCATTTATAAATGAATTTTTGAAATAAATTTAAAAATGAAAGTTCATTTGCTTTTATTTCTAAAATATTCTCAGTATAATAATTTTAGAAGACCGGGAGGATGAATTATTTTGTAATAAAACTTCAAGTTGTTTAAGTTTTTTGAATTCATTTGAAAATTCCAACTCGGATAATTTTTTTAGAGGATTTTTGTTGAAGAAAAAACAAACCTTCTTGCTTTCTCTACCAACAATACCAAGTCCTTTCGGAATGATTGGTATAAAGCGTCTAGGTAGCTTTTTTTTTTTTTAGAATTTGGTTTAATTATATTCAAATTCTTACAATTGAATTCTTTATTTTTCTTTTCGTACCAAACACAAAAATTTGAATTTGTAAATCAATTCCACAAAATTTTGTGGAATTTATTTATTTTAAACAAGGAGTTAAGCTTCCAAGAAAATGGGAGTCTCTCACATAATCCCCCTATGTCAATGGGTGTCTCAACGGAAATCGGCAACTATTGAATAGCTTAATTTATAACATTTTGCAATTTTATGTCTCTAAATGACATGGCAAATTGAAAAAAATGATTTTACATATGTGGATCCAATTTTTATTAGATGTCAGTTTACTTGGTAAGAAGGAGATGGAATATTTGTTATGTAAGCATTCATGACATGAAAATATAGGGAAATAACAAAGCATTAAATGGAGGTCATGCCACCATTATGCATTATTATTTATTTTTATTATAAAATTATGCATTGTTATTAGGCTTACATGACTACTGATTGATCATAATGTTGGAAAATGGTTGTTGATATATTGTTTTTATTAAACAGATGTGCAGTATGTTAGTGGTAGAACTGCAACTCAGACAGCTGCCATGCAGAAATTAAAAGCTTCTAGGAAGAGGAATAATACGACAACTACTCCTGAATCACAAACTCAGCAGCATACAAAAGTTACTTTAAGTCAACTCAGTTTGCCTCCTTTTGCAAGCCAAGACTAATCATCGTAGTGATTACTTTTTGAGCTAATGACACTTTCTAAAAATTTTAAGACTTTTTGTTTCAGGGTATTAATTAGGATGAATTATGGAATTTTAGATAAGAATTTTAGATAGAAATTCTAGAAAGAATTTTGGACAAACAAGTTATATTGCGGCCTATTGTTTCAGGGATACAACAATCAACCGTATAGTTGATTGTTTAGTGAAAGATAGGATAGATTATAGCTCATACCATAGCTGATATTAGAATTTTGCTCATTTGGATATACTCAGAGCATATTAAAAGGACAAAACATATTACTTTTTAATATAATATATTCAAAACTATTACCTTTAATATAAATTATATAATATATAATATTATTATTATTATATATATATATGTGTTGTGTGTGTGTGTTGTGTGTTGTGTGTGTGTGTGTGTGTGTGTATAGATACATATTATCAATATTTTAGTGTTTGAGATTTATTCTGAATACAACCTGTCAGCTTTATTAAAAAAAAAAAAATACAGAAAAAAAGCTAAATTCAAGATCGAGTACAAAGTAAAATATTTTAATGCAAAATTCAACAATAAATGTCATATCTTAATTGATTATTAAAAAAAAAAAAGGCTCATCATAAATTGAATCGGGTTTATTAATAACAGAAAAGGCCAATTCATTAATTGAAAATGATTTCCATTACAACTAGGATGATAGCTCCAACTCAAACTACAGCTATTGAACTAAATCAAGGCAAACACATAAGTTTCACAATCCTATAATTCAAACTATACATTCAAAACAGCACAAGCATCACTAAACTTACGTAGATAACAAATTTTACAATCATCAAACCTCTCTTTCTTCCTAAGTGCTTCCATACCAATTTCTTTTATTTCCATTTGCAACTCTAATTTATGCATTTTCAGCCCTCCACAAAGCAAGCAAACAATTAAGTAATTTCTGAAGCTTTAACCTCTCTAATGGTAAATGACCGTCCCTTTGAAGGTGCTTTGATATAAACTTCACCAAATAAAAAAAGCGATCAACTAAGTAAATCAACTACATAAAAAAGAACACATTATTTTTAGAACTGGGTTAACATATATGAGAAGTCTAGACATATTCTTTGCAAAATCATAATATGCATTGTATTAAGTGACAAATTCTATGCTTAAAAAATATCAGTTCAAATCTCAATAACTGATAAAGAGATATTAATTAATAGAGATAATGTTAAAAGATTATTAATAATCTACATTGTAGCAATTAATCTATTTTAATTGATAAACCACTGCTAACATCTACTGGGATTAACATTCAACATTTGGTAATTAACAGTAGAACAAACATGTTAAGAAATGAGATTAGGAATACCAGTGTTTAAAAGTACTAGAATTTTAAAAAATGGAGATGCTAAATTCACAAGATTTACTTTCTTTTTTTTCTTTTCTTTTTTAATAAACATACTCATGCTTATAAATTATCTCTAACTTCAATTCTAATCCTATAGTAAAAAAAAGTCTAGCAACGCTAAATGCTAGAAACCTCAAAATTGAAACAATCCAGCAATCAGTTGAATGCCCAAAAAATTCATCCGTAAAAAACTATTGGCTAGAAGAAATTCCTTTGCATTTCAAGCAAACGAACAGTTTTACTCTTTGATACATAACTAGTAATGTTATCAAGTACAGTATTTTTCAATATTATAAAAAATTCTCGTCAGACAGACGTTATCCCTCTAAATCTATAACCTAGAAGTTTTTTTTTTGGTTTTCTTCCACGCAGCCGTTAGTGATACGGTGAACGGCGGCCACGGTAAGCTCTCATGGTCATTTATTTTTTTATTTTTTATAAATAATCTTTATATATAAGTTATTGTCACTCAATTATTGAGATTTATTGTCGTATGTATTTTGAGATTTTATTCTCAGATCTAATTCTGAGTTATAATTGTTACTATTATGGTAATTTTGTTTAGTGTTTTTTGTTATTTGGTTACTCATAAAGAAAGATGAGCAAATCTCCAAAAAAAATTAAAGGTAATCATATCGGACTTATGAAAAGACCATGGGGTCGAACAGTGGTTATGAATAGCCATAAAGTGGAGCAAGCGATTACTGATGACACAAAAATTATGCTATGTCAACTCGATCAAACACTTTAAATTAATATTGTATTTTTTTCATTATTTATATAAGTGATTTATTATTAGGTTTTCTATAAAAAAAATAGAAATATATTGATATGTATCATATATCTGTACACAGTTTCCTCTGAAATTTAGGTTTAATTTCTTCAAAAAAAAAAAAAAAAGTTCTCAAGTTAAAAAAGAGAAGAAAATTTATTCTCCCAATTATGCAGGCTCAATTATGTGTAAATTATTTACTGTAAATTCGAATTATATTATTTTCACTATTGAAGTTATTTTAAAATTATTTTATATATTACTTATTATAATAATTTTATTTTCTAGATTATTAATTTTCTTATAAATAATTACATCAATTTATCTATATAATTTATTTCTAGGATTATTAATTTACTTTGTAAATATTAATTCATTTGTTTAGGTACAAATGCTTATGTTACTATAATTAGGAATATATATTATTTTTCACCAATTGACAGGTTGTTTTAAAATTATCTTATTTATTATTTATGTAATAATCTATTTCATAATAATTTTATTTTCAATATTAGTAATTTTCTTATAAATAACTACATAAATTTGTTTAGAAAATATAATTGCTTATTGAATAAATTAAAAAGATTCACAAAAAATCATCAAAATAAGTAAATAAAACTAAAATGATATTCCATCAGTCCTAAAATATAAATTATTTAAGGTTTTTACACGAGATTAAATAATCAATTAATTCCTCAAAATTATAACAAAACTAGTAGTTGATCTGCGCTTCTTGTGCGGTTACTTACATTATCTAAATGTAATTATCTTAAAAACATTAATAAAATAAAATAATTTAAAATTTTCAAATTCATTAATAATCTATATATCAGTTAAAAAAATAAAATTTTAAAAATATATTCAAGATCCAATCAAATTGTAAAATATAAAATAAAAATTAAAAAATTTCAAAAAAAAAAAATAGAAAGATGAAATGAGAGAACATCTAGAATTTTATTTTTGTTTATATTTTAGTTGAATGATTATTATTATTCAATATTTTATAATTAAACATATTTAAAATTTTAAAAAATACAATTGATTATTTGAAATTTTAAAAAATATACAATAAAAGAAGAATTCTTGAATTATTTTAATTTAATGTTTTTATATAAATTTTCACTATAAAAATTTATATTTTTATTTATATATTGTCTCATTATATATTGTTCTCATTATCTTTACTACTCACATGATATTTAAGATTTAATATTATTAACATAATTAATATACATAAATAAATAAAAACATCAATAAACAATTAAACGTTTAATAATATTTTTTGTTAATGTTTTAATAAAAATCCAAATTAAATTGATTTATTTCGACGATATTTCGAATTTAAATTTTATGTTTTAGGAGTATTGATTAGAATTTAATTCATAGAATATATTTGAAATACCCCGAATTTTTATTTTCAAAACTTTTAAATTTTTATTAAATCAAAAATTTCGATTTTTGACTATATGGGCTTTAAACACCAAACAATCTTTATTCAACTATCAAATATTAATAAGCAACAATAATAAAGAAAAAAGGCAAGTAGAAAATGCAAAATACAAAATACAAAATACAAAAGTCATCTATAATTAGTTAAACAGCCATAAAACCAAATGCTCAGTTAAATTATTATTATTATTATTATTTTAGAGAGAAACCCAATATTAGAAATCTGAAGAACATGTTAAAATTAAATACAAAAAAGGAAGACAAATAATACTGACTTTTAGTTGGGTGAGAGGACGCAATATCTTCGAGGGTAGATGACAATAAGCGAAGTGGCAGAGACTTTGAGAGGCGGGACGGAAGCTTCAGTTGCTGAAGCATGTTGTTGATTTTGGGCTCTCACGGCTTGGTTTCTTTCTGCCATGATGCTCACGTTACAATGCCTCCGACGCAAGAAAGATGAGTTAAAGATATATTTGTTAAAAATTTACAAAGAAAAAAAAAGCTCAGAAAAAAAGAATGACGGGCAAAAACCAGTACACTTATAAAACACATCAAACAGTAGCCTACAAATAATTATTAAAGAACAACTATAATAAAAAAAATATTATCAAATAATAGTGAAAACGAAGATCAATAACGTACACTACAAAAAAAACGCCAAATCGGTCGCAAAATGGCAAAAATCGGTCACTAATTTACTTTAGCGACCGATTTGCGACCGACAAGTGTCGGTCGCAAATTAGAGACCGATAAAATCGGTCGCAAACGTGAATAAGCGGTCGCAATTTTTGGTCGCGGTTTAATTGGAAAATCAGTCGCAAATTTGGTCGCAGAAAGTCAAGTTTTTTACATGCAACCCTGCAATCATTGAGTTCCAAGAAACAATATTACGAACTTGTAAACTCTCAAACACATTCCAAGCTTCATCTCTATTACTGCTATCATAAAATTTACTATACATGGAAATAAGTGCATTTCCTATATAAACACTAGAATCTAAACCCATTTTCATAGCAAGAGCATGCACTTGCGCACCATATTGATAGTCACAACATGCAAGCACACTTGTAAACGCAAATTCATTTGGTTGGCAATTCATTAACATCTCAGTAAACAAAACAAAGCAATTATAGGCTTGCCCCTGTTGAGCATACCCAGAAATGAGAGCTGTCCAAGAGACAACATTTCTTTCAGGCATTTCATCGAATAGCTGGTGTGCGTAAAGTAAACAAAACAAAGCAATTATAGGCTTGCCCCTGTTGAGCATACCCAGAAATGAGAGCTGTCCAAGAGACAACATTTCTTTCAGGCATTTCATCGAATAGCTGGTGTGCGTAATCCAAATCCCCGCATTTCGCATACATGTTGATTAGATGGTTTGTCACAAACAAGCCTAACGGATAGTTATGATTAGTGGAAAGCATGTGCTGGTGTAAGAGTATGCCTTCTTGAAGGTATCCATGGCGAGCAAACGCATTAAAGAGAGTGGTATAGGTATATTGGGAATAGGGTAGTGGTGGAGGTGATGGTGCATTGTAAAAAAGAGAGAGCGCTTCATTAACGCGGCCGCGCATGGAAAGAACGCGCAGCTCGTTGAGAAGGTTGTTCGCGTTCGATGTTGCGCTCCAATATTGAGGAAGACTGCTGGAGCTGAAGGTCCGGAGGGAGAAATGCCGCGCGCGAATGTTCGTTCGTAACATTACGAAAGTGGCAAATGGTCGATCGAACTGTAAGAGTCGTTAAAGGGACCAAAACCAAAGTGAGTCGATATGAATTTGTAACAAATGCCATTTTTTCAGTCAGAATAGCTTTTTTCTGTCCATTGAGCTTATAGATCCTGATGGTTATGATTCGGTTTGATTTGATTTAAAAACTCTATTTAAACCAAATTTAGAGTAATGGTTTGAAAAAGCTTAAATCAAACCAAAATTATGAGGATACTCGGTTGAATTAAACTTATAAAGGTCATTTGGTTTAATTTAGCTCGGTTGATGATTTAGCGGCAGTCTGAAAAGAAAAGGAAAATTTCAAACATAATAACCAAGTCAAAACTGTTACTCTCTTTGTTACAATTTAACAGACAAGGTGGAGTTTCTTGATAATCAAAGTCAACGGATGGATGATATTTCTCTCCGTTGTGGTATTAGCTGATCGATGCAAAAAATTTTTGCTTGTGGGAGTGAAAACTCTATATTTTCAGTGTAAGTTAAAACTCTATTCCTTCTGATATTTATTTCAATTTGCTTTCTGTCTTTCTGATAGATATGTAAATTAGGTTCCTTTCTTTCTGATTGCTTACATTTATTGGTTCCACTTCCAACCTGAAGTTGAGTCTGACTAATCATGTTTGAGCTTCGTTCTCTTTTTCTGAAGGGAGGTGATATGAGAAATCTTATCTTGTTTATTTTTTTGTTTGTTTAATTGTTTAATATGTGCTAGTTAAAGAATTTATTAAAAAGACATGAATAATAGATACAATATTTCTTCTATTTATTTATTTATTTTTATCCAATTAGAAGAATTTTTAAAATTTTTAATGTTTAATGGTCTTCAAGTTGTAGAATGTGGAGTCCTTTTCTTGTATTATTGGATTCGATTATTATTTCTATGGCTCAGCACTTGTGATTAATGATTATCTTTTTTATTTTAATTTTCCAGAAAAAAAGTGTCACCTCACCTAGGATATATACGGCATCTTCTTCTACTGTTCGTAAACGCAAGTATGATCTGTTTCTTAGCTTCAGAGGTGAGGATACTCGTGATAATTTTACTAGTCATCTCTATGATGCTTTGTGTCGTAAAAAAGTCAAGACCTTCATAGACAATGACCTTCAAAGAGGGGAAGAAATAACTCCTGCCCTTTTGAGAACGATTGAATAATCGATGATTTCTGTAATCATTTTCTCAAAAAACTATGCATCTTGGATGAAATGTCCAAAATTATTGAATGCAAAGATACTTATGGACAGGCAGTTTTACCAGTTTTCTATCATATAGATCCATCTCTTTTACAAGAACAAAGCGGGTGTTTTGCAGATGCATTTACTCATGTTGATAAGAACTTTAAGGAGAAAATGGAAAAAGTCCCAAGGTGGAGGGTTGACTTGATGAAAGCGGCTAGTTTATCTGGATTTGATTCTCAGGTGATCGGGTATGTGCATATTAATAAACCCCTTAAATTTTCTAATCTTTAATAAAACAAAATGAAAACGGTATAAATCATGTACTTAGAGTTGGAAGGCTGTGACAGAGTTGAACTTTTTCTCCTTTGTGAATTTTCTTGTCTTGTTTGAAAATGCAGCAAGACAACTTATTTTATATATGTTAGCAAGCGACAACAAGTTAGAAAATTTTGCTCTCTAGATTTTTGTACAAGTTCTGGACGCACATCCTCTTTGCTGAATACCAACTAACAAGCACACACAGTTTTCCCAAGTTATCTAATAACTTATATGAGATTTGTTGCTGCAAGATGATACCTCTACACTTTAATCCTCTCACTCCTAAGCAGGTTTTCTTTTCTCGAAATAGCATGTCTAGTAGAGACTTTAGTAGACAACAATCTAATCTGTTCTTGTAAAAGAGATGGATCTAATTTGTAGAAAAATTAGATCATTTGTGTTAATCTAACTTCTTATAGACTTCCTCCCATTGTTGCAGACAATGATAAAAAAGAAAATGATGATTTATGAAAACTCTTATCAATTCCTTTGTTTCCTTCTCACATGTTACTACCACTTGTTCTTTATATTCTGTAGACCTGAGGCCAAGCTTGTGAATGATACTGTGAAACATATTATGAAGAAGTTGAATCATGCATCCTCTAGATATTCAAAGGGCCTGATTGGAATAGACTTTCACATTGAACAAATTAAAAAGTTGTTATGCTTTGGGTCACCTGCAGATGGTCGGATTGTGGGAATTTGGGGTATCGGCGGCATAGGTAAGATGACTATTGCTGAAGCAATTTTCAATACTCTTTCAAGTCAATATGAAGGCTGCTGCTTTCTAAAAAATATTAAGGAAGTCTCAAAATGATGTGGGCTAGATTTTTTAAAACAAAAACTATTATTTGAAATATTAGAGGGAGAAAATCTAAATTTTCTATCTCCCAACGTAGGATCCATTTTCAATGAGGACAGGCTCCAGTGCCCAAAGGCTTTTCTTGTTCTTGATGATGTGGAAGATGTAAATCAATTAGATTCCCTAATTAGAAGATCTGATCTCGGTTTGTGTAAATTTAATGGGGAAAAATATTTTCTTATATTTGATTCATCAATAGGGACACATATATATACACATACAAAATACTATAAACCTATTAGAAATCTAACTGAAAAATATTTTTCTTATATTTGATTCATCAATAGGGACACATATATATAACACATACCAAAATACTATAAAGCCTATTAGAAAATCTAACTCCTAAATAGAGTTCTATTTACAATCCTAATAGAGTTTCCTATTACAACTAATCCTTAACACTCCCCCTCAGTTAGAGCATAGATATTAATCATGCCCAACTTGTTTTACAAAGAGTAGTTAACCCGAGGTCCATTTAGAGCTTTTGTAAAGATATCTCCTAACTGTTCTCTTGTTTAAATGTGTCCTGTAGAGATAACACCCTGTTGTAACATCTTTTCACGATGAAATGACAAATTCAATCTCGATATGTTTTGTTCGTCATGGAATACTGGATTTGATGCAATGTGAAGACAAAGCTTTGATTATCACACCATAACTTTGCAGGCAAGGATGACTTGAAGCCAAATTCCTCTAACAACTGACGAATCCAAATTAACTCACAAGCAGGTTTTGCCATAAAGCTCGATAGTTCTGATTCTAGCTACTTTGAATCCTGAGAAACTACATTTTGTTTTTTGCTCCTCCACGATATCAAGGTTTCCACTACAAAGACACAATATCCTTGAAGTTGATGAAGTTGATCTTTTATCAACCTTCGAACCTGCCCAATCCGCATCTGAAAAACATTCAATGTTCAAATGCCTATGATTACTGTAAAGCAGGCCACGACCCGGATTACCTTTTAAGTAGCACAAAATCTGTCCTAAAGCTTCCCAATGGATAACAGTAGGAGAAGACATAAATTGGCTTAAGATGCTCACAGAGTAAGCAATATCTGGACGTGTTACGGTAAGATAATTCAATTTGTTCACTAACTTTCTATACATCTCAGGATCATCAAATAACTCGCCATCAATTGAAAGTTGCAAATTAGGAGTCATTGGAGCACTGCATGGCTTGGCACCCAACTTTCCAGTTTCCTTCAGTAAGTCAAGGACATACTATACTTCCTTTGATATAAGAATATACCTCTCTTACACCTAGACACTTCAATACCCAAAAAATACTTCAACAATCCTAAGTCTTTTGTCTCGAATCGAGTCTGGAGAAATGACTTGAGTGATGTAATGCCGGTTGAATCACTCCCTGTGGTAACAATGTCATCAACATAAACCACAAGTAGAATCAAACCAGTCTCAGTACTTCTGAAAAATACAGAATGATCAGAAGTACTCTTCTGCATGCCAAATTGATGTACCACATTGCAAAATTTACGAAACCAAGCTCGAGGACTTTGTTTTAGGCCATAAAGAGATTTTCGAAGTTTACACACTTTTCCCGACTCCCCCTGAGCAACAAAGCTTGGTGGTTGCTCCATGCAAAGCCTGGTGGTTGCTCCATGTAATACTTCCTCCTGAAGATCCATGAAGAAAGGCATTCTTAATGTCCGCAGCTTGATGTAAAGGGTCAGTCAAAGTGGCTGCTAAAAGAATATAAAATAAACGAACAGAGACATATTTGGCGGATAGGAGAAAAAGTATCAAAGAATAATCAAGGCGCATAAATCTGGGAATAGCCCTTTTAATAGCCCTTTGCAACTAATCGAGCCTTGAGACGAGCAACAGTCCCATCAGGATTCACTTTAATGGTGAAAACCCACTTACAACCAATAGCCTTCTTACTTGTCGGGAGAGGCGAAAGATCCCAAGTACCATTCGTATCTAAGGCAGTCATCTCCTCTTTCATTGCTGCACACCAACCAGGATGGGACAAAGCTTGGACAACAGTTTGAGGAATAGAGACAGAGTCGAGGTTACTTACAAAACAATGAGATGAAGAAGAAAGATGATCATAACTGACAAAAGAGGAAATAGGGTAGGTACACTTGCCACTTGCATTTACCTTTTCGAAGAGCAATGGGAAGGTCAAGGTCTGACTGGGGAGTAGATGGCACAAGCTCAGGTTGAGTGGACAAAACCGGATCTTCTGTTGAAGCGGCAGGTGGAGGAAGTGAGTCAAGAGTTTCTGGTCTCCTGGAATAAACCTGTTCAAAACGAGAGTGTGCAGATGTTGGTGGAAGAGCGGGAATAGGAGCAGTAGACACAAGAGTAGGAGTAGGAGCAAGGTCAGGAATAGGAGCAGGAGCAGGAGAGTTAGGAACTTGCTGGATAGCATAGACTAAAAGGTCATCATCCTCCCCCTCACTCTTATATATAGAAGAAGGAAAGAAGGAAAAAATGGAGTAATTCTTAAAAAAAATGTGGCATAATGCAGAAATAAGAAAAACGGTCAAGATCGGGAGAGAAACAACGATAACCCCTTTTTGTAATGCCGAGAATACCCTAAGGAACACACACAACGAAGGGACTTTGGATCTAATTTGGAAACCTGTGGACGAACATCACGAACAAAACAAGTACAACCAAAAATACGAGGTTCAATGGGCAATAGAAGTTTAGAAGGAAACAAGACATTATAAGGAATTGCACCATTAAGAACAGAAGAAGGCATGCGATTAATCAAAAAACATGCAGTAGAGACAGCATCAGCCCAAAAATGTTTAGGACCTTCATTTGGAATAGAAGTGCCCTAACAACCTCAAGAAGATGTCGATTTTTTCTTTCTGCAACCCCATTTTGAGAAGGAGTATCAACACAAACACAAGATGTTTTGATGGAGAAATACCATTTTGTGACATATAAGAATTGGAGGAACATAGATAGGCATTCTTTAGCCATTATCACTGTGCAATATGCGAATAGAGGTATTAAATTGAGTTATAAATTTCAGCACAAAAAGGAATAGAAAAAAGAGAATATCTCAGACCGAGTTTTTCATTAAAATAAGCCAAGTAACATGAAGAATAATCATCCACAAAAAAGTTACAAATACGAAAGCCATTGAATAACAAGACATGGACCCCCAAACATCAAAATGAACTAACTCAAAAGGGGATGAAACCCGTTTATTGACTTGAGGAACTAAAGGTAAACGATGATGTTTGGCAAATTGACAAGATTCACATTCTGAAATTGATAAAGACTGAAACTGTTGACACAACTTCTTTAAAGTAGACAATGAAGGATGACCCAAACGATAATGAACCTCAAGAGGAGATAGAGCACTAGCACAAGCCAGAGATGATGAAACGTGTTCATCCAGAAGATAAAGGCCACCAGACTCACGTCCTCTATCAATAATCCACTTCGTCAAAAGATCCTGAAACACACAATATGTAGGATAAAATTTGACACAATAATTCAGCATACGAGTAATTTTGCTAACAGATAATAGATTAAACGAAAAACGAGGCAAACAAAAAATAAAAGACAATGGAAGAGATGGAATGGGATTAGCGGTGCCAATGCACTTGACAGGAGATGTGGACCCATCAGCTAGAGTAACATGACGATTAAATTGTTTAGGTTCTTTTAATGAGGATAAGAGACTAGGGTTACCTGTCATGTGTGATCGGTGCAACAGAAATTAATGACCCACTCTGATGAGGTAGACATAAGGGAGACATGAAGGGGGAGTACCTGAGTTTGGCAGCAAAGCAGCAATTGAGGAATCAGTAGACTTAAGAAAAACAGTATCTAGAAGAGCTCAGCATACTCCGCAGCAGAAAATTGGTTACATTGTCCGTCAGAAGAAGTAACTGGCGGAATCGTGATTGCCAATATTTAACCCCTTGCGCCTTGGCGGCTTATTGATCAGTTTCTTGCAATACCATTTAGTGTGACCAGGTTCATGGCAATAATGGCAGATAAGAATGCTTGCCTCCCGAGTGATTGTTCCATTACTACGGTTATTTCCTCCTCTTCCTCTATGTCCTGGCTGTCTAGCTACTTGATTACAACTCACAAGGACACTATTATCAAAAGGGGAAGGCGTATGAGAACTTTCAATACGTATCAATCTAACGAAAGTCTCCTGAAGAGCGGTAATATCACTGCCTGAAAGAACTTGTGATTTGGCAGTTTCAAAAATTGGAGCAAGACCTGCAAGAAAACTCATCACAACCATTTGTTCTCGCTGCGTCTGTTGAACCTGTTCTCGCTGGCGTCTGTTGAACCTTAACATTCAAGGACCTAAAAGGCAATAAAACATTAAGTTCCTCGTAAATCTTCTAAATTCCATGAAATAAGTTGTAAGGGGGCTTATCTTGCCTGTTCGGCCCAATAAAATCCTTTGGGCAGACCTCAATACATACGAGACAGATTATTCTTTTCCCGAGTACAAAAATAAGTAATCCATTAATCGTTAACAAAAACTCATGATTAATTAACCGCAACCACTTCACTGTCAAGAGAGTTTGCGAATCAGTAGAAATAACTTAGCATCTTCTCTTAGCCCAACTTTGTCTATTGTCACCAATTGGTGGATCATCAATTAAAGATGAAATCATCTTTTCACACTCCTCAAATAAATTCCTAATTTGTCTTACTCCAATCTAAATAATTAGTTCCTTTCAATTTCCAATCTAAATAATTAGTTCCTTTCAATTTATGTTCTGTGATTTTATTCATTGCTGGGATCAATTCAGTAATAATAGCTTTAGAATCTGTGGGTTTAGTTTCCATTAATAAAAAACAAAATACCCCAACAGCAACCAAATAATAGCATGAACCCAACAGAACAGTAGGAACACCAAAAGGAACTGAAAGCCGCAAACAGCAGTAGCAAAAAACAAAGAAAGTGCCTACCAGATGCTGCCAGAATCGAAACCTAACCACTGGAAAAGAATCTGGACGTCGCGTCGATCCTAGGGGACGAAATCTGGTCATCGAAAACTGTCGGACGCACCTCCACTCGCCGGCGCGTGAGATGACGTCCGATTCTTTTGACGACGCGTGAGGCACACTCGCCGGTCTTCAGGTCACCCGATTTGGTGGAGACGCCGATCGGAGGTCACTTTTCCTTCCTTGGGTGGCGGTGAGACAAAAGCAAAGGCCTAGGTGGGAGACCTAGACTGACAGGCGCGAAACAGAGTTGTCGCTGGTCGCCGGAAACGTCAACGCAGAAACCGCAAGAAAAAAAAAATGCTAACGAGCCAAAGGCTCTGATAACATGTAAATTTAATGGGGAAAAATATTTTCTTATATTTGATTCATCAATAGGCACACATATATATACACATACAAGATACTATAAACCTATTAGGAGAAATCTAACTCCTAATAAAGTCTAATTTACAACTCCTAATAGAGTTCTATTTACAATATCTTAACAGTTTTCTATTTACAACTAATCCTTAACAGTTTGGGAAGCAGAGTTATTGTGACATCTAGAGACAGGCAGGTTCTTAAGAATACAGTTGATGATGTATATGAAGTTGAGGGATTAAATGATGATGAAGCTCTTCAATGTTCAGTTTGAATGCTTTTAAGAAAAACTATCCTCCGAAAGAATAGATTTATCAAATAAGGTGGTTAATTATGCTCAGGGAAACCCATTGGCACTTAAAGTTTTGGGTTCATATCCATTTGATAGAAGCAAACAAGATTGGGAAAGCGCACTAGACAAACTTGGAAGAAGTCGACATTCTCAAATTTGCCATGTGTTAAGAATAAGCTTTGATGCGCTAGATGATGGAGAGAAAAGTGTATTTCTTGATATTGCTTGCTTTTTTAAGGGGCATCAAATTGATTTCGTGAAAAGAATCTATGATGGTTGTGGTTTCTCAGCTGACATTAGAATTAGTGTTCTAGTTGATAGATGGCCCATTACTGTCCTTGAAAACAAACTAGGGATACATGACTTATTGCTTGAAATGGCTCATGAAATTGTTCGGCAGGAATCTATTGTCAAGCTGGGCAAACTCAGTAGACTTTGGAATCCTACTGATATTCTTCAAGTGTTGACCAAAAATCTGGTAAGAGCATATGCATTATGTGTGTATATATTCCTGTTTGGTGTGTACTATGTGTCCTTTATGCACAAACGCATACATACAGAAGTAAGTTGGAACCTTTATATATTTACATAACTTATGCTTTATTTATTCCTGGATGTGAACTTTAGGGAACTGAAAAAGTTGAAGGGATATTTTTGGATGCATCAACAATTGGAGAAGTGTACTTGAGTTCTAGAGCTTTTGTGAACATGAATAATCTCAGACTACTTGAAGTTTACAATGCTAGAGTTGGAAATAACAGTAAATTGCACCTTCATAATGACCTTGGGTTTCTTTCTGATGAGTTAAGGTATCTCCACTGGGATGGATACCGATTAAGCTCTATGCCATCTAATTTTCAAGCAGAGAAACTTGTTGAACTGAACCTGGCATACATCAATGTTAAACAACTGTGGACAGGAGTTCAGGTATGCTGTAATATCTATCTTCATGCTTTTTTTTCTATTACCCTTTCTTTTTCTTACAAGAAAAAAATGTGTTGTTGGGTAAGTGCTAATTTCTTCTATCATTTGTAGAATCTTGTGAGCTTGAAAGACATCAATCTCAGCAATTCTGAGCACTTGACTACTTTCCCAGACCTATCACAGGCCAAGAATCTTGAAAGAATTAATATTGAAAACTATCGTAGCTTGATAGAAGTGTCGTCACCCATTCAGTTTTTAGACAATGTTGTTGATTTAAATATGAAATGCTGCGGAAGCCTTATGCATCTCCCAATTGGCACTAAAATGAGATCTCTCAAGACAATCAACCGTTCTGGTTGCTTCTGTTCTTATTTTGGTGGTTGGTATGGTAAAGGAACTCTCGTTATGTTGAGTAATTCCCTTGGTGCTGTGATGCTAAGTGCTTTCAGCGTAGCTTTCTTATTTCTCATGAATTGTTTTTTGTTTGAAAGCTCTAGAATATTTGAATGTTGAATGAATTTGTGGAAGAGCTTAAATTTAGCCACAAACAAAGAGACAAACTTCATTAAATCATGAGAAGTTAGTATTGACTTCTTTGTGGAAAGCTAGTATCATGTTGCTATATAAAGCAACCCTAGTTAATGAAAGTGTAAGAGAGAAAAACCTGAAAGCTAGAGTTTGAAAGAGAGCTTTATAAGAATATTAATTTATGTAGAAAAAATGAAGAAGAAAAGAAAAAAGAAGATTTGTATTGGAATCAACTTTGTTTTTACTTCCTTAAACTCTTTATGTAGAAAAAATGAAGAAGAAAAGAAAAAAGAAGATTTGTATTGGAATCAACTTTGTTTTTACTTCCTTAAACTCTGATATATTGCTTTCTTTGTTTTATCTCCTCCTCTCAATCTCCAACACATTACTTCTAATTCTAGATACATTAATGGAAAATTTCGAAGGCAATATCCCATTTTCTTTGGATATGATCCATGTGTGGATCTTACAAAATATGATCATTTCTGTAAATACAGAAAGGTAGTAGTTGAATTCTATCCTGAAGATATGGATGGCAATCCTTTACACTGTTGCAAAGTGATGAATTGTGGTGTACGTATACCGCATCTGAAGAAGAGATATTATGCCCATGTCCTTTCATTGATGAATAGAGGAAGCACTGTCCAAAATTGAAGGTGCATATCTTCAAGGAGGTCGAACAAGCGTGCTCAGTAAAATTCGCCCCTTTGGGTGTTTTGATGTGGTTGATGAGGAAGATACAAACATTGTTGCCTCAGAAATATATAACAGACGTTCAGTTAGTTATACTTGCTCCATTTCCAACGAGGGAAGAGTTCGAAGCTGTTGCCAAAAGAATTAAGAAATAAAAACGTGGACTTCCATTATGTTTTTTAAAAAGCATGTTTCATGTATTTCAGTGAATCAAATCAAATATTCGATAACTCAACATTTTGGCCATTTACTTTTTTCTCTCCTCTACCTCCATTTCTTTCCCTCTAATTTTATCTTTTTAGTTTTGTTTTTGTGTTCTTGTGTGTTTTTCTTGAACAATTCTCAAATCTGTCACTTAGATACATTTTGAATAAATATCTCATATATATTTGTTTTAATAGATTTCTGAGTATATGTTCTTACATCTGTGTTTTGATATATTTTGAGTTTTAGTCAATCTTTAATACAGATTATTGTCACCACTTTCGTAGTGGTTTTGCCAGCATTAATTAGTTACTTGCCTACCACCAATAAGGGTGAGATTATTTAGTCGGTTTGGTTAGTTTGATTTAAATTATTTATCGAACGAAATTAATTGAATTAATCGAATTTAGCTGAATGATATATTCAACTATATTAAACTATTCGAATTAATTTTTCATTAACTGTGCCAAAAGAAAAGAAAATAGAAACTGAATTAACTGATTGATATTTACTGAAATATCTCATTAACCGATTTTAACTGAATTAACCTTAACGTTTTAACAAATTTAACATTCCTAATTCTAAATAAATATTGAAAAAATCTCATTTTATTCCTCAATTAATTTGATTAACATGGTTAGATTCAATTTTAACTGAACCATAACTGATCATTGAATAAATTTAAATTTATTAACGAGCCGAAAACTGATCACCAATTCATCGAATTAAATTGGCCAAACCTTTCGCTCATCTCTAGCGACTACCACTTTGAATATAGCCTTTAAAGATTTAATTATATCTGGAGTTTATCTTAAAAAAAAAAAAAAAACATGAATCTCCAAAATATTAGTGGAAGCCGATTACTACTTTTACTGAAAAGAATAAAAACATTAAATTATTATACAGTTCTAAACACAACAATAAGTCAATAACTAATCTAACCATAGATCCTACATTTTGAAACCAGAACCATGACAAATTCTTCGCTTCGTTGTCTAGTCGAGTTGCTCTGTGACTCTGTCATTTCCTAAAAATGCTCTCTTTTCAACTTTGTAGGGTATGATATGCTAAAAGTAATTTAATAATAGTAGTTTTCTTTTTCCAATTTTGTAGGGTAATACTTTCTTATTTAGTTTGAAAAGTATTTGTAAGTAATATTACATATAAAGACTATAAAATACCCTTCTCATTTAAAATTTTTTAATATAATATATTAAAATTTCATTAAGTAATATTACATATAAGATCTATAAATTTACCTAAAATACCCTTCTCATTTAAAATTTTTTAATATAATATATTAAAATTTCATTAAAAACTTCAAATCAATACAAATAATATAAAGAGGACATGACCCTCTCCTAAAGATTAGACATAGAATAAAATAATTATTGTTCGCTGATCTAATAAAAAAATCATAATAAAAATTAGAAGGTAAACTTCAAAATAAATTGATAGATCTTTAAAAGTGGCTGGTTAGATATACTCCCTGAATCTTGTATACATGAGCTAATTATCTATGAACTAATTGCTTATGACGAACATAAAGGATTTGAACCACTAAATCTAATGAAAGAATAAGTCGCACTACCAGACTCTAAAAGACAAAGATCGTCATGTAGTTGAATAATTCTCCATAAATTGCACATCTGTCCAATAAAACTAAACAAATGCAAAAAAAAAAAAAAAAAAAAAAAAAAAAAAAAAAAAAAAAAAAAAAAAAAAAGCTCTAAGTAAAATGGAGAGATCATAAACTCCACACAAGATCGAGATAAACCATAAAAAATAGCAAAAACATAAAGAATATAAATCTATGCCAGAATAAACATAAATATGTAATTTATCTAACAAAAAACATAAAAATTAGCAATAAAACTAAAAATATAAGGAGGGACTGTCACAAGAGACAATAATCAGCCCCTCCTCGTATCTACATGCTTGATTTTGTGTTTGAATGGAGAAAATGGAAGAAAATTTTAAATGAGAGAGAGGTGGCGGTTTCTCAAGACGTTAAAAAGTCTCTTCTCATTTAATTTTTTTTTGTTGAAAACTTAATAGTGCATTAATAATAAATATAAGTTGAGTATATCATAGTATTCTGATAGGAATAAGAAATATAAATATAGAAAATTGAAATCTTCTGTTTGAATTTGGAAATTCTTCTGTTTGGCAGATGTTCTTTTTGATCTTGGCCAAAGCAGATTAATCTTCCTTGGTTAAAAATTGGGTCCATTTTAAAAATTGGTCCATTTTTTAAATAAGACAACAAAAGAAACCTTTCACAATATTTTCCCGAATATTGTTTTTTCAAAAACTTGTTACAACTGACGTTTGTAGAAGAGTTTAATTTACCAAACTGTAATAGAGGAACAGGTCGCACTATCAAGTTCCATTGGTAAAAGAAATTTACCCGAACTTGAAGAGCTGAATTCTCCAACCACAAGCAACTAACAATCCATCTTGTCTTTCAAACTACCTAATAAATAAAAGATCCACGTAAAAACTCCTCAATAATGAGGAATAACCCCGTGAGTGGAAATAAATTAATAACCCCACTAAGAGGGAGGGAAGCAAAAACACTCAAAATCTACAGATCTGAGATACTAAATCTAAATTTTATTCCAAACGATTATAGATTTGAAAATTATTAAAAAGAAAATTAAACAAAATAAAATCTAAAAGAATATAAGAAAGAGAGAGTCACAGAGACACGGCTAGGATTTCTAGCAACTCCCTTCTCATTTAAGTTGTTATTTATATATATAACTTGATTAATTTTTTCAATGAAATTACATATTAATTTGTGAATATTAAATTAACAGTTGCAGAGTGATATTGTAGAGTGGGAGAAGAGAACCAAAAGAAGGAAGAGAAAAAATAGAAATAAACATGAATAATACGTGAAACTAATTTTTAAAATAAAATTATAATCTGTAAAATTCTCTATAATTTAATTAAATAATACAACTTAAATTTAAATGATAAGTATAGTTAAATTTAATACAACTTAAATTTAAATTGATAAGTATAGAATTCTTTTAAATAATAAAAATTGATCCAGATTAATTTAACTTTTTTAGTTTACCAAATGATTGATAAGAGAAAAAATAGAAATAAAAAAATGAATATAATACGTTGAAACTAATTTTTTAAAATAAAAATTATCAAATCTGGTTAAAATTCTCTATAATTTAATTTAAATAATTACAACTTAAATTTTAAATTTGGATCAAGTATAGATTTTAAATTTATAAAATGATCAGATAATTTTAACTTTTTTTTTAGTTGGGGTTACCAAATGTTGTATTTATTCTTTATAATTTCTAGATTTTATTTATTAATATTTTGTAATAATTTTATATATTTTTGTAAAAGTCATTTTTTTAAAAAGTTGCTGAATTACCAAAAACAATTTAAAATCTAAATTTCAATACTTTTATAAGAATTTCTAATATTTTATATAAGTTATTTTTTTTTTCCTTTCTTGTTTTCTTTTTTTTTCCTTTTTCTTTTCTTTTTTTTTTTTTAACTCAAAAGGAGAAAGTAAAGAAATTTTCCTTAAATTTCCTTGAAGGCAAGCTAGCAAGGAACTTGGTCTTTAAGTCACAACTGTAGTCTCTCTGTTACAATATAAAGATAAGACGATCAAAGGCAATGGATGGACGATATTTCTCTCCCTTGTGGTATTAGCTAATCGAAGCAAACAATTGTTGCTCGTGGAAGTGAAAACTCTGTATTTATTTCCAGTGTAAGTCAAAACTCTATTCCTTGTGGTATTCATTTCAACTTGCTTTCTGTCTTTCTGATGAATATGTAAATTAGGTTTTTTTTTCTCTCTGATTGCTTATATTTATCGAGTCCTCTTCCAACCTAAGTTGAGTCTGATAATCAATCCTGTTTGAGCGTCGTTCTCCTTTCTGGTGATATAAGAAATATAAGCTTTGTTTTTTTTTTTTTTTTTTTTTTTAATAGTTTAATTATTAGCCGCTAAAGATTTAGGTAAAAAGGCATTGTCATAATTGTTACAGTATTTCTTCTATTTATTTATTTTTTTGTGATCCCATTAGAAGATTTTTAAAGTTTTTAATGTTCGATGGTCTTGAAGTTGTAGAGTCCTTTTATTGGATTCGATAATTATTTCTGTGGCACAACACTTGTCAGTAATGGTTATTTCTCGATTTTCATTTTCCAGGAAAACAGTGTCGCATAAGATATTTTAACTATCCATTATGGCATCTTCTTCCACTGGTCGTAAACGGAAGTATGATGTGTTTCTTAGCTTCAGAGGTGAGGATACTCGTGATAATTTTACTAGTCATCTCTATGATGCTTTGTGTCGTAAAAAAGTCAAGACCTTCATAGACAATGTGTCGTAAAAAGGTCAAGACCTTCATAGACAATGACCTTCAAAGAGGGGAAGAAATAACTCCAGCCCTTTTGAGAACGATTGAAGAATCGAAGATTTCTGTAATCATTTTCTCCAAAAACTATGCATCTTCTCCATGGTGCTTGGATGAAATGTCCAAAATTATTGAATGCAACGATACTTATGGACAGATAGTTTTGCCAGTTTTCTATCATATAGATCCATCTCTTTTACAAGAACAAAGTGGGAGTTTTGTAGATGTATTTATCGATGCTGAGAAGAACTTTAAGGAGAAAATGGAAAAAGTGCTAAGGTGGAGGGTCGACTTGATGAAAGCGGCTAGTATATCTGGATGGGATTCTCAGGTGATTAGGTAAGTGTAAATTGATAATCTGCTTATATTTTCTAATCTTTGAAATATATAAAAACAGTATAAATCACGTATTTGAGTTGGAAGATTGAGACAAAGAGTTGTGCTTTTTCTCCTTTGTGAATTTTCTCGTCTTGTTTGAAAATGCAATAAAACAACTTATTTTGTAGCGCTCTCTAGATTTTGTACAAATTCTGGATGCACATCCTCTTAGTTGAATATCAACTAAGAAGCGCACACCAATTTCACAAGTTATCTAATAACATGTTGAGATTTGTAGGCTGCAAGATGATAGCTCTACACTCTAATCCTCTCACTCCTTAGCAGGCCTTCTTTCCTCTGGTTAGCTTGTCTAGTGGAAACTTTATTAGTATGTAAAAATTTTATATGCTTAGCAGTTCTAGTTTGGAAACTTATTAGTATGTTAAAAAATTTTTATATGCTTTAGCATATAAAATGCTAACTATTGGAAGAAAAAATTTAGATCATTTTGTGTTAAATCTAACTTCCTTTACGGGCTTCCTTACCATTGTTTGCAGACAGTAATCAAAAAGAAAATTGATGACTTGACAAACTTCTTATTCACATTCCTTTTGTTTCCTTCTCACATGGTCACTACTACTTGTTCTTTCATATTTGTAGACCTGAGGGCCAAGCTTGTGAGAGACCTGAGGCCAAGCTTGTGAATGATATTATGAAACATATTTTGAGGAAGTTGAATCATGCATCCTTTAGAGATTCAAAAGGCCTGGTTGGGATAGACTCTCACATTGAACAAATTAGAAAGTTGTTGTGCTTTGGGTCACCAGATGTTCCGATTGTTGGAATTTGGGGTATGGGTGGGATAGGTAAGACGACTATTGCTGAAGCAATTTTCTATAGCGCTTCAAGTGAATATGAAGGTTGCTGCTTTCTCAAAAATATTAAGGAAGAGTCAAAAAGATGTGGGCTAGATTTTTTAAAACAAAAACTATTATTTGAAACATTAGAGGAAGAAAATCTACATACTCTAAGTCCCAACATGGGGTCCATTTCCAATGAGGACAGGCTCCAATGCACAAAGGTTTTTCTTCTTCTTGATGATGTGGATGATGTAGATCAATTAGACGCCCTAATTAGAAGATCGAATCTTGGTTTGGGAAGTAGAGTTATTGTGACATCTAGAGATAGGCAGCAGAGTTATTGTGACATCTAGAGATAGGCAGGTTCTTAAGAATGTAGTTGATGATGTATATGAAGTTGAGGGATTAAATGAGGATGAAGCTCTTCAATTGTTCAGTTTGTATGCTTTTAAGAAAAACTGTCCCCTGAAAGATAGGATAGACTTATCAAATAAGGTGGTGAATTATGCTCAGGGAAACCCATTGGTGCTTAAAGTTTTGGGTTCATATCTATTTGACAGAAGGAAACGAGATTGGGAAAGTGCACTGAATAAACTTGGAAGAGGTCCACATTCTCAAATCTGTAATGTATTAAGAATAAGCTTTGATACGCTAGATGATGAAGAGAAAAGTGTATTTCTATTTCTTGATATTGCTTGCTTTTTAAGGGGCACCAAATTGATTTCGTTAAAATTGATTTCGTTAAGAGAATCCTTGATGGTTGTGGTTTCTCAGCTGATATTGGAATCAGTGTTCTAGTTGATAGATGCCTCATTACTGTCCTTGAAAACAAACTAGGGATACATGACTTGTTGCTTGAAATGGCTCATGAAATTGTTCGGCAGGAATCTGTTGCCAAGCTGGGCAAGCGCTGTAGACTGTGGAATCCTATTGATATCCTTCAAGTGTTGACCAAAAATCTGGTGAGAGCCATATGCATGATGTGTATATATCCTTTGGGGTGTGTACGTGTCCGTCACACACACACACACACACACACACCGAAGTTAAGTTTTTGGAAAAACTTTATTATATTTACATAACTTATGCACTACTTTATTCGTTGATGTGAAGTATCTAGGGAACTGAAAAGGTTGGGGAAGGGATATTTTTGGATGCATCAACAAAGGAAGAATTGAACTTATGTTCCAGAGCTTTTTTGCGAACATGGAATAATTTCTTATACTGCTTAAAATTTACAATGCTTAGGAATTTGGAAATAACAGAAAAAAATTGCAACCTTCATCATGGCCTTTGGAGTTTCTTTCTGGATGAGTTAGGTATTTTTTTTCCTTCTTTTTATCATGGCCTTGAGTTTCTTTCTGATGAGTTGAGGTATCTCCACTGGGATGGATACCCATTAAGGTCTATGCCATCTAATTTTCAAGCAGAGAAACTTGTTGAACTGAACCTAGCATACAGCAACGTTAAACAACTATGGACAGGAGTGCAGGTTTGCTATAAGATCTATCTTCATGCTTCATTTTACTACCCCCTTTTTAAAAAAAAAACGTTGTGGGTTGAGTAAACATTAATTTCTTGTATTAATTCTGCAGAATCTTGTGAGCTTGAAAGACATTAATCTTAGCTACTCTGAGCACTTGACTACTTTCCCAGACCTGTCACAGGCCAAGAATCTTGAAAGAATTAATTTTGAAAACTGTCCTCACTTTTTAGAAGTGTCGTCATCCATTCAGTTTTTAGACAATCTTGTTGATTTGAATATGAAATGCTGCAGAAGCCTTATGCATCTCCCGATTGGCACTAACATGAGATCTCTGAAGACTATCAACCTTTCTGGTTGCTCCAATTTTAGGGAATGTCCAGAGTTTGCAGAGAACATAAAGTATTTAAATTTGAATGAGACTGCCATAGAAGAACTTCCCAAATCAATTGGGAATCTCAGTGGACTCAATTGGGAAATTCGTTGGACTCATTAATTGAATCTCAAGGACTGTTAAACATCTTTAGGAATCTTCCAGAAAGTATACGAAGGTTAAAATCTCTTTTGATTATGATCTCTCTGGCTGCTCAAAAACTATCCACTTAGCTTCCGATATGTCATGGATATAAGAATACTTTACTTTAGTGAAACTGCAATAGAAGAAACTTCCGCCTTTTCAATTTGGCCCGTTCTCACCCAAACTCTTTGTTTTGGATTTAAAGAACTGCAAAAAGGCTTAAGGAAGATTTCCTTGGTAAAATTTCTAATTGCAAAAGGCTTAAGAAGATTCCTTGTAAAATTTCTAATTTGGCATCTCTTGAAAATCTTATTCTCTCTGGATGCTCAAACATCACCCAGTTTCCAGATGTTTCAAGGACTATAAAGAAATTAATTTTAGACAAGACAGCAATAGAAGAAATTCCCTCATCAGTTCAGTATTTATGTGAACTTGAGGAATTGAGCATGCAACAGTGCACAAGTTTTCAAATTCTTCCTAGCAGTATTTGCAAGTTGAAATCTTTGCAAAAGCTTAATCTGTCAGGTTGTTCCATGTTTCAGTGTTTTCCAGAAGTTTCAGAGGTTATGGGATCATTGAGGTATCTTTATTTAGATGGAACCGCCATTACAAAGCTACCCTCACCTATTGAAAATCTAAAGGGGCTATCGAGCTTGGAAGTGAGAAACTGCGAAAATCTTTCCATATTGCCAGAGATGATCTCAGGTATTGAATATTTTCTCAACATGCCTGACAGAGGAGTAGATATTCAAAATTTACGGAAGTTATATCTAACGAACTGCAGTTTTTTGAACGTGCCTTATGGCATTGGTTGCTTATTCTCACTTGAAGCATTAGATCTAAGTGGAAACAATTTTAGGAAGATACCTGAAAGTATCAATAAGCTCATTGAGCTGCAATACCTTGGTTTAAGAAATTGCCAGGACTTAGTATCATTACCAGATCTTCCACCGCAACTGGCAACATTAGATGCACACAATTGCATTTCACTGATTGAAGTATCATTTGATTCAACTGGAGTAAAAGGAAATATTTTTGAATTCTTTTTCACTAACTGTGACATGTTGGGCTCTGGTGCAAGGCACAATATAATGGAATATGCCCTCACAAAATTTATGCGCTATGCAAAAAGACTGAACAACCAGGTCTCTTTCCCCTTTCATCTTCTGATTCTTTTTAACCGATAATTCCAATGTTAATGGTCATGATTCTCATGTTGCAGATTCCTTCTATACTAGCAGGAGCCAATGTTAATGGTCATGATTCTCATGTTGCAGATTCCTTCTATACTAGCAGGAGAATCTAGTTTTTGCATTAATGGACGTGCAATCCCAAGGTGGTTTGGCCATCAAAGTGAAGGATTTTCTACGACAATGAAGCTACCTTCACAGTGGGCTAACATCAAGTTCCTGGGTTTCACTTTGTGTGTTATTATTAAATTCGACGGCATTTATTTTCGGGGCAACAATGGTTTCCAGATTAGGTGTCAATATCACTTCAAAAATGAGTACAGAGAGTGCAGTGATCTCCATTCTTATTTTGGTGGTTGGTACGGTAAAAGAACTCTCGTAACTTGTCATCCCAATCCGTTTGGGACAAACTATCGTATGTTCTTCGGGTATGATCCATGTGTGGACGCTACAAAAGATGATCATTTCAGTAAATATAGAGAGTTAGTAGTTGAATTCTACCCTGAAGATATGGATGGCAATCCTTTACACCGTTGCAAAGTGATGAATTGTGGTGTACGACTACTATATTCTGAAGAGGAGGTATTTTGTCGATGTCTACAAACAGAAGAAAAATTTTCCAAAATTAGTGCTTTTCATGCAAGATATGGTCGATCCTTTGCATGTTTTGATGTAGATGATGAGGAAGACACAGACACTCTTGCCTCTTAAATATGTATGTATGTCTGAACTAAAACGTAAGTTTTTGGCTTGCCGAGAAGCTCAACGGGAATTAGGCCCTGAAGGAGTCGAACAGATCAACATGTCCAACAAAAAAGAAAAAGAAAATGAAAAGGTAGAACGTGGGCGTTGCAAGTTTTTAAGGCACCTCCAAGTTATTTTTTTAACATTTATACATACGTAATTTTAAGGAAAGTTATAAATATTATGCATATTGTAGTGATTAGAATAGTTTTAAGTTATATTTATTATTCCATTCAAACTAAACACCCTCACAATAATTTCTTTATTATTCCATTCAAACTAAACACCCTCACAATAATTTCTTTGGTGTGTTTTTATTTTGTTATTTATTTCTTTCTTGCAGTTCAATGGTTGCTGCCAGTGATTTCTTAATTTTAATATTTTAACATTTATGCTCCGTTCAACTTAAGTTTATGGAATTCATTTGAAAATTTCAACTTAGATAATTTCTTTTAGAGGATTTTTGCTGAAGAAAAAACAAACCTTATTGCTTTCTCTGTACCAACAATATATCAACTCCTTTCGGAGTGATTGGGTATAAAGCGTCTGTTGGTGACTTTTTTTTTATTTATTAGAATTTGGTTTAGTTATATTTAAATCTTTACAATTGAATTCTTCATTTTTCTTTTCATACCAAATATAAAAATTTGAATTTGTAAATCAATTCCACAAAATTTTGTGGAATTCATTCGTTTATTTTGTGGAATTTGTAAATCAACTCAGCCCGCCTCCTTTTGGAAGCCAAGACTAATCATCATAGTAATTACTTTTTGAGCCGGCAACACTTTTTAAAAATTTTAGGACTTTTTGTTTCAGGGTATCAGTTAAGATGAATTATGGAATTTTAGATAGAAATTCTGGAAAGAATTTTGGACAAACAAGTTATATTGCGGCCTTTTGTTTCAGGGGAAACAACAATCACTCTTATAGCCGACTGTTTAGTGAAAGATAGGATATATAGTTCATACAACAACTGATATAGAATTTTGCTCATTTGGATGTACATAGGGCATATTAAAAGGACAAAACATATTACTTTTCAATATATACGTTGTAGATATATATTATCAATATTTTGGTGTTTGACATTCGATCTGAATGTAACATGTCAGCTTCATTTAAAAAAATGCAGAAAAGAAGCTAATTCGAAGATGAATTTAGATGATTCAAGATCTGAGTACAAAGTAAAATGCTTTAATGCAAAATTCAACAATAAATGTCATTGGCAAAAATTCAACAATAAATGTCATATCTTAATTTGATTATTATTAAAAAAAAAAAAAAAAATACAGGCTGATCATAAAGCTGAATCAGGTTTATCAATAACAGAAAAAGCCAATTTATTAATTGAAAATGCTTTCCATAACAACTAGGATGATAGCTCCAACTCAAACTACGGCTATTGAACTAAATCAAGGCAAATACAAAGTTTCACAATCCTATAACTCAAATTGTACGTTCATGACGGTACAAGCATCACTAAACATGTGTAGATAATAGATTTACAATCATCAAATCTCTCTTTCTTCTTAAGTGCCTTCATAACAATTTCTTTTATTTCCATTTGCAAATCTCATTTATGCATTCTCAGCCCTCAACAAAGCAAGCAAGCAATTAAGTAGTTTCTGAAGCTTTAACCTCTCTAATAGAAAATGACTGTCCCTTTGAAGGTGCTCTGATATAAACCTGTCCCTTTGAAGGTGCTCTGATATAAACTTTACTCAACCAAAAAAGCAAGCAACTAAGTAAATCAACTACATCAAAGTAGCAACACATTATTTTCAGAACTGGGTTAACATATATGAGAAGCCTAGGCATATTCTTTGCAAAATCACAATAGTACATTGTATTAAGTGACAAATTATATGCTTAAAAAAAATATCAATCTAGATCTCAATAATTGATAAAGAGATATTAATTAATAGAGATAACGTTAAAAGTTTATTAATAATCTGCATTGTAGCAATTAATCTATTTTAACTGATAAACCACTGCTAACATCTACAGAGATTAACATTCAACATTTGGTAATTAAAAGTAGAACAAACATATTAAGGAATAAGATTAGAAATACCAGTGTTTGAAAGTACTAGAATTTTAAAAAATACAAAATGCTAAATTCACAAGATTTACTTTCTTTTTTTCTTTTCTTTTTTTAATAAACATACTCATGCTTACAAATTATCTCTAACTTCAATTCTAATCCTATAGTAAAAAAAAGTCTAGCAACGTAAAAGCTAGAAACCTAAAAATTGAAACAATCCAACAACCAGTTGCATGCCCAAAAAATTCATCCGTAAAAAACTATTGTCTAGAAGAAATTCCTTTTGCATTTCAAGCAAAGGAACAGTTTTACTCTTTGATTTTCCTGAAGTTGTTGATGTGGTTATTTCATTTTCAATTTCCACACCTATATCAACATTTTTGCTGAGGCAGCATTATGTTATTTTTTAATATTTTTTTAATTATTTTGTAATCTGACTTTTTTAATATCATTAACGATATTAGTGACATATTATTAAAATTTTCAATAATTAAGAGAATTAATAATACTATTAGTATTCTTTTAAAGTAATAATTTTTTTTTAATTTTTCTATAATTAATAATAAAATTATTAGCTATTAGTTAATCTAGTGGGACGAGGCAATAAATCATTTAAACAACATTCAGGTTTCTAATCCTATCATTGCGGACAGAGAGATAAAATTAGATTGAAAGGGTCGTCCCATCACAAAGCTCCGTAGAATCCGAAACTGAATTAATCCACTATACTGTTGTTCAAAGAGAAATTAATAATAAAATTAAGGGTAAATTATTATTTAGTCCCTCAGGTTTTACATAATTAACCAACTAATCACAGATTTTGAGAAAATATCTAGCTAGTCCCTCAGTTTTAATTCCGTCTAATTAAAAGGTCCTTCCGTCCGAAAAGTTGATTTTTTTCCGTTAATTATAGAGTAAAAGACTAAAATACCCCTCCCCAGCTGACTTCCGTCCGAAAAGTTGATTTTTTTTCCAGGTTAATATAGAGTAAAAAGACTAAAATACCCCTCCCCAGCTGACGTGGACCATTTAAAGGGAAATTATTATCTAGTTCCCTCAGGTTTTACATAATTTATCTAACTAATCCCAAGTTTTGCCAAAATATCTAACTAGTCTCTCAAGTTTAACTCCGTCTAATTGAAAGGTCCTTCCGTCCGGAAAAGTTAGTTTTTTTCCGTTATTGAAGGACTAAAAAGACTTAAAACACCTCTCTTCTAGCTGACGTGGACCAGTATGAAGCGGATAAGGGAGGATAATTTGTTAAACTAAAAGACTAAATAATAATTTTTCTCCCTATAATTTTATGCACATGTAGAATTGTATAGACTAAGCTTAATTACACGAGTAGGAAAATTAGCTTCGCTAAATTTAAAAATGAAAATTGAAGAGCTTCATATAAAGTCGATGGAGATATAATAATTTTTCTCTCTTAAATGTACGGTTTAGTTTTAGATTATGAATATTTGCAAATTGAAAACCATTAAATATAATTATGTCTCTAAAATATTACTATCTTCATTCTATAATATTCCCCACATTTAGAATTTCATGTCTTTTAAAAAAATTATTAAATTTGTATAAATTATAATAAATTATTGAATAAATTTTGACAATATTACTCTTAATCTTAAGGACGTAATAAAATTAATTAAATATTTTTTATAATTTATAAGAATAAATTTTAATTACTTGGATTACCATTAAAAACATTAAAAGTATTTAATGAATAAGATGGAATACTTTTGTTTTTTTTTTTTTTTAGATTTTATTTAATTGATAATAGTAATGTTCTTTGATAAAATTTGCATATTTAAATATGAATTAAAATAGAAAATTATTGTTTTTACTTTTTTCTAAAAAAGGAAAACTATTGATTGATAATTTTGGGGTAAAAAAGAAAAAGGGTAAATTATTTTAGTCTTTTAGTTTATACAATCCCCTTCCCTTTATCGCTCAATACTGGTCCACGTCAGTTAGGGAGATGTGTTTTTAGTCGTTTTTAGTCTTCAAATACGGAAAAAAAACTAACTTTCGGGACGGAATTGACCTTTCAATTTAGACGGAGTTAAACCTGAGGGACTAGTTAGATATTTGCGCAAAACTTAGGGATTAGTTTAGATAATTATGTAAAAAACCTGAGGGACTAAGATGAAATAATTTTCCTAAAATGGCGTCCACGGTCAGCTGGGGAGGGGTATTTTAGTCTTTTTACTCTATAATTAACGGAAAAAATCAAACTTTCGGACGGAAGGACCTTTTAATTAAGTAATTAGACGGAGTTAAACCTGAGGGACTAGCTAGATATTTTCTCAAAACCTGTAATTAGTTGGTTAATTATGTAAAACCTGAGGGACTAAATAATAATTTACCCTAAAATTAATAACCACACAACGTGATGTACATGACTGGTTAATATTTAATTATTTATACAGTTTTAGCTGTTTGGATTTGACTTTTGTTGGTCTAGCCGATGGGTTTGACCATAGGTTCCGTTACTTGAACCAGCATATGTCATGATAAGGTCACTTTATCCGTATTGGTCTTAGTGGACCGTCCAATCATTTCAGCCACTTTGCTATCACTCCTACGCTAACATAACATCATGCAGTTTCATTTTTTTTCTTTTTTCAAATAACTTTGTGCCAAAAGATCTCAAATTAATTATTATAAGCAATAGTAATACATAACTAGTAATGGACTCTCAAACAAAAAAAAAAAAAAAAAAAAAAACAAAAAAAAAAAAAAAAAAAAAAAAAAAAAACGAAGAGGAAGAAACATAACTAGAAATGTTCTAAATGTCAAAAAAACAAAAGAAATGTTCTCAAGTACAGTGTTTTTCAATATTATAAAATAAATTCTCATCGGATTCATGATCTAAAATCTAAAAGCTCTATTTTTTTTCTTTCACTGCGATCATTGGTGAGGACGGCCACTAAAATAATCTTAATATCTGAGTTATTGTTGCCTAATTATTGAGATTTATTATTGTTCATATTATTATAACATTTATAGTGATTTTGTGCGGTGTCTCTTGTTATTTAGTTACTTATGCAAAAAGAAGAGCAAATCTCTAAAAAAAAAATTGAAGGTAATCATATCGAACTTGTGAAAAGACCATGAGTCGAAAAGTGGCTATAAATAGCCACCAAGTAGAGCAAGCGATTACCGATAGGACAAATATCATCTCTGTTAACTCACTCAGATACTTCAAATCAAGATTGTATTTTTTTATTATTTGTATAAGTGATTTATTATTAGACTTCTTATACAAAAATATAAAACATATTAATCTGTATCCTATGTATACAGTTATCTCTTAACGAAATTTCGGTTTAATTTCTTCTCAAGTTAAAAAGGAAAAGAAAAGCAAATTTATTCTCTCAATTATGCAGGCTCAATTATGTGTAAGTTATTCACTATAAATTAGAATTATTTTCACAATTGAAGTTATTTTAAAATTATTTTATTTATTATTTATTATAATAATTTTATTTTCTAGATTACTTTATTTTCTAGATTTACTCTAAATTTTCTTAGAAATAATTACATCAATTTGTTTAGAAATACAAATGCTTATTTACTATAAATTAGAATTATATTATTTTCACCAATGATAGTTTGTTTTTAAGTTGTTTTAAAATTATCTTATTTATTATTTATTATAATAATTTTATTTTCAATATTATTAATTTTCATAAATAACTACATCAATTTGTTTAAAAAATATAATTGCTTATTGAATAAATTAAAAAGATTCACTAAAATCATAAAAATAAGTAAATAAAACTAAAGTGATATTCCATCAGTCCTAAAATATAAATTATTTAAGATTTTTTCACGGAATTAAATAATCAATTAATTCCACAAAATTATAACAAAATTAGTCATTGCGCGGTTACTTATATTATCTAAATGTAATTAGCTTAAAAATATTAATAAAATAAAATAATTTAAAATTTTCAAACTCATAATAATTTATATATCAAGTTAAAAATTAAAATTATTAAAATATTTCAATATCCAATCAAATTGTAGAAATATAAAATAAAATGTTAAAAAATTTCTAAAAAAAAATAGAAAGGATGAAGGAGAGAACATCTTTGAATTTTTTATTTTTTGTTTATATTAATTGGAATGATTATTATATTCCATATTTATAACTAAATATATTTAAAATTTTTAAAAATATATTTGATTATTTTGAAATTTTAAAAAAATATCAATAAAAGAAGAATTCATTGAATTATTTTTATTTTTGATGTTTTTATACAAATTTTTTCACTATAAAAATTTATTATTTTTTTTTATTTTTTTATATATTGTCCTTCATTATTTTAATTAATAATTCTTTACTACTCACATGATATTTAAGATTTAATATTATTAACATAATTAATATACATAAATAAATAAAAACATCAATAAACAATTAAACGTTTAATAATATTTTTTGTTAATGTTTTAATAAAAATCCAAATTAAATTGATTTATTTCGACGATATTTCGAATTTAAATTTTATGTTTTAGGAGTATTGATTAGAATTTAATTCATAGAATATATTTGAAATACCCCGAATTTTTATTTTCAAAACTTTTAAATTTTTATTAAATCAAAAATTTCGATTTTTGACTATATGGGCTTTAAACACCAAACAATCTATCCGTAAACTAAGTGAAAAACCTATAAACCAAGCAAAACCGGGCTGTTTCACTGAATTGAGCCAAACCGGTTCGAATCGAACCAGAATGGCAGAAAATTCTAGAAACCATTTCAATTTTTTTTTCTTTCTTCCCCTCTCCTTCCGGGGTCTGGTCAGAGCGTTCTCCTCCTTCCCGTTCTCCGGCCACCGCTTGACAAGGGCGAAGTGGCGGTCGTCGACTCTCCTAACGCCGCTGGCTCCTTTTCGGCCCCCCTCCACGCAAACAAAGCCTCTGGCGGTGCGAAAACGAGACTGTCTCTGTTGACAGTTCTCGTTCCTCGACCTCCAGCAAAAGCTTGCCGTTTCAGGAAAGCACAGTTCGAGAGAAGGGCATCGATCGACTCCGAACCGGAATGGTCTAGAAGCCCCAAGATTTTTTTTTTCTTTTCTTTTTTTTTTCTTTTTCTTTTTTTTTCTTTTCCTCCTTTTCTCTTTTCCCTTCTTCTTCCTTGCGCCAGCGCCAGGTGCGCGACACCCCTCCCCCTCCCTTTCTTTTTCCGACCATCCGAGACCATCGCCAACCTCGTTGTCGCCTCCTCACTGCAGCAGCCCTCGCCTCCCTTCCTCTCTCTCTCCTTTCGTTTCTGGCGTACTACACTCACAGCAGACTTGTGAGTTTGTGATCGGAAATCGCGTCGCCTCTTTAGCTCAACTCTCCGGCGATCGATCGACTCCAGCTTCATCCCCATCGACGGTGTAGCTCCGCTCTCCCCTTCTCCATCGTCGGTTCACCTACTGGTGCAGCAAATCGCAAGGAGTTGCGATATCATTCTTCGACAGGGACAGTGGCATTTCTTTTCTTTCTTGCACTTTTCCGACATTTTCGCAACTGGGTAAGCAATTTCCAACCTTTCTCTTAGTAAGGTAAGTTGATTAGTGAATTTGCCAGCCTGTGAGCTATGAGATTAAACTGGAATTTAGGAATTTTATTTTTAATTATTCCTTCAAATTATTGCTTGATAGTGTACATATGAGGTAGTAGGTCTAATATTTGCAACAGATTGGTTAGTTGGTGTGCAATTTAAGATTTTAGCGTAGAAAAACTACGAATCTGTGTAATGGCAGCAAATATATTAAATTGTGGTAGAAAGACAAATATGGATGAGGAAGTGTTATGAATGAGGAAGTGTATTTTTTTTAATTTCCAGGTCGATAGATATTCATCAATGCTTATTCATATTCAATAGATGATGGTTCATGGATCATTAAATGGAATTTCGAGATCTAAATTAATAACAAGGAAATGGAAGAGTTTATAAATTATAATTGCATATAATTATTAAAGGTGTATATATATATATATATATATATAGTTACAGTAGAAGGATATAAAAGTTAAGCCAATATAAATTTTCAATTGTTTATCTACTTAGTTATTTGCTTAACCTTATAAAGTAAAGTTAAAATTTTGTATTGGTGATTAATTATTGATGTTGTTAGTTGGATGATACGAGATACTTAGAACATAATGTGTAAAGTTGATTATTATTGATGTTGTTAGTTGGATTTGATTACAAAGGAGACTTTTAGAACATAATGTGTAAATTTGAACTAGAGTAAAAACTTCTTGTTCTAACATAATGTGGTAATCTGAGGTTAAGCTTGAAGCCTTTACATGTGCCTTAGGTACCAATGAAAAGATAGGATAAGAATTTAATCGTGGAAAGTTAATTATGCACATATGCTTGTATTATACATACATATTGTATCCAAATGACTGATAAATTGATGTTATTTTTAGAATATGAATAAGCTCATGTAATTTGTTATGGATGTTAAATGGCGATAATGTCATTTAAAGGCGGACGGTTATCTTGATTTGATTTGATTGCCCGGCGATGGGCTGGATGTGTGTGAATATATATATTTATTGCTGATATTTAAAACAGGTAGATAGTCCTATTTTTAGGGAAGATGCCATGCCGAAAATTTCAATAGGAACCTAGAACTAGTTTTAATTAATGACATAATTAAATAGTTCATTTAGAATTAATTCTATTAACTTGGTACGTTAAAATAAATAAGTTGCTCTGAATTATTTATTATATCCATCTAGTGCTCCTCCAGGACAACATCAGAGCTAGAACTTCGCTCTCCATCACTGTGAGTAATAATAAATAATGCAGACCAACATGCATTTGCATAGCATTTTTGTTACAAATCTTATATATTTTTATATTAAACTCATATGCATTTTATATTGTATAATTACGTATTTGGATGAATTTGGTGCAATACGTTGATAGAATTGTTTGAATGATTGTGCTGTGCATATATTGTGATTTGTTTGTGTGGAATTGGGATGAAGTAGGTCACCATGGGACTGTGAGACCGTACCGTTATATGGATCCAATATGATTTTACCGTTAGCCGGGTAAATGGGAGATCGGCGCCCCCGTGTGCACCTACCGTTACCGTTACCGTTAACCACGGGTTGGCTTCTCGTCGTTGCCGCACCGGACAGTCTAGATTTGATGCAGCCCGCAAGGGTTGGCCTCCTTGTTGTGAGCGCTTGATTGGATTCTAGATTGGATGGAGACCACCGGGATTGCCTCCTTGTTGGTATGGAAAAGAAAGAGAGAATGGAAAAAACAAATGAGAGGGCTGGTCAAGTTGAGGATTAGACCAGAGTCGGCCGGTATGGGGGATCGGCTTCCCTGGTGCACACGTGAGAGGATGAGCCATGTGGGAGGACGGCTCATCGGGGGTTCGGTGACTCCACTGACTAATTTCCACGTGATGTGATTACATGAAGATGTTATGATTGTGAGTGCTGGTGATATGTCATTTGCGTGGCTGGTTGCTTGAGCATATAACTAGTCGGATGACTAGATTGATTTATTTACATGTGTGTGACTGCGTGTGTTGTGCAATATTTAATACTCATTAGAAAATTCACATGTCTTGTTTAAATTTTTCAGGAAGTAAGTTGCTCTTTAATTCGGTTTAAGATATGTTTCTTCGCCGCAGGGCTAGTAAGAAGTTTTCCTGGTTCCATAATTATTCTTCGCCGCAGGGCTAGTAAGAAGTTTTCCTGGTTCCATAATTATTTTGCTATGTAACTATATGTATAAGAAGCTATGTATAACAACAGTTAGTCACTCCGCAGTTGTAGAATTTACATACATCTAGTAGTGTAGTAATACAGATGAAGTAATTCTGTTAGGCCATATTAAAAATGTGTTGTATTGTAAATAAGGCTCGAACTGTGGAATGTTGAAGATGATAAATTTGGGCCAAGGTATAATAAAATTTTGAGATATATTTTTCATGTTAATATAGGCTCAATATTTGAAATTCATATTGAGATAATAGATTTTAGTGATTCAGGCTTACTACGGGCCTCGGGGGCCTTAAGCTTACCCCTAGTGCCGGTCCGGCCCATGTAACGTTTAATTAATAGAATATATTAGAGTCATATTTAAACACTATAACTATATTAGAGTTTGAGTTAGATATAGATTCATGAAAAAAATACAAATAATTTTTATTATTCAACTATCAAATATTAATATGCAACAATAATAAAGAAAAAAAGCAAGTAGAAAATGCAAAATACAAAATACAATAGTCATCTATAATTAGTTAAACAGCCATAAAACCAAATGCTCAGTTAAATTATTATTATTATTATTATTAATATTTTAGACAGAAACCCAATACTAGAAATCTGAAGAACATGTTAAAATTAAATACAAAAAAGGAAGACAAATAATACTGACTTTTAGTTGGGTGAGAGGAGGCAATATCTTCGAGGGTAGATGACAATAAGCGAAGTGGCAGACTCTTTGAGAGGCGGGACAGAAGTTTCAGTTGCTGAAGCATGTTGGTGATTTTGGGCTATCTCGGCTTGGTTTCTTTCTGCCATGATGCTCTCATTACAATGCCTCCGACGCAAGAAAGATGAGTTAAAGGTATATTTGTTAAAAATATACAAAAAAAAAAAAAAAAGCCAAAAAAAAAAAAAAAACCAGTACACTTATAAAACACATCAAACAGTAGCCTACAAATAATTATTAAAGAACAACTATAATAAAAAAAATATTATCAAATAATAGTGAAAACGAAGATCAATAACGTACACTACAAAAAAAACGCCAAATCGGTCGCAAAATGGCAAAAATCGGTCACTAATTTACTTTAGCGACCGATTTGCGACCGACAAGTGTCGGTCGCAAATTAGAGACCGATAAAATCGGTCGCAAACGTGAATAAGCGGTCGCAATTTTTGGTCGCGGTTTAATTGGAAAATCAGTCGCAAATTTGGTCGCAGAAAGTTTACATGCAACCCTGCAATCATTGAGTTCCAAGAAACAATATTACGAACTTGTAAACTCTCAAACACATTCCAAGCTTCATCTCTATTACTGCTATCATAAAATTTACTATACATGGAAATAAGTGCATTTCCTATATAAACACTAGAATCTAAACCCATTTTCATAGCAAGAGCATGCACTTGCGCACCATATTGATAGTCACAACATGCAAGCACACTTGTAAACGCAAATTCATTTGGTTGGCAATTCATTAACATCTCAGTAAACAAAACAAAGCAATTATAGGCTTGCCCCTGTTGAGCATACCCAGAAATGAGAGCTGTCCAAGAGACAACATTTCTTTCAGGCATTTCATCGAATAGCTGGTGTGCGTAATTTCATCGAATAGCTGGTGTGCGTAATCCAAATCCCCGCATTTCGCATACATTTCTTTCAGGCATTTCATCGAATAGCTGGTGTGCGTAATCCAAATCCCCGCATTTCGCATACATATTGATTAGATGGTTTGTCACAAACAATCCTAACGGATAGTTATGATTAGTGGAAAGCATGTGCTGGTGTAAGAGTATGCCTTCTTGAATGATTATTATTTCTATGGCTCAGCACTTGTGATTAATGATTATTTTTTTAATTTTAATTTTCCGGAAAAAAAAATGTGATCTCACCTAGAATTATATTGCATCTTCTTCTACTGTTTGTAAACGCAAGTATGATGTGTTTCTTAGCTTCAGAGGTGAGGATACTCGTGATAATTTTACTAGTCATCTCTATGATGCTTTCTGTTGCAAAAAAGTCAAGACCTTCGTAGACAATGACCTTCAAAGAGGGGAAGAAATAAATAACTCCAGCCCTTTTGAGAATGATTGAAGAATCGATGATTTCTGTAATCATTTTCTCAAAAAACTATGCATCTTCTCCATGGTGCTTGGATGAAATGTCCAAAATTATTGAATGCAAAGATAATTATGGACAGGTAGTTTTGCCAGTTTTCTATCATATAGATCCATCTCTTTTACAAGAACAAAGCGGGAGTTTTGCAGATGCATTTACTCATGTTGATAAGAATTTTAAGGAGAAAATGGAAGAAGTGCCAAGGTGGAGGGTTGACTTGATGAAAGCGGCTAGTTTATCGGGATTTGATTCTCAGGTGATCAGGTATGTGCATATTAATAATCTGCTTAAATTTTCTAATCTTTAATAAAACAAAATGAAAACGGTATAAATTATGTACTTAAGAGTTGGAAGGTTGGACAGAGTTGAACTTTTTCTCCTTTGTGAATTTTGTTGTCTTGTTTGAAAATGCAGCAAGACAACTTATTTTATAGATGTTAGCAAGCGACATCAGGTTAGAAAATTTTCCTCTCTAGATTTTTGTACAAGTTCTGGATGCACATCCTCTTTGCTGAATACCAACTAACAAACACACACAGTTTTCCCAAGTTATCTAATAACTTATATGAGATTTGTTGCTGCAAGGTGATACCTCTACACTTTAATCCTCTCACTCCTGAGCAGGTTTTCTTTTCTCGAAATAGCATGTCTAGTAACGACTTTTAGTAGACAACAATCTAATTTGTTCTTGTAAAAGAGATGGATCTAATTTGTAGAAAAAGTAGATCATTTGTGTTAATCTAACTTCTTATAGACTTCCTCCCATTGTTGCAGACAATGATAAAAAGGAAAATGATGATTTATGAAAACTCTTATCAATTCCTTTGTTTCCTTCTCACATGTTACTACCACTTGTTCTTTATGTTCTGTAGGACCTGAGGCCAAGCTTGTGAATGATATTGTGAAACATATTATGAAGAAGTTGAATCATGCATCTCTAAATATTCAAAGGGCCTGGTTGGAATAGACTCTCACATTGAACAATTAAAAGTTTGTTATGCTTTGGGTCACCAGATGTTCGGATTGTGGGAATTTGGGGTATGGGCAGCATAGGTAAGACGACTATTGCTGAAGCAATTTTCAATACTCTTTCAAGTCAATATGAAGGCTGCTGCTTTCTAAAAAATATTAAGGAAGTGTCAAAAAGATGTGGGCTAGATTTTTTAAAACAAAAACTATTACTTGAAATATTAGAGGGAGAAAATCTAAATATTTTATCTCCCAACATGGGATCCATTTTCAATGAGGACGGGCTCCAGTGCACAAAGGCTTTTCTTGTTCTTGATGATGTGGAAGATGTAAATCAATTAGACTCCCTAATTAGAAGATCTGATCTTGGTTTGGGATGCAGAGTTATTGTGACCTCTAGAGATAGGCAGGTTCTTAAGAATATAGTTGATGATGTATATGAATTTGAGGGATTAAATGATGATGAAGCTCTTCAGTTGTTCAGTTTGTATGCTTTTAAGAAAAACTATCCCCCGAAAGACAGGATAGACTTATCAAACTATCCCCCGATTGGCACTAAAATGAGATCTCTCAAGACAATCAACCTTTCTGGTTGCTCCAATTTTAGGGATGTCCAAAGTTTGCAGAGAACGTAAATTATTTAAATATGAATGAGACTGCCATAGAAGAATTCCCAAATCAATTGGGAATCTCAGTGGACTCGTTACATTGAATCTCAAGGACTGTAAACAACTTAGGAATCTTCCAGAAAGTGTGCAAAGGTTAAAATCTCTTTTGATTATTGATCTCTCTGGCTGCTCAAACATCACTAGGTGCAAAGGTTAAAATCTCTTTTGATTATTGATCTCTCTGGCTGCTCAAACATCACTAGGCTTCCAGATATGTCAATGGATATGAAATACTTGCACTTAAGTGAAACTGCAATAGAAGAACTTCCGTTTTTAATTGGCCGTCTCACCAGACTCTTTTGTTTGGATTTAAAGAACTGCAAAAGGCTTAAGAAGATTCCTTTTAAAATTTCTAATTTGGCATCTCTTGAAAATCTTATTCTCTCTGGATGCTCAAACATCACCCAGTTTCCAGATGTTTCTTTGGATTTAAAGAACTGCAAAAGGCTTAAGAAGATTCCTTTTAAAATTTCTAATTTGGCATCTCTTGAAAATCTTATTCTCTCTGGATGCTCAAACATCACCCAGTTTCCAGATGTTTCGAGGACTATAAAGAAATTAATTTTAGACAAGACAGCAATAGAAGAAATTCCCTCATCAGTTCAGTATTTATGTGAACTTGAGGAATTGAGTATGCGACAGTGCACAAGTTTTCGAATTCTTCCTAGCAGTATTTGCAAGTTGAAATCTTTGCAAAAGCTTAATCTGTCAGGTTGTTCCATGTTTCAGTGTTTTCCAGAAGTTTCAGAGGTTATGGAATCATTGAGGTATGTTTATTTAGATGGAACAGCCATTAAAAAGCTACCCTCACCTATTGAAAATCTAAAAATCTAAAGGGGCTATCGAGCTTGGAAGTGAGAAACTGCGAAAATCTTTTCATATTGCCAGAGATGATCTCAGGTATTGAATATTTTATCAACATGCCTGACAGAGGAGTAGATATTCAATATTTACGGAAGCTATATCTAACCAGCTGCAGTTCGTTGAACATGCCTTATAGCATTGGTTGCTTATTCTCACTTGAAGCATTAGATCTAAGTGGAAACAATTTTAGGAAGATACCTGAAAGTATTAATAAGCTCTTTGAGCTGCAATACCTTGGTTTAAGAAATTGCCAGAATTTAGTATCGTTACCAGATCTTCCACCGCGACTGGCAACATTAGATGCACACAATTGCATTTCACTGATTAAAGTATCATTTGATTCAACTGGAGTAAAAGGAAATATTTTTGAATTCTTTTTCACTAACTGTGACATGTTGGCCTCTGGTGCACGGCACAACATAATGGAATATGCCCTCACAAAATTTATGCGCTATGCAAAAAGACTGAACAACCAGGTCTCTTTCCCCTTTCATCCTCTGATTCTTTTTAACTGATAATTCCAATCTTAATGGTCATGATTCTCATGTTGCAGATTCCTTCTTTACTAGCAGGAGAATCTAGTTTTTGCATTCGTGGACGTAGAATCCCAAGGTGGTTTGGCCATCAAAGTGAAGGATTTTCTACTTCAATGCAGCTAGCTTCACAGTGGGCTAATATCAAGTTCCTGGGTTTCACTCTGTGTGTTGTTATTAAATTCAACAACTTTTTTCTGGGCAACAATGGTGTCCAGATTAGGTGTCAATATCACTTCAAAAATGAGTACAGAGATTGCAGTGATCTCCATTCTTATTTTGGTGGTTGGTATGGTAAAGGAACTCTCATTGTGTTAGAGTAAATTCCCTTGGTGCTGTGATGCTAAGTGCTGTCAGCTTAGCTTTCTTATTTCTTATGAATTGTTTTTTGTATGAAAGCTCTAGAATATTTGAATGTTGAATGAATTTGTGGTAGAGCTTAAATTTAGCCACAAACAAAGAGACAAACTTCTTTAAATCAAGGGAAGTTAGTATTGACTTCTTCGTGGAAAGCTAGTGTAAGAGAGAAAAACGTGAAAGCTGGACTTTGAGAGGAGAGAGCTTTATAAGAATATTAATTTACGTAGAAAAAATAAAGAAGAAAAGAAAAAAGAAGATTTTTATTTGAATCAACTTTGTTTTTACTTACTTAAACTCTGGTATATTGCTTTCGTTGTTTTATCTCCTCCTCTCAATCCCCGCAACACATTACTTCTAATTCTAGATACATTAATGGAAAATTTCGGAGGCAATATCCCATGTTCTTTGGATATGATCCATGTGTGGATCTTACAAAAGATGATCATTTCAGTAAATACAGAGAGGTAGTAGTTGAATTCTATCCTGAAGATATGGAAGGCAATCCTTTTCACTGTTGCAAAGTGATGAATTGTGGTGTACGTATACTGTATCTGAAGAAGAGATATTATACCGATGTCCTTTCATTGATCAACGAATAGAGGAAGCAGTGTCCAAAATTGAAGTTGCGTATCTTCAAGGAGGTCGAACAAGTGTGCTCAGTAAAATTCGCCCCTTGGGAGTTTTGATGTGGTTGATGAGGAAGATACAAACATTGTTGCCTCAGAAATGTATAACAGACGTCCAGTTAGTTATACTTGCTCCATTTCCAACGAGGGAAGAGTTTGAAGCTGTTGCCAAAAGAGTTACGAAATAAAAACGTGGACTTCCATCATGTTTTTTAAAAAGTATGTTTCATGTATTTCAGTGAATCAAATTAAATATTTGATAACTCAACATTTTGGCCATTTACGTTTTTTCTCTTTCAATCGAATTAACTGAATTAATTGAATTTAACTGAATTATATATTCAACAATGTTAAAACTAAGCGAATTAATTTTTTCATTAATTGTACCAAAAGAAAAGAAAATGGAAACTGAATTAACTGATCGATATTTACTGAAATATCTCATTAACCGATTTTAATTGAATTAACCCTAGCCTTTTAACAAAATTAACATTTCTAATTCTAAATAAATATTGAAAAATCCCGTTTTATTCCTCAATTAATTTGATTAACATGGTTAGATTTAATTTTAACTAAATCATAACTGATCATTGAATAAATTTAAATTTATTAATTGAACAGAAAACTGATTTCCAATTCACCGAATTAAATTGGCAAAACCATTTGCTCATCTCTAGCGACTACCACTTTGAATATAGTCTTTAAAGATTTAATTATATCTGGAGTTTATCTTAAAAATAAAAAATAAAAAAAAAACATGAATCTCCAAAATATTAGTGGAAGCTGATTACGACTTTTACTGAAAGGAATAAAAACATTAAATTATTATACAGTTCTAAACACAATAATAAGTCAATACATTTTGAAACCAGAACCATGACAAATTCTTTGCTTCGTTGTCTAGTCGAGTTGTTCTGTGACTCTGTCATTTCCTAAAAATGCTCTCTTTTCAACTTTGTAGGGTAAGATATGCTAAAAGTAATTTAATAATAGTAGTTTTCTTTTTCCAATTTTGTAGGGTAATATTTTCTTATTTAGTTTGAAAAGTATTTGTAAGCTAAAAGTAATTTAATAATAGTAGTTTTCTTTTTCCAATTTTGTAGGGTAATATTTTCTTATTTAGTTTGAAAAGTATTTGTAAGTAATATTCTATACAAAGACTATAAAATACCCTTCTCATTTAAAATTTTTTTAATATAATATATTAAAATTTCATTAAAAACTTCAAATCAGTACAAATAATACAGGGAGAACATGACCCTCTCCTAAAGACTAGACATAGAACAAAATAATTATTTTTCGCTGATTTAATAAGAAATTCTAATATCACAGAGTATATCCCAGAGTCTGTCCAATGCCATATAAGGATGTCGTCCTGAACATTTGTAGCTAAAGGGATAGAAGTAATAATTTCAGCAATAGAGGGGTGGAAAAGATCTTGTATCAGTGGCAAATTCCAAGCACGCGCCCCATTTGCCAAAATAAGATCAGAAACCCGTATATGCTCTATGTGACATCCTACCGAGTCGAGTTAAGTCGAGTTGAACCAAACCCGGTTGGGGTAGAAAAGGGTTTTTAAGTGGACTTACTTGAGTGAGACAAAAAGATCAAGGTATAAAGAGTAGGACTTATTTGCAAAAAAAATAAAAATAAAGTTGAGGTATTAAAATGTAACATGTCGAAACTGTAGGTCTTATTTGGTACTTGTACCATACAATTAAAGAGACAGTTGGGAAGTATACGAGACTTCCATTTCAATTTGCTTTCTTCATTTTTCATTTTCTTCATCTTCATCTTCAGGGGGCCCATTTCATTTTGTAAACTAGTATCATGTTTTGTAAATATAAATTACATTATTATTGTAAACAACATCAGCATGCTATTATATCCAATATACATTATGAGTTCAGCATGACAGGACATTAAGTCAACCAGTTTGTAACGTCTCGACTCAGTTTATTCGAGTTGCGGGTGGACCGGGAAGGGATGTTACAAAGTCGCACTACCAGACTCTAAAAGACAAAGATCATCATGTAGTTGAATAATTCTCCATAAATTGCACATCTATCCAATAAAACTAAACAAATGCAAAAAAAAAAAAAAAAAAAAAATCTCCATATAATTGCACCAAATCTATCCAATAAAACTAAACAATAATGCAAAAAAAAATAAAAAAAAAAAATAATTGACAAAATAAATGCTTCTAGCAACAAGGAGAGAAATCAAAAAAACTCCACACAAGATCGAGTATTAAATCCATAAAATAGACAAAACAACATAAAAGAAATAAAATCTATGCCAGAACTAAAACAAGATTATAGATATTTATCTAACAAAAAACATCAAAAAACTAGTCAACTAAAAACTAAAAAATATAAGAATGTGAGCAATCGTTGTACTACAGAGAGCCACAATAATCAGCCTCTCCTTCATAATCTACATGCTGATTTTGCTGGTTTTGAGATAGAGTAAAATGGAGAGATCATAAACTCCACACAAGATCGAGATAAACCATAAAAAATAGCAAAAACATAAAGAATATAAATCTATGCCAGAATAAACAGATATATGTAATTTATCTAACAAAAAACATAAAAATTAGCAATAAAACTAAAAATATAAGAAGGGACTGTCACAAGAGACAATAATCAGCCTCTCCTCATATCTACATGCTTGATTTTGTGTTTGAATAGAGAAAATGGAAGAAAATTTCAAATGAGAGAGAGGTGGCGATTTCCCAAGACGTGAAAAAGTCCATTCTCATTTAAGTTTTTTTTTCAAAAAAAAAATAATAATTCATTAATCGTAAATATAAGTTGAGTACATTATAACATTCCGATAGGAATAAGAAATACAAATGTAGAAAATTGAAATCTTCTGTTTGGATATGTTTTTGATCTCGGCAGGAGAGGTTAATCTTTCAGGTAAAAACTGGTCTATTTTTAAATAGGACGACAAAAGAAACCTTCTACAATATTGTCCCGAATATTATTTTTTCAAAAACTTGTTACAACTGATGCTCGTAAAATAGTTTAATATACCAAACTGTAAAGAAGAACAGGCCGCACTACTATGCTCCATTAGTAAAATAAACTTATTCGAACTTGAAGATCTGAATTCTCCAACCATAAGAAATACAAATATAGAAAATTGAAATCCTCTATTTTGGTGATGTTCTTGATCTTGGCGAAAGATGTTAATCCTCCTGGTAAAAACTGATCCATTTTTAAATAGAACAGCAAAAGAAACCTTCCACAATATTGTCTCGAATATTGTTTTTTCAAAAATTTGTTTTAACTGACGCTCGTAGAAGAGTTTAATATATCAAACTGTAATAGAGGAACAGGCCGCACTATCAAGCTCCATTGGTAAAAGAAACTTACCAGAACTTGAAGATCTGAATTCTTCAACCACAAGAAATACAAATATAGAAAATTGAAATCTTCTGCTTGAAATGTTATTGATCTTGGCAGAAGAGGTTAATCTTCCAGGTAAAAATTGGTCCATTTTTAAATAGGATGACAAAAGAAACTTTTCACAATATTATCTCGAATATTGTTTTTTCAAAAACTTGTTATAACTGACGCTCGTAGAAGAGTTTAATATACCAAACTGTAATAGAGGAACATGCCACACTATTAGACTCCATTGCTAAAAGAAACTTACCCAAACTTAAAGATCTGAATTCTCCAACCATAAGCAACCAACAATCCATCTTATCTTTCAAACTACTTGGGAAATAAAATATCAACATAAAAACTCTTCAATAATGAGAAATAACCTCATGAATGAAAGAAATTAATAACCCCATTAAGAAGGTAGCAAAAACACTTAAAGTATACAGATCTGAGAGACTAAATCTTAATTTTATTCTAAACGATTATATATTTGAAAATTATTGGAAAGAAACTAAACAAAATAAAGAAAATAAAGAAAAACGATAGAGAATAATGAAAAGAAACCACCGCCGACAAAAAAGACGATCGGCGGTGGTTTAGAAATAAAATCTAAAAAAACACAAGAAAGAGAGAGTCGGAGAAAGACAGCTAGGGTTTCTAGCAACTCCCTTCTCATTTAAGTTGTTATTTATATACATAACTTGATTAATTTTTTCAATGAAATTACATATTAATTTATGAATATTAAACTAATAGTTGCAGAGTGATATTGTAGACTGGGAGAAGAGAACCAAAAGGAGGAAGAGAAAAAATAGAAATAAACATGAATAATACGTGAAACTAGTTTTTAAAATCAAATTATAATCTGTAAAATTCTCTGTAATTTAATTAAATAATAAAACTTAAATTTAAATGATAAGTATAGAATTTTAAATATAAATGATGAGATATTTAACTTTTTTTTTAGATTATCAAATGTTGTATTTATTTTTCATACTTTATTAGATTTTACTTATTAATATTTTGTAATATTTTTAATATATTTTGTAAAAGTCATTTTTTTTTAAATTGCTGAATTACAAAACAATTTAGATTAATCAACATGATTTATTTATTTTTCATTAACTTTATTAGATTTTACTTATTAATATTTTATGTAATATTTTTAATATATTTTGTAAACAGTCATTTTTTTAAAATTTGCTGAATTACCAAAACAATATTTAATCTAAATTTCAATATTTTATGACACGAATTTCTTAACTTTATCTAACTAATCATAAAAGTCTATTTTTTTGCCTTTTCTTTTCTTTAATTTTTTTTTTTTTTACACTTCAGAAGGAAAGAAAAAAAATTTCCTGTAAAATTTCCATGAAAGGCAAGCTAGGCAAGGACCTTGAGTCTTTTAGTCAATAACCTGTTGAGTCTCTCTGTTACAGTTTTAAAACAGATAGATGAATCCAAAGGCAATGGATTCATGGATGATATTTCCTCTCCCTTAATTAAGATCTATAACAGAGTAAGAGCATCAAAACTCTATTTCCTGTAGGAATTTCCATGTTCAATTTGGCTTTCTTGTCTTTCTATGAATATGTTAAATTAGGTTTCCTTAATCTCTCTGATTGTTTTACCAATTTATCTGATCTATTCTCCCGAACAACAGTTGAGTCTGGATAATCAATCCTGTTTGAAGCCTCTTCCTTTCCTTTCTGGTGGATATTCCAGAAATATAGGCTTTGTGTTTTTTTGCTTTTTTTTTTTTTTTATGTTAATAAAGGTTAAATATACGCTAAAGTCGGAGTTTTGAGCGTTTAAAAAGGCATGAGATATACCATTTACATCTGTTCTTTCTATTTATTCCTTTTTTGTTTTCTGAGTTTGCCCATTAGACAAGATTTTTAAAGCTTTTTAATGTTTTGATGTGCGTTGAGAGTTGTAGTAGTCCTTTTATTGGATTCGATTATATTTCTGTGGCACAAACACTTGTCAGTAATGTTATTTCTCGATTTGATTTCTCCAGGAAAACAGTAGCCGCATATAAATATTTTGTATAACTACCCATATAATAAGATTGCGCATCGTAATACTTCCGCTTAAGTCGGTAAACGGCAAAGTATGATGTGTTTCTTAAGTCTATCAGAGGTTGAGATACTGCGTAATTGGAATAATTTTACTAGCATGCTCTATGATGCTGTTTGTATCGCCTAAATAATGTTCTCACCAGACCGTTCATAGACAATGACCTTCAATAGAGGGGGAAGAAATTAACTCTCGTGCCCTTTCTGGAAGAAATAACTCCAGCCCTTTTGAGAACGATTGAAGAATCGATGATTTCTGTAATCATTTTCTCCAAAAACTATGCATCTTCTCCATGGTGCTTGGATGAAATGTCCAAAATTATTGAATGCAAGGATACTTATGGACAGATAGTTTTGCCAGTTTTCTATCATATAGATCCATCTCTTTTACAAGAACAAAGCGGGAGTTTTGCGGATGCATTTACTCATGTTGATGAGAACTTTAAGGAGAAAATGGAAAAAGTGCCAAGGTGGAAGTTTTGCGGATGCATTTACTCATGTTGATAAGAACTTTAAGGAGAAAATGGAAAAAGTGCCAAGGTGGAGGGTCGACTTGATGAAAGCGGCTAGTATATCTGGATGGGATTCTCAGGTGATTAGGTATGTGTAAATTGATAATCTGCTTATATTTTCTAATCTTTGAAATATATAACAAGATGAAAACAGTATAAATCACGTACCTGAGTTGGAAGGTTGAGACAAAGAGTTGTGCTTTTTCTCCTTTGTGAATTTTCTCGTCTTGGTTGAAAATGCAATAAAAAAACTTATTTTGTAGCGCTCTCTAGTTTTTGTACAAATTCTGGATGCACATCCTCTTAGTTGATATTCAACTAAGAAGCGCACACCAATTTCACAAGTTATCTAATAACATGTTGAGATTTGTAGGTTGCAAGATGATAGCTCTACACTCTAATCCTCTCACTCCTTTGCAGGCCTTCTTTCCTCTGGTTAGCATGTCTAGTGGAAACTTTATTAGTATGTAAAAATTTTATATGCTTAGCATAAATGCTAACTATGGAAGAAAAATTAGATCATTTGTGTTAATCTAACTTCTTGTGGGCTTCCTTCCATTGTTGCAGACAGTAATCAAAAAGAAAATGATGATTTGACAAAACTCTTATCAATTCCTTTGTTTCCTTCTCACATGTCACTACTACTTGTTCTTCATATTTTGCAGACCTGAGGCCAAGCTTGTGAATGATATTGAGACCTGAGGCCAAGCTTGTGAATGATATTATGAAACATATTTTGAGGAAGTTGAATCATGCATCCTTTAGAGATTCAAAAGGCCTGGTTGGGATAGACTCTCACATTGAACAAATTAGAAAGTTGTTGTGCTTTGGGTCACCAGATGTTCCGATTGTTGGAATTTGGGGTATGGGTGGGATAGGTAAGACGACTATTGCTGAAGCAATTTTCTATAGCGCTTCAAGTGAATATGAAGGTTGCTGCTTTCTCAAAAATATTAAGGAAGAGTCAAAAAGATGTGGGCTAGATTTTTTAAAACAAAAACTATTATTTGAAACATTAGAGGAAGAAAATCTACATACTCTAAGTCCCAACATGGGGTCCATTTCCAATGAGGACAGGCTCCAATGCACAAAGGTTTTTCTTCTTCTTGATGATGTGGATGATGTAGATCAATTAGACGCCCTAATTAGAAGATCGAATCTTGGTTTGGGAAGTAGAGTTATTGTGACATCTAGAGATAGGCAGACATCTAGAGATAGGCAGCTTCTTAAGAATATAGTTGATGACGTATATGAAGTTGAGGGATTAAATGATGATGAAGCTCTTCAATTGTTCAGTTTGTATGCTTTTAAGAAAAACTATCCCCCGAAAGATAGGTTAGACTTATCAAATAAGGTAGTGAATTATGCTCAGGGAAACCCATTGGCGCTTAAAGTTTTGGGTTCGTTCATATCTATTTGACAGAAGGAAACGAGATTGGGAAAGTGCACTGAATAAACTTGGAAGAGGTCCACATTCTCAAATCTGTAATGTATTAAGAATAAGCTTTGATACGCTAGATGATGAAGAGAAAAGTGTATTTCTTGATATTGCTTGCTTTTCTAAGGGGCACCAAATTGATTTCGTTAAATTAATCCTTGATGGTTGTGGTTTCTCAGCTGATATGGAATCAGTTGGTTCTAGTTGATAGATGCCTCATTATGTCCTTGAAAACAAACTAGGGATCTGGACTTTGTTGCTTGAAATGGCTCATGAATTTGTTGCGGGCAGGAGACTCTCGTTGCTAAGCTGGGCAAGCGCATTAGACTTGTTGGAATCCTATTTGATATTCGTTCAGTGTTGAACCAAAAATCTGGTGGAGAGCCATATGCATGATGTGATATATCCTTCTGGGTGTGTACTATGTGTCCTTCATACACACAAACCACACACACACACACATATACGGAAAGTTAAGTTGGAAACTTTATATATTTACGTAACTTATGCCACTATTTATTTCGTTGATGTGATATCTAGGGAACTGGAAAATGTGGGAAGGGATATTTTTTGGATGCATCAAAAACAATAGGGAGAAGTGAACTATATGTTTCCGGAGCTTTTGCGAAACATGGATAATCTTAGCTGCTTAAAATTTACAATGCTAGTAATTGGAAATGAACAAGAAATTGCACCTTCATCATGGCCATCATGGCCTTGAGTTTCTTTCTGATGAGTTGAGGTATCTCCACTGGGATGGATACCCATTAAGGTCTATGCCATCTAATTTTCAAGCAGAGAAACTTGTTGAACTGAACCTAGCATACAGCAACGTTAAACAACTATGGACAGGAGTGCAGGTTTGCTATAAGATCTATCTTCATGCTTCATTTTACTACCCCCTTTTTAAAAAAAAAACGTTGTGGGTTGAGTAAACATTAATTTCTTGTATTAATTCTGCAGAATCTTGTGAGCTTGAAAGACATTAATCTTAGCTACTCTGAGCACTTGACTACTTTCCCAGACCTGTCACAGGCCAAGAATCTTGAAAGAATTAATTTTGAAAACTGTCCTCACTTTTTAGAAGTGTCGTCATCCATTCAGTTTTTAGACAATCTTGTTGATTTGAATATGAAATGCTGCAGAAGCCTTATGCATCTCCCGATTGGCACTAACATGAGATCTCTGAAGACTATCAACCTTTCTGGTTGCTCCAATTTTAGGGAATGTCCAGAGTTTGCAGAGAACATAAAGTATTTAAATTTGAATGAGACTGCCATAGAAGAACTTCCCAAATCAATTGGGAATCTCAGTGGACATAAGGTATTTAAATTTGAACGAGACTGCCATAGAAGAACTGCCCAAATCAATTGGGAATCTCGGCCGACTAGTTACTTTGAATCTAAAGGACTGTATACATCTTAGGAATCTTCCAGAAAGTGTGCAAAGGTTGAAATCTCTTTTGATTATTGATCTCTCTGGCTGCTCAAACATCACTAGTCTTCCAGATATGTCGACATATATAAGATACTTGTACTTGAGGGGAACTGCAATAGAAGAACTTCCCTCCTCAATTGGCCATCTCACCAAACTCTGTTGTTTGGATTTGAAAAACTGCAAAAGACTTAAGAACATTCCTTGTGACATTTCTAAGTTGGCGTCTCTTGAAAATCTTATTCTTTCTGGTTGCTCAAACATCAGCAAGTTTCCAGATGTTTCAAGGAATGTAAAGAAGTTGTTTTTAGACGAAACAAGTATACACAAAATCCCCTCTTCAATTGAGTATTTATGTAAGCTTGAGGAATTGAGCTTGCAAAAGTGCTTAAGTTTTCAAATTCTTCCTAGCAGTATTTGTAAGCTGAAATCCTTGCAAAGGCTTAATCTGTCAGGTTGCTCCATGTTTCAAACTTTTCCTGCAGTTGTAGAGGTTATGGGATCATTGAGGTATCTTTATTTAGACGGAACAGCCATTACAAGTCTCCCCTCACCTATTGAAAATTTGAAGGGGCTTTCAAGCTTGGAAGTGAGAAACTGCAGAAATCTTTCCATATTGCCACCAGTGATCTTGGGTGTTATGAACGTGCCTGACAGAGAAGCAAATAGTCTATATTTACGGAAGCTATATCTTACTAATTGCAGTTTATTGGGCGTGCCTTATAGCATCGGTTACTTATTCTCACTTGAAGCACTAGATCTAAGTGGAAATAGTTTCAGACACCTACCTGGAAGTATCCATAAGCTCTTTCAGCTTCAATACCTTGGTTTAAGAAGTTGCCAGAATTTAAAATCATTACCAGCACTTCCACCGCAGCTGACAAAATTAGACGCACATAATTGCATTTCACTGTCTAGAGTACCTTTATATTCAAATGGATTAGTGGGAAATATTTTTGAATTCTTTTTCACTGACTGTTGCAATTTGTCCTTCACTGCAATGCACAACATCATGAACCACGCCCTCACAAAATTTTGGCACTATGGGAAAAAACTGCGTCATCAGGTCTCTCTTTCCGTTTGATCTTTTGATTTTTTTTAACCGACAATTTCCCTGTAATTAATAGCTGTGATCTTCATGTTGCAGATGCCATCGGTTCTAGCAGGGGAATCTAGTTTTTGCATTCATGGATATAGAATTCCGAGGTGGTTTGGCCATCAAAATGAAGGATTTTCTACGAGAATGCGGCTACCTTCACAGTGGGCTAACATCCAGTTCATGGGATTCAATCTGTGTGTTGTTATTAAATTCAATAACTATATGGGTAACAATGGTTTCCAGGTTAGATGTCGATATCGTTTAAAAAATGAGGATGGAGAGTGCAGAAATCTCCATTCCTATTTTGGTGGTTGGTACGGTGAAAGAACTCTCTGTACTTATCATGACAAAGAGTTTGGGAGACAATATCCTATGTTCTTCGGGTATGATCCATGTGTGGACGCTACAAAAGATGATCATTTCAGTAAATATAGAGAGTTAGTAGTTGAATTCTACCCTGAAGATATGGATGGCAATCCTTTACACGGTTGCAAAGTGATGAATTGCGGTGTACGTCTACTATATTCTGAAGAGAATTTATTTTGTCGATGTCGTTTTATTGGACAACAGAAAGAAGAAGAATTAGACAAAATTGCTGGGAGTCTAAATTTTCGTGCAAGATATAGAGTTGATTGTCTTCGACCCTTTGCGTGTTTTGATGTAGGTGATGAAGAATTAGGCCCTGAAGGAGTCGAACAGATCAACATGTCTAACAAAAAAGAAAAAGAAAATGAAAAAGTAGAAAATGAGCATTGGAAGTTTGTAAAGCACTCCAACTTATTTTTTTAACATTTATATATATATATATATATAAATGTAATTTTTTAAACATGAAATTGCAGTGATTAGAATAGTTTTAAGTTATATTTATTATTCCATTCAAACTAAAACACCCTCACAATAGTTTCAACAATATATTTATGTTCCTAATCTTTAAAACAAAATTAAGATTTTTCAGTGCTCGGCAAGATTGAAGGCAATTATTGGTAGATTCAGTAACCATTTCTCTTTCTTTAGTGTGTTTTTATTTTATTATTTATATCTCTCTTGAGGTTCAATGGTTGCTCCAGTGATTTCTTAATTTTAATATTTTAACTTTTTTTTAGAGGATTTTTGCTGAAGAAAAAATAAAACTTATTGCTTTCTCTGTCCAACTCCTTCAGGAATGATTGGGCGTAAAGCGTCTATAGGTGGCTTTTTTTTTTAGAATCTGGTTTAATTATATTCAAATCCTTACAATTGAATTCTTCCTTTTTCTTTTCACACAAAACACAAAAATTTAAATTTGTAAATCAATTCTACAAAATTTTATGGAATTCATTTATTTCAAACAAGGGGTTAAGTTTCCAAGAAAATGAGAGTCTCGCACATAATGCCTCATGTCAATGGGTGTCTCAACGGAAATCGGCAACAATTAAATGGCTTAATTTGTAACATTTTGCAATTTCGTGTCTCTAGATGACGTGACAAATTGAAAAAATAATTCTGCAAATGTGAGTCCAATTTTTATTATGTGGCAGCTTACTTGGCAAGAAGGAGATGGAATATTTGTCAAGAAAGCATTCATCACATGGAAATTCAGGGAAATAACAAAGCATTAAATGGAGGTCATACCACCATTATGCATTATTATTTATTTTTATTATAAAATTATGCATTGTTATTAAAGCTTAGATGACTACTGATTGATCATAATGTTTGAAAATGGTTGTTTACATATTGTTTTTATTAAACAGATACCTGAAAGTACATGTGCAATATGTTAGTGGTAGAACTGCAACTCAGATAGCTGCCATGCAGAAATTAAAAGCTTCTAGAAAGAGGAATGATAAGACAACTATTCCTGAATCACAAACTCAGCAGCATACAAAAGTTACTTTAAGTCAACTCAGTTTGCTTCCTTTTGCAAGCCAAGACTATCATCGTAGTGATTACTTTTTGAGCTGACGACACTTTTTAAAAATTTTAGCAGTTTTTGTTTCGGGGTATTAGTTGGGATGAATTATGGAATTTTAGATAGAAATTCTGGACAGACAAATTGTATTGCGGCCTTTTGTTTCAGGGGATACAACAATCAATCATATATCTGATTGTTTAGTGAAAGATAGGATATATAGTTCATACGACAACTGATATTAGAATTTTGCTTATTTGGATATACACAGGGCATATTAAAAGGACAAAACATATTACTTTTTAATATATATGTATGGGTGTGTAGATACATATTGATAAACCACTGCTAACATATGTAGGGTTTAACATTCAACATTTGGCAATTACAAGTAGAACAAACATGTTAAGAAATGGGATTAGAAATACAATTGTTTAAAAGTACTAGAGTTTTAAAAAATGGAGATGCTAAATTCACAAGATTGCTAAATTCACAAGAATGTTACTTTTCTTTTTTTTTCTTTTTTAATAAAACATACTCATGCTTATAAATTATCTCTAACTTCAATTCTAATCCTATAGTAAAAAAAAAAGTCTAACAACATAAATGCTAGAAACCTCAAAATTGAAACAATCTAGCAATCAGTTGCATGCCCAAAAATCCATCCGTAGAAAACTATTGTCCAGAAGAAATTCCTTTGCATTTCAAGCAAAGGAACAGTTTTACTCTTTGATATTCCTGAAGTTGTTGATGTGACTATTTCATTTTCAATTTCCACACCTATATCAACATTTTTGCTGAGGCAGCATTATGTTATTTTTTAATATTTTTTTGATTATTTTGTAATCTGACTTTTTAAATATCATTAGTGATATTAGTGATATGTTATTTAAAATTTTTCAATAATTAAGAGAATTAATAACACAATTAATAACACTATTAGTATTCTTTTAAAGTAATAATTTTTTTTAATTTTTCAACAATTAATAACAAAATTATAAACTACCAGTTGGTCCAGTGAAGTGAGGTAATAAATCATTTAAGCAGCACCTAGAGTTTAAATCCTAACATTGTGAATAGAGAAAATTGAACTGAGAGTGTCGTTTCCATAATAGTCCCATGCAGAACCACTGTGCTGTGGTTCAGGTTCAAAAAGAAATTAATAAAAAATTAATAACCGCACAATGTGATGTATATGACTGGTTAATATTTAATTACTTATACAGTTTTAGCTGTCATTGTTTTTGGATTTGACTTTAGTTAGTCTAGCCGACGGGTTTGACCACTGGTTCCGTTACTTTTTTTTTTTTTTGAAGTTAAAATGAGAAACTTTATTACGAAATCAAAAAATCAAGTAGAGCAGGAGGTGGTACAGAATTCCAATCCCCCAAGCCTGCTTCGGAATGTGTGCCAACTGCTAATGTATGTGCAGCCCCAAGCCTGCTTCGGAATGTGTTCCAATTGCTAACGTATGTGCAGCCACATTCGCAGACCTATAAACAAAATTACATTTTGCGACTGATATCTCAGACAAAAGAGATTTACAGTCCTAAATTATCAAACCAAAAGCAGACGAGTCATTCGTATTATCATTGTTGATGGCATTTGCAACTCACTGAGAATTGGTTTCCAACAAAATATAATTCCATCCGTGATCCTTGATCCAGCTTAAAGCTTCTCTCACGGCTATGGCCTCAGCCACTTTAGCATTGAAATAGCCCGGAAATCTCCATGCTTTGCCAACAATAAACTCAGAGGCTAAATTCCTAACTATTGTGCCAATACCCACATAACCAGAAGCCACTCCAGTTGAAGCATCCGTGTTCACCTTTAACCAGTTGAACGGAGGTGGACTCCATGTATGATTAGAGAATACTGGAGAAGGAGCACCCAAATCATGAAGCTTAGCTTCCTTCCATGCATGCCAAACTCCCGTAGCTAGTAAAATAACCGCCCTTGGATTCCTGCTTTTTTGACGCCAGACCGTATCATTTCTGGTGACCCATAATGCCCAACACACCATAGAAACATAACTCAAATTCTCCAATGTCAAGGATGTTGAGGCTTGCTGAAACCACTCCCCAAAAGACAAAGCCGAAGACCACCGAAACCCAATATGGGAAAGAGTCCAAACTTGTCTTGAAAAAGGGCAATTGATATAAACATGAAGATTAGTTTCAGAATGTCCAAGACATAGAGGGCAAATATCTTGAAGGTCCACCTTTCGAGAACATAAATTCCTCCTACAAGGGAGAACATCACATACTGCACGCCAAATGAAATTAGTAACTTTGGGTGGAATCTTCATCTTCCACAATTGAGTCCAACTGTTAGGAGGCATAAATTGGGACGCAAGAGGATTATGCAGAAGTAACCTGTAAGCACTCTTGACTGTGTATGTACCTTTTGTGTCAAATTTCCAGCAAACCCGGTCATCTCCCATGTGATTACTTAAATGAATAAAGAGGATACAAGCAACATCTCTTTCATTGAATAATCGATGAATCCGCTCGACATCCCATCTTCGTTGCACAATAAGATCCGAAACCAGGAAAGCATTACTATCGTGTGGTTTAGGAGTAGAGATAAAAGAACACTCGTCGTCACACAGCCAAGGAGAATCCCAAATAGATATGTTAGAACCACTACCAACCCGCAAATATAATCCCTTTTCAATCAAACTCTTAGATCCCCAAATGCTGCGCCAAACATAGCTCGGATTGGAGCCGAGATCAGCTTCCAGGAAGCTACAATGCGGAAAATACTTTGCTTTCAAAACACGTGCAGCCAATGACCCCAAAATTGCCTGCGCCAAAACATAGCTCGGAATTGGAGCCGAGATCAGCTTCCAGGAAGCTACAATGCGGAAAAATAACTCCCAAATGCTGCGCCAAACATAGCTCGGATTGGAGCCGAGATCAGCTTCCAGGAAGCTACAATGCGGAAAATACTTTGCTTTCAAAACACGTGCAGCCAATGAATCTGGGCTTACCATGAGTTTCCAGCCCTGTTTACCTAGAAGAGCTACATTAAATTCATGAATTTTCCGAAATCCTAGCCCTCCAAACACCTTCGGGATAGCCATTCTGTTCCAAGCTAGCCAATGAATGCCCTGAGAATAATTCCGCCCACTTCCCCACCAAAATCGATTCATGATACGTTCCAATTCCGTACATAAAGTCTTGGGTAACAAGAAAAGAAAGAAACATAACTAGAAATGTTCTCAAGTACAGTATTTTTCAATATTATAAAAAAAATATTCTCATTGGATCTAAAATCTAAAAGTTCTATTTTCTTCTTTTACGGCGGTCACCGGCGAGACAACATCCACAGATGAGCTCTCATCGGTAGTTGTCTCTTTTTTTTTTTTTATTTTAAATAACCTTCATATCTGAATTATTATAGCCTAATTATTGGGTTTATCGTTGCCCATATCTTGAGATTTTATTTTCAGATCTAATTTTGAATTATTATTGTCATCATTATGGTGATTTTGTCTAATATATTTTGTTATTTGGTTACTTATATAGAACAAAGTGCAGATCTTCAGAAAAAAATTTGAAGGTAGTCATATTGAACTTGTAGAAAGACTATAGAGTCGAACAATGACCATGAATAGCCACTAAATGGAGCAAGCGGTTGCTAATGGTACAAATATTATGATCTCTCAACTCAATCAGATATTTCAAATCAAGATCGTGTTTCTTCATTATTTATATAAATGATTTATTATTAGGCTTCCTATATAAAAATACAGAAATATATTGATCTGGATCCCATATCTGTATACAGTTTTCTCTTAATGAAATTTCAGTTTAATTTCTTCTAAAAAACATATTCTCAAGTTAAAAAAGAAGAGAAAAGAAAATTTATTCTCCCAATTATGCAGGCTCAATTATGTGTAAATTATTTACTATAGATTAGAATTATATTATTTTCAAACAATTGAAGTTATCTTTAAAATTATTGCATTTATTACTTATTATAATAATTTTATTTTCTAGATTACAAATTTTCTTATAAATAATTACATCAATTTGTTTAGGAATACAAATCCTTATTTACTATAAATTAGAATTATATTATTTTCACAATTGAAGTTGTTTTAAAATTATCTTATTTATTATAATAATTTTATTTTCAATATTAGTAATTTTCTTATAAATAACTACATTAATTTGTTTAGAAAATATAATTGCTTATTGAATAAATTAAAAGATTCACAAAAAATCGTAAAAATAAGTAAATAAAACTAAAATGATCGGTTCTAAAATATAAATTATTTAAGATTTTTGCACGAGATTAAATAATCAATTAATTCCTCAATTATAACAAAACTAGAAGTTGATCTGCGTTTTGCGCGCGGTTATTTGCATTATCTAAATGTAATTAGCTTAAAAATATTAATAAAATAAAATAATTTAAAAATTTCAAAAGGATAATAATCTATATATCAGTTGAAAAATAAAATTTTAAAAATATATTCAAGATCCAATCAAATTGTAGAAATATAAAAGAAGATTTTGAAAATTTCTATAAAAAAATAGAAAGAAGAAAGGAGAGAACATCTATAATTTTATTTTTGTTTATGTTTTAGTTGAATGCTTATTATTATTCAATATTTTATAATTAAATATATTTAAAATTGTTTATGTTTTAAGTTTGAATGCTTAGTTATTATTCAATATTTTTATAATTAAATATAGTTTTAATTTTAAAAAAAATATAATTGATTATGAAATTTTAAAATATACAATAAAAGAAATTGTTTATATAAATTTTTTATTTTTATTCAATATTTCTTGAATTAATTTTTATTTAAATGGTTTTATATATAAGATTTTCATTATAGAAAGGAATTATATTTATATTTAATATATTTAAATTTATGTATTGTCTCATTGATGGTTAATTAATAATTCTATTAACTACTAGTGAGGGATTTTAATATTATTAAAACATAATTAATATACATAAATAAATAAAAACTCAAAAATAACTATTAAAACATTTTAATAATATTTTTTATTAACATTTTAATAAAAAATTCCAAATTAAAATTTTAATTTCCACGATATTTTTGAATTTAAATTTTAATGTTTTTAGGAGGTGATTGATTAGGGATTTAGATTTAAGTAGAAGTAGTTATTAGAGGTCCCATATTTAGAGAACACTATGAGACTATATTAGAGTTTGAGTTAGATAATAGATTTCATTAGGAAAAAAATACAAATTAATTTTTATTATTCAAAATAGTCAAGATTTAATATGCAAGACAATAATAAAGGAAGGAGAAAAGCAAGTAGAAATGCAAAAATTACAAAATACAATAGTCCATCTATAATTAGTTAACAGCCGATAGAAACCAAATGCCAGTTATTATATTATTATTTTATTAATATTTTTAGAAGAAACACCAATACTGGAGAAAATCTGAAGAACCATGGTAAAGGATTAAATACAAAAAGGAGAGGACAAATAGATGACTGACTTTTAGTTGGGTGGAGAGGAGGGCAATAAATCTTTCGAGGGTAGATGACGAAGTAAGCGAAGTGGCAGATCTTTGAGAAGGCGGGACAGACAGTTTTTCAGTTGCCTGCAGCAATGTTGGTGTGATTTTGGGCCTAATCTCGGCTTGGGTTTTCCTTTTGTGCCTATGATGCTCTCATAAGATGCCGTCCGAACGAAGCGGGCAAGAAAGATGAGTTAAAGTATATTTGTTAAAAATAGCAAAAAGAAAAAAAAAAAAAAAAAAAAAAAAAAAAAAAAAAATGCTCAGAAAAAAAAAAAGAAAAGACAGGCAAAAACCACTACACTTATAAAACACATCAAACGGTAGCCTACAAAGAATTATTAAAGAACAACTATAATAAAAATAATATAATCAAATAATTGTGAAAACGAAGTAGAAATATAATACTACTGTTCAATTCAACTATATCTACCTAAATTTTAGGTTTAAAAAATTTAAAAGATAAAATTTTCTCATAAAAAAAAATAAAATGCTGAACAAATAAAATTTTAAAAAATAAATTTTCTGATTCTTTTTAACCGATAATTCCAATGTTAATGGTCATGATTCTCATTTGCGGATTCCTTCTATACTAGCGGGAGAATCTAGTTTTTGCATTGATGGACATACATTCCCAAGGTGGTTTGGCCATCAAAGTGAAGGATTTTCTACGACAATGCAGCTACCTTCACAGTGGGCTAACATCAAGTTCCTGGGTTTTCACTCTGTGTTTTGTTATTAAATTCAACAACTTTTTTTCTGGGCAACAATGGTGTCCAGATTAGGTGTCAATATCACTTAAAAGATGAGTACAGAGAGTGAGGTGATCGCCTTTCTTATTTTGGTGGTTGGTATGGTAAAGGAAATCTCATTATGTTGAGTAATTCCTTTGGTGCTGTGATGCTAAGTGCTTTCAGCTTAGCTTTCTTATTTCTAACGAATTGTTTTTTGTATGAAAGCTCTAGATTATTTGAATGTTGAATGAATTTGTGGTAGAGCTTAAATTTAGCCACAAACAAAGAGAAAAACTTCATTAAATCATGAGAAGTTAGTATTGACTTCTTTGTGGAAAGCTAGTATAATGTATTAAGCCACACGAATAAGATAAGTTTTATTCTGTTTATAATTCTGTTTGTATAGCTAAGTTCTATTCGTTGTGTACTTATCTTCTTCTACCTATGCTTATCATATTGTAACAGCTCCCTCTATTTAAAGAGGTGTATAGCAGAAATAGAATCGATCTCAAAAACCCAAATCAATCTCTGAAATCTTATATGGTATCAGAGCCGTAAAAACTACGGTTTTTATTTCTTCTCTCTCCTTTCAATTCTGTGAGTCGTCATGACTAAGCAGAAATAGAGATCGATTCGTCGCAAAAAACCAAAAACCCAAATCAATCTTCCTGGAATCCTTATATGGTATCAGACGCCGTAAAAACTATGCCGTAAAAACTACGGTTTTTATTTCTTCTCTCTCCTTTCAATTCTGTGAGTCGTCATGACTTTATCTTCAAATAACTCTAATGTTATTCATTCCTCTGGTCGAACGTTAATTTCGTTCAATGCTTCTCAGTTTCCTCTGAAATTGACTTCACAAAATTATCCTTCCTAGCAAGCTCAGGTTGTTCGGATTCTTAGAGGTTATGGTTTACTTGGGTATGTTGAACGAAAGATTGTTCCTCCTTCTCCAGTTATACAAAAAGATGGAAAGGAGGTACCAAATACAGATTTTGAACTTTGGGAGTGTCAAGATCAATTGATTTTGGCTGCTCTTATAGGTGCTACCAGTTTTTCGGCTATGCATGTTGTTAATTCTGCTGAAACATCTGCATCATTTCCAAATAGATCTGCAACAAGACTTATTTCTCTTCGTGAAAAATTATCTAATCTTAAAAGGGAAACCCGACCAATTTCTGAATATTTGCAGATGGTTAAAGCTATCTCAGATGATTTGTCCCTTTGTGGAAGTCTAGTTTCTCCAATTGATTTAATTATCTATGTTCTGAATGGAATTGGACCTGAGTTTAAGGAGATTGCTGCGGCTGTGCGTGCTCGAGATTCTGTAATCTGGTTTGAAGAATTAGAAGATAAGCTTCTCGCACATGAGTTATATCTTAAACGCACAGATTCGACTTTTGAAGTGGTGCCACTTGTGGCAAATTCTGTTCGGAAAGGATATAACTTTCGTAAATCTGAGGCTACCACTGACAAGTCTCAAATTTCTTCTGAGTCTCAAGGTCGTTCTGGACAGTCGATAGGTTATGGGCAATCCAAAATTATTTGTCAGATTTGTGAGAAACCTAATCACTCGGCAAGGCAGTGTTTTAGTGCGAAGAAATTTTTCAAGAATAATTTTCCCCAGCCACGAGCAAATTCAATTCATTCTTCTGCTTCACAAGATAATGGATGGGTCCTTGATATTGGAGCAACTCATCATATTACCAACGATTTATAGAATCTTTCTCTTCATGTACCGTATGATGGCTTGGATGAGCTCCACTTGACTAATGGTTTAGGTTTGCGTATTACACATGTTGCTTCAAAGTGTCTTTTCATTTCGTCAAAAAATTGCCCTCTTAATAATGTGTTATGTGTTCCTAAGTCTACGGAGAACTTGATCTTTGTTTCTGAGTTTTGTTTGAAAAATAATGTGTCAATTGAATTCTTTTTTGATTATTTTCTTGTGAAGGATCTAATCACGGGGGAGATCATAACAAGGGGACGAATTAAGGACTCGTTATATCTTCTTTCATCTTTATCTAAAGATAGATTGGCTTCCTGTCCTCAAGCTTGTTTCAGTGTTCGTGCCTCGTCGTCGTTTTGGCATAATCGTCTGGGTCATCCGTCCAAGAAAATTTCTAGTTATATTTTGTCTAAATTTCATTTACCTATCTCTCAAAATGAAGAATTTTATTGTGATTCTTGTCATTGTAATAAGAGTCATAGACTCGCCTTTGGAAAGTCGTCTTTGTCCAATTCTCATCCTTTAAAGTTAATATATTCTGATTTATGGGGTCCAGTGTCTGTTGAATCTGTTGATGGTTTTAAGTATTATATTATCTTTGTCGATCATTTCACAAAGTATATTTGGTTATATCCATTGAAATTCAAATCAGATGTTTCCAAAATTTTTCCCGTCTTTCAGAAGCTTGTTGAGAATAAATTTTCCAGTAAGATTGTTTCTATTATACTGATGGGGGAGGTGAATATATAGCTTTGGGCTCGATTTTTAGAAATAATGGTATTTCTCATCTACAAACACCACCCCACACTCCTCAACATAATGGGGCAGTAGAACGTAGACATAGGCATCTCGTTGAGACTGGACTCACTCTTCTTCAAACTGCATCTTTACCCAAAACATTCTGGTCTTATGCATTCCAAACTGCGGCATACTTAATTAATAGACTACCAACTCCAATTCTTGGTTATTTGTCTCCATATACTTAATTAATAGACTACCAACTCCAATTCTTGGTTATTTGTCTCCATATTACAAACTTTTTGGTCACCATCCAAATTATAGAACTCTAAGGGTATTCGGCTGCTTGTGTTACCCATGTCTTAGGCCTTATGTTAAAACTAAATTTGATATTAAGTCTAAGCCATGTATCTTTTTAGGATACTCCTTCACACAAAGTGCTTATCTTTGCTTTGATTATACTGTTGGAAGAATTTATGTTTCTAGACATGTGCAGTTTTGTGAGACAAAATTTCCAGGACACGACAAGCTATCAGATGTTTGACAAGCTATCAGATGTTTCGGTTTCTAAAGAATCTTGGTATGATTTTTATAATGATACTTTTGCTGTCTCTGTTCAATTGGTTCCTTTCTGTCCTACGGTTGGAAATTCTACTTCTTCAACTGATATTGTTTTAGCTGGGTCAGTTGCTCCTATTTCCTTACCTGTAGATGTAGCTGCTGCTGTTTCTCTTTCTTCTCCAATCGGTGCAGCTGCTACAAATGATGAGTCTGTTGCGTCAGTTGATGAGTCTGCTCCAGTTCCTTTGCAAGTTGCTATACCAGATTCTATTCCTGTTTCTAATCCCGTTGCTCGTACGCATCCTATGCGAATCCTATGCGAATTAGGTCTCAAAATAATATCTTTAAGCCCAAACGTCTTTATCTAGCGACTAAGTATCCATTACCTTTTAATATTGAACCAACATGTGTTTCGCAAGCTCTTAATCATAATGAATGCCGTGCTGCCATGTCTGATGAATATAATGCATTGATTTCTAATGGAACTTGGTTGTTAGTGCCTCCTAACAGGAATCAGAATTTGGTGGGGTGCAAATGGGTTTTTCGGCTGAAAAAGAATCTAGATGGGAGTATTGCAAAGTATAAAGCTCGTTTAGTCGCTAAAGGATACAGTTAACGGCCTGGGGTGGATTTTGAAGAAACGTTCAGTCCTATTTTAAAACCCGCCACAATTCGAATTATTCTTACAATTGCAGTCAAGAATAGGTGGGAAATAAGTCAATTGGATGTTAATAATGCTTTTCTTCATGGTCCTTTACAGGAGAAAGTTTATATGCAGCAGCCACCTGGATTTGTTGATAGTTTGAAACCGACATTTGTTTGTAAATTGGTGAAGGCGCTGTATGGACTTCGACAAGCTCCTCGTGCTTGGTATCAAGCCTTGCGTAAGTGTGCTTTGGATTTTGGGTTTGTTCAATCTAAGTGTGATCATTCTTTGTTTCTATATTGTTGTTCAATCTAAGTGTGATCATTCTTTGTTTCTATATTGTCAAGATGGAGTGACTTGCTATTTCTTAGTATATGTTGATGATCTGCTTATTACTGGAAATAGCAGTGATTTTATTCGGATGTTTGAGAAAGAACTTGCTTCTTGGTTTTCACTCAAGGAGCCACAGCCTATACATTTGTTTTTGGGGATTGATATTCATCATTGTAAAGATGGTCTATTTCTTTCTCAACACCACTATATCACCAGGTTATTAACGGCAGCAAAAATGGAAGGTTCTAAGCCAGTAAAGACTCCCGTTGCCATAACTCCCGTTGCCATAACAGCAAATCTGGTTAAAAATGATGATAGCAGATTAGTTGTTGATGCTACTGGTTTTAGGAAATTGGTAGGCACTCTACAATATTTGACCTGGACGCGCCTGAATATATGTTATTCAGTAAATAAATTGTCGCAATTTATGCAGAAACCTAATGCACAACATTGGGACATGCTCAAGCGCTTGATGCGATATTTGAAGTCCACGCTAGATCATGGAATTTTAATATCCAATCAAACTTCTTTAAAATTTCATGCAGTTTTAGATGCGGATTGGGGAGGAGATCCGGCTGATCGAACATCAACGACTGGGTTTGTTTTATATTTGGGATCAGTTCCTATTTCTTGGTCCTCTAGGAAGCAAAAATCCATTGCCTGATCATCAACAGAGGCCGAATATAGAGCAGCGGCAGCGGCAACTTCTGAAATTATTTGGGTCTAGTCGTTATTAATTGAGTTAGAGTGTTTAAATGAGTCGATTAAATGTCCAGTGTTATATTGTGATAATGTTTCGGCAACCTATGCTTGTCAAAATCCAGTATATCATTCCAAGATGAAGCATATAGAGATTGATATCCATTTTGTTCGAGATTTGGTTCAGAAAGGCAAGATTCGAGTAGCTCATGTATCTTCTAAAGATCAGCTGGCAGATTTGTTAACAAAGGCACTGTCGAAAACAATATTTGTTACAAATCGATACAAGATTGGTGTTCGTTGTGGGAACACAATCTTGCGGAGGAGTATTAAGCCACACGAATAAGATAAGTTTTATTCTGTTTATAATTCTGTTTGTATAGCTAAGTTCTATTTGTTGTGTACTTATCTTCTTCTGCCTATGCTTATCATATTGTAACAGCTCCCTCTATTTAAAGAGGTGTATAGCAGAAATAATTTGTTGTGTACTTATCTTCTTCTGCCTATGCTTATCATATTGTAACAGCTCCCTCTATTTAAAGAGGTGTATAGCAGAAATAGAATCAATCTCAAAAACCCAAATCAATCTCTGAAATCTTATATAATGTTGCTATATAAAGCAACCCTAGTTAATGAAAGCGTAAGAGAGAAAAACGTGAAAGCAAGAGTTTGAAAGAGAGAGCTTTATAAGAATATTAATTTATGTAGAAAAAATGAAGAAGAAAAGAAAAAAGAAGATTTGTATTTGAATCAACTTTGTTTTTACTTCCTTAAACCCTGATATATTGCTTTCTTTGTTTTATCTCCTCCTCTCAATCTCCAACACATTACTTCTAATTCTAGATACATTAATGGAAAATTTCGAAGGCAATATCCCATGTTCTTTGGATATGATCCATGTGTGGATCTTACAAAATATGATCATTTCTGTAAATACAGAGAGGCAGTAATTGAATTCTATCATGAAGATATGGATGGCAATCCTTTTCACTGTTGCAAAGTGATGAATTGTGGTGTACGTGTACTGCATCTGAAGAAGAGATATTATGCCCATGTCCTTTCATTGACGAATAGAGGAAGCGTTGTCCAAAATTGAAGGTGCATATCTTCAAGGAGGTCGAACAAGTGTGCTCAGTAAAATTCGCCCTTTTGGGTGTTTTGATGTGGTTGATGAGGAAGATACAAACATTGTTGCCTCAGAAAAATATAATAGACGTTCAGTTAGTTATACTTGCTCCATTTCCAACGAGGGAAGAGTTTGAAGCTGTTGCCAAAAGAATTAAGAAATAAAAACGTGGACTTCCATCATGTTTTTTAAAAAGTATGTTTCATGTATTTCAGTGAATCAAATTAAATATTTGATAACTCAACATTTTGACAGTTTACTTTTTTTCTCTCTTAATCGAATTAAGTGAATTAATCGAATTTAACTGAATTATATATTCAACTATATCAAACTAAGCGAATTCAACTATATTAAACCAAGCGAATTAATTTTTCATTAACCGTAACAAAAGAAAAGAAAATAAAAACTGAATTAACTGATTGATATTTACTGAAATATCTCATTAATCGATTTTAACTGAATTAACCTTAACATTTTAACAAAATTAACATTCCTAATTCTAAATAAATGTTGAAAAAATCTCATTTTATTCCTCAATTAATTTGATTAATATGGTTAGATTCAATTTTAACTGAACTATAACTACTCATTGAATAAATTTAAATACTGATTACCAATTCATTGAAATTAAATTGGCCAAACCATTTGCCTATCTCTAGTGACTACCACTTTGAATATAGTCTTTAAAGATTTAATTATATCTGGAGTTTATCTTTAAAAAAAAAAAAAAAAAAAAAAAAAAAAAAAAAAAAAAAAAAACATGAATCTCCAGAATATTAGTGGAAGCTGATTACTACTTTTTACTGAAAAGGATAAAAACATTAAGTCAATAACTAATCTAACCATGGATCCTGCATTTTGAAACAAGAACCATGACAAATTCTTTGCTTCGTTGTCTGGTCGATTTGCTCTGTGACTCTGTCATTTCCTAAAAATGCTCTCTTTTCAACTATGTAGGGTAAGATATGTTAAAAGTAATTTAATAATAGTAGTTTTCTTTTTCCAATTTTGTAGGGTAATATTTTCTTATTTAGTTTGAAAAGTATTTGTAACTAATATTACATATAAAGACTATAAAATACCCTTCTCATTTAAAATTTTTTAATATAATATATTAAAATTTCATTAAAAACTTCAAATCAATACAAATTAATATAATATATTAAAATTTCATTAAAAACTTCAAATCAATACAAATAATACAGGGAGAACATAACCCTCTCCTAAAGAGTAGACATAAAACAAAATAATTATTGTTCGCTGATCTAATAAGAAATCTTAATAAAAATTAGAAGATGAATTTGACAAAAATTGATAGATATTCAAAAGTTTCTGGTTAGATAAACTCTATATAAAATGGATAGATCATAAACTCCACACAAAATGGAGATAAACCATAAAAAATAGCAAAAACATATACAATATAAATATATGCGGAATAGACATAGATATGTTATTTATCTAACAAAAAACATAAAAATTAGCAATAAAACTAAAAATATGAGTAGGGACCGTCACAAGAGACAATAATGAGTCATCGTTGTATCTACATGCTTGATTTTGTGTTTGAATGGAGAAAAGGAAAGAAAGTTTTAAAAGAGAGAGAGGCGACGGTTTCTAAAGACGTGAAAAAGTCCCTTCTCATTTAAGTTTTTTTTTTTTTTGAAAAATTAATAATTCATTAATAATAAATATAAGTTGAGCAAATTATAACATTCTGATAGGAATAAGAAATACAAATGTAGAAAATTGAAATCTTCTATTTTAGTAATGTTCTTGATCTTGGCGAAATAGTTAATCTTTCAGGTAAAACCTAGTCCATTTTTAAATATGACGACAAAAGAAATCTTCCACAATATTGTCCCGAATATTATTTTTTCAAAAATTTGTTATAATTGACGCTCGCAGAAGAGTTTAATATATCAAACTGTAATAGAAGAACATGCCGCACTATCAAACTCCAGTGGTAAAAGAAACTTACTCGAACTTGAAGATCTGGATTCTCCAACCACAAGAAATACAAATATAGAAAATTGAAATCTTCTGCTTAGAAATGTTCTTGATCTTGGCAGAAAAGGTTAATCTTCCAGGTAAAAATCGATCCATTTTTTAAATAGGATGACAAAAGAAACTTTCTACAATATTATCCCGAATATTATTTTTTCCAAAACTTGTTACAACTGATGCTTGTAGAAGAGTTTCATATATCAAACTGAGGAACATGCCGCACTACCAGGCTCCATTAGTAAAAGAAACTTACCCGAACTTGAAGGTCTGAATTCTCCAACCACAAGCAACCAACAATCTATCTTATCTTTCAAACTACCTGGAGAAATAAAATATCAACATAAAAACTCCTCATTAATGAGGAATAACCCTATGAACGGAAAGAAATTAATAACGCCACTAAGAAGGTAGAAAAAACACTTAAAATATTCAAATCTGAGAGACTAAATCTAAATTTTGTTTCAAATGATTATAGATTTGGAAATTGTTAAAAAGAAACTAAATAAAATAAAGAAAAATGATAGAGAAGAATGAAAAGAAACCACCGCTGACAAAAAAGACGATCGACGGTGGTTTAGAAATAAAATCTAAAAAAACACAAGAAAGAGAAAGTCGAAGAGAGACAGGTAGGGTTTCTAGCGACTTCCTTCTCATTTAAGTTGTTATTTATATACATAACTTGATTAATTTTTTCAATGAAATTACATATTAATTTGTGAATATTAAACTAATAGTTGCATAGTGATATTGTAGAGTGGGAGAAGAGACCCAAAAGAAGGAAGAGAAAAATCGAAAAAAACATGAATAATAAGTGAAACTAATTTTTAAAATAAAATTATAATCTGTAGAATTCTCTATAATTTAATTAAATAATACAACTTAAATTTAAATGATAAGTATAGCATTTTAAATATAAATGATCAGATATTTAACTTTTTTTTTAGTTTATCAAATGTTGTATTTATTTTTTATAATTTATTAGATTTTCCTTATTAATATTTTGTAATATTTTTAATATATTTTGTAAAGTCATTTTTTTTTAATTGCTGAATTACAAAACAATAAATCTAAATTTCAATACTTTGTAAGAATTTCTAATATTTTATAAAAGTATTTTTTTTTCCTTTTTCTTTTCTTTGAATTTCTAATATTTATAAAAGTATTTTTTTTCCTTTTTCTTTTTTTTTTTTTTTTTAACTCAAAAGGAGAAAGTAAAGAAATTTTCCTTAAATTTCCTTGAAGGCAAGCTAGCAAGGACCTTGGTCTTTTAGTCAAAACTGTAGTCTCTCTGTTATAATATAACAGATAAGACGATCAAAGGCAATGGATGGACGATATTTCTCTCCCTTGTGGTATTAGCTAATCGAGCCAAACAATTGTTGGTCGTGGAAGTGAAAACTCTGTTTTTATTTTCAGTGTAAGTCAAAACTCTATTCCTTGTGGTATTCATTTCAACTTGCTTTCTGTCTTTCTGATGAATATGTAAATTAGGTTTTTTTTTTTCCTTTCTGTCCTCTTCCAACCTAAGTTGAGTTTGATAATCAATCCTGTTTGAGCTTCGTTCTCCTTTCTGGTGATATCAGAAATATAAGCTTGTTGTTCCTTTTTTTTTTTTTTTTTTTTTTTTTTTTTTTTTTTTTTTGGTTAAGTAGCTTTTAATATGCGCTAAAGGATTTTAGTAAAAAGGCATGGATAATTGGTAACAGTAAATTCTTCTATTTATTTATTTTTTGTTTATGCCAATTAGAAGATTTTTAAAGTTTTTAATGTTTGATGGTCTTGAAGTTGTAGAGTCCTTTTATTGGATTCGATTATTATTTCTGTGGCACAACACTTGTCAGTAATGGTTATTTCTCGATTTTGATTTTCCAGGAAAACAGTACCGCATAAGATATTGAAACTATCCATTATGGCATCTTCTTCCGCTAGTCGTAAACGCAAGTATGATGTGTTTCTTAGCTTCAGAGGTGAGGATACTCGTGATAATTTTACTAGTCATCTCTATGATGCTTTGTATCGTAAAAAAGTCAAGACCTTCATAGACAATGACCTTCAAAGAGGGGAAGAAATAACTCCTGCCCTTTAAAGAAATAAATCCTGCCCTTTGAGTGTTGACAAAAAATGTATCTTGCTAAAAGTAATGTAGAGTTTTCAGCAGAAACAAATTTAAAAAAAGATTAAAAAATATGGAGGAGAAGATCTCTTTTTACTTCAATGTAATTGACTTCAATGTAATTGAGAATTTATACAAGTTGAAATAACAGATTCTCCTCAAATAATGGAATCCAAATAACACAAAATAATAAACTGAGATTCTAAGCCTGGAAATTAGGAACTCCAGCAGTGTTATTGAAAACTGATAAAACAGAAAAATATTTGATGAAACAGAATGCTAGCACTTCAACACTCCTCCATGGCATTTTGATGACAAGCACCAATATTTTTCCTCAGAGCTTCAAATCTTTCTTTTGGTAAGGATTTTGTGAAAATGTCAAATAATTGTTCTTCAGATGAGCAGGTAACAAGTAACACTTCATTATATTGTTGAACTTCTCTAATAAAATGAAATTTAATCTTGATGTGCTTGGTTCACCCATGAAAAACAGGATTCTTTGCCATCGAAACAGCAGAGATATTATCACACATAATTCTGGTTGCTTGAGCTTGTTCATACCCCAAATCTTTCAGCAACTTTCTTAACCAGGTGGCATGATTTACAGTAGAGGCAGCAACAATGTACTCTGCTTCTGCCGTCGATTGAGCTGTAGTTTCTTGTTTTCTTGAACTCCAAGTGAAATACCCAGACCCTAAAGAAAATAGATACCCTGAGGTACCTCTCGAATCATCAACACAACCTCCCCAATCGCTATCGGAATAACCGATCAACTTCAAACTTTCATTCGATCAACTTCAAAACTTTCCAATAGCAGACTTAAGTGAATAAACAAATGCCAAATTAACAGTACCTTTAATGTACCTCAACACCCTTAGCAGCTGAGCAAAATGGGTTTCTTTAGGAGAAGTTTCTAGAATTAGAAGCACATCAACAGCATAGAGCAATAAATATCAGGTTCTGCTTGCTGTAGATACAAAAGACTACCCCACCAAGCTTCTTACATGCTTCCATCCACTTTTATTAGCACCATCATTTTGCTAAAGGTTTCAAATATAGTTGCCATAAGGTGTTCCAATACGAGCTTACACTCCTCCATCTTGAATCTTTTTAAGTACATCAGAAGCAAATTTGTCGCTGACATATTGAAAAAATCACAACTAGAACTGGTGTCACTTCCATACCGAGAAAAGTTACTTCCATGATGCCAAGAATCAGATCATCTCAATAACGTTTCGATTTCATCTTTGAAATTGTTGAATTAGTTCAAATTGATCTTCCTGTTATAAGCATGTCGTGCGACCATAATTGAACACAATTAAAGGAAGACACCACGATGTTTTCACTTTACAAGGTTGGGCTTCACTTTGACTTCTGCAAAATCAAGTTGGAGGAGATGACTGGCCCATCCTGTCGTAGCCGATTGCTCGAGGGGCTTGTTTGAGGCCATAAAAGCCTTCTTTAAAAGATATAACATGACCGTTCTTTTTACCCAGGTACTAAATACCCATCAGGTTGTTCTATATGAAAATTTCTTCAGCAAGAAATCTCATTCAAAAAGCAAATTATTTAAAGATTTAACATCAAGTGTGATGTATCTGCCATGAAGTATTGCCCCGCAGAGCAATAAGGAGTCTGATTGTGTCATAACCTTGCCATGGAGCAAATGTTCCTGGTAGTGTCATCCAACACCATATATTTTGGGCCATAACCCTTCAACCCACCAAATCTGGTCTTTAATGTTTACAATATTGAACCATCAGGATTTGAGTTTTTGTCCTTAAAAACCCATTTTGACTCCCGATAACTTGTGCGATTCTTTGGGTCCTTTTTCCACCAATTGCCATGTTTCATTTTTTGTTAATCCTCCGAAAGCTCTCTTCCATTGCACTCTCCATGCTTGAGACTCATAGCTTCTTCATAGCTATTTAGGTTCAATGAGAACTGCTGGTAATACATTTTTGTAAATGTTCTTCTAAGGACCTGACACCTCTTATAGGGAACATCATCCAGCAGATCATTAGACAAAAAATCAGCAGTAAATCATCAAAATTATGGGACTTTTTATCTGAAGGAATTTTGTTCAAGGAAAAATCATGGTGCAAATGGGTTTAGATTTTTCCAAAATCAAAAATTGCTGCTCATCAAATTACATCCCTAGATACAATAATTTTTTTAGTTTTGCATGATCAAAAAAATTCCGATAACCTTTTGTTGATGTCCCATAACCAATGAAAATACCCTTTTTGAAAGCTTGTAACATCCAGCTTGCTACCTTTTAGTCTTTGGCACTTTGATAAAAACAAAGTTGCTGCCAAATATGCGATATGGGCAACAAGATATGGCCAACAGAAGGTTTAACTCCAAACTAAGCTTCATATGGTGTCAAGTTCACTAATGCTCTTGTGGGAAGTCGGTTGAGCAAATAAACCGAGGTGTTAACAGCCTCTGCCCAAAACTTCATTGGCGTTTCTTTCTCCATTAAAAGACATCTAGCCATCTCCATCACGGTCCTATTCTTCCTTTCAGAGACACCGTTCTGCTGAGGTGTGTATGGAACAGTGAATTGATGTTCAATACCAGCTGCTTTGCAAAAATCAATAAATTGGCTTGAACTGTATTCAGCCCCATTATCAATACCAGCTGCTTTGCAAAAATCAATAAATTGGCTTGAACTGTATTCAGCCCCATTATCAATACCAGCTGCTTTGCAAAAATCAATAAATTGGCTTGAACTGTATTCAGCCCCATTATCAGATCTCAAGATTTTAATTGTGAGATTACATTTATTTTCCACAAGAGCTTTAAACTCTTTAAAAACAGTAAAAACTTCACTCTTAAATTTGATAAAAGTGTGAATGAGATGAAGTTTTTGAGTGGCTCTTAAAGCTTGTTTTTTTGGAAACGGCATCCTCGCTTGTTTTCCAAATTGGCATGTCTCACAAATTTGATCAACGAGATTAATTGTAGGCATGTCTATGATTGAATCTTTTTGTTTCATCTCCAACAAACTTCTCTAATTGAAATGCCCAAACTTTTGTGCCACAAGTCTGATTTACTCAAGGTGGTGCCAGTAAATGCATGCTCATCAGTTTCCTCCCAATTGATAAAGAAACTCATGTTTTTCATTGTTACAGAGAACATTTTTTCTCCTGCAGAATTAAAAACTGTTCACTTCCGCTTTCTAAATTCAAAAGCATAATCTTTTTCCAGCATCTGTCCAATACTCAAGAGATTTTGGCTGATTTTAGGTATATATAAAACATCAGAAATATATAAAACATCAGAAATTGTTTTTATACCTGATTGAGTTTGGATAGTAACTGAACCACTGCCTTCAACTTTAATATATTGGTCGTTACCCACCTTCACTTTAGATTTATAAGTTTCATCAAGAGTGCTGAATACAGAATCATCTTTGCACATATGATGAGTGCACCCACTATCAATAAGTATCATAAGCCACAAATCACCTGCAACATCGAAATTAGAAAAACAAGAAGCAACAGCAGCTCGCTCTTCATGTACCTCCGTTCATCGTTGAAAGACAAGAAAGCATAAAAAAGCCTTGCCTCCTCCTGCACATTCTACATCAATCCGCCACTTGTGGCTTGTTGGGTTTGACATCTTTCTTGATTGCAGACCTTGGCAACATGTCCAAGTTGTTTGCATTTGCCACAAATACTGCATCTGGTCTCCCCAACAGAATTTTTCAAGATGAGTAGTTTTTTTACAATTGAGAACAAGGTTGAAAATTTTTTTCTGTTTGGGACCCTTCTTTATTGCCTTTGTTCTTTTGGTTAGAACTCTTCTTGCTTTTTTCAGCATGCTGTTTATGCAATAGAATGCCCCTTCTATGGTGTTGTCTTGTCTTAAAAAGTCTCGCTGCTCCTGAAGAGCACTCATCAATTCAGCCAATGAAATGTTATTAAGATCCTTGGACTCTTCTAGAGAAGAGATTTTTGACTCAAACCTCTCAGGAAGGGTCACAAGTACCTTTTCGAAAATTCGACTGTCGGGGAAATCTTCACCAAGTAACCTAATATTGTTGACAATTAAAGAAATTCTATCAGTATACTTGGCAAGAGTTTCATCTTCTTGCATGGTTAAGGCCTCGAAACTCCTCTTTAAATTCAACACTTGCATTTGTTTTGTTCTATCACTGCCTTGATATTCTTGTTTCAGTCTATCCCTGCCTTGATATTCTTGTTTCAGTCTATCCCAAGCTTCTTTTGCAGTTTTACAAGCCATAATTCTGTAAAAAACAGCTTCACCAACAGAATTTTGGATAAGTGTTTTCGCCTTCGATCGCTTGGCTTTTTCATCTGAATTATACTTAATTTGAGTTAGAGTTGGATCTCTGGGTAAAGGAGGAATTGGTTTGTCTTCAGTAACGATTTCCCAAAGATCAAAGGCTTCCAAATAGCATTGCATCTTTACTGACCAAATTTGGTAGTTTTCACTCACCTGTGAAAATTTCAGGAGGGTTGATAGAAAGGTTACTGGAGGCCATATTTTTGTGTGGCTGGTTTTGGTTTTAAAAGGTTGAGAGAAAAGGGATTGAGAGACGGTTTAAAAAAATTGGTTTAAAAGGTTTAAAAGGTTTAAATGTTTAAAAGGCAGGTCCCGAAAAGACCATGTGGCTCTGATACCACTGTTGAAACAATGTATCCGCTAAATTAATGAGAGTTTCAGCAGAAACAAATTTAAAAGATTAAAAAAATATGAGAGGAAGAAGATGATCTTTCACTTCAATGTAAAATTGAGAATTTATACAAGTTGAAATAACATATTCTCCTCAAATAATGGAATCCAAATAACACAAAATAATAAACTGAGATTCTAAGGCTGGAAATTAGGAATTCCAGCAGTGTTATTGAAAACTGATAAAACAGAAAAATATTTGATGAAACAGAATTCCAGCACTTCAACATTGAGAACGATTGAAGAATCGATGATTTCTGTAATCATTTTCTCCAAAAACTATGCATCTTCTCCATGGCGCTTGGATGAAATTGTTGAAGTGCTGGCATTCTGTTTCATCAAATATTTTTCTGTTTTATCAGTTTTCAATAACACTGCTGGAGTTCCTAATTTCCAGGCCTATAGGGAATCTCAGTTTATTATTTTGTGTTATGTGGATTCCATTATTTTAGGAGAATCTGTTTATTTCAACCTTGTTATAAAATTCTCAATTACATTGAAAGTAAATATATCTTCTTCCTATTCATATTTTTTAATGCTTTTAAATTTGTGTCTGCTGGAAACTGCTCATTAATTAACAGATACATGCTCAACAGCAGTATCAGAGCCACATGGTAACTTTCGGGACCTGCCTTTAAACATTTAAACCTCTTTACAACCACAATTTTTAAACCGTCTCTCAACCCTCTTTCTTCTCAACCTTTAAAACCAAAACCAGCCAGACAAAAACTATGGCCTCCAGTAACCTTTCTCATCAACCCCCTGAAATGGTTCACAGGTTGAAAGCTACCAAATTTGGTCTAGAAAATGCCAATTGGCTATTGGAGCCTTTGTCTTTGGGCAAATCGTTACTGAAGACAAAACCGAATTCCTCCTTTACCCAGAAGATTCCAACTCTAACGCCAACATTAACACAATTCAGATGAAAAAGCCAAGCGGATCGAAGGCGAAAACACTTATCGCAAAATCTGTTGGTTGAAGCTGTTTTTTACAGAATTATGCTTTAAAAACGCAAAAGAAGCTTGCCCCTAGACTGAAACAAGAATAATTAAAGCAGCGATAGACCAAACATGCAAGTGTAATTAAGAAGGAGTTTCGAGCCTTAAACCATGCAGAAGATGAAAAACTCTTCCAAGTATACGATAGGATTTCTTTGATTGTCAACATATTAGGTACTTGTGAAATTTTCCCCGACAGTCGAATTGTTGAAAAGGTTTACGTTGTGACCCTTCCTGAGAGGTTTGAGTCAAAATTCTGCTTCGTCGTAGAAGAGTCCATGATCTTAACAACATTTCTTTGGCTGAATTTGATGAGTGAATTGATGAGTGCTCTTCAAGCACAGGAGCAGCGAAGACTTTTAAGGCAAGACAACACCATAGAAGGGGCATTTTCTATGCATAAACAGCATGCTGAAAAAAGCAAGAAGAGTTCTAACCAAAAGAACGAAGGCAATAAAGAAGGGTCCAAACAGAAAAAATATCAACCTTGTTCTCATTGTAAAAAAACTACTCATCTTGAAAAATTCTGTTGGTGGAGACCAGATGGAGTATGTGGCAAATGCAAACAACTTGGACATGTTGCCAAGGTCTGCAAATCAAAGAAAGATGTTCAAACCCAACAAGCACAAGTGGCAGATGATGTAGATGTGCATGAGGAGCAAGCTTTTATGGCTTTCTGTCTTTCCAACGATGAACTGGAGGTACATAAGGAGCGAGCTGTTGTTGCTTTTTGTTTTTCTATTGATGGTGCAGGTGATTTGTGGCTTATTGATAGTGGGTGCACTCATCATATGTGCAAAGATGATTTTATATTCAGCACTCTTGATGAAACTTATAAATCTAAAGTGAAGGTGGGTAATGGCCAATATATTAAAGTTGAAGGCAGTGGTTCAGTTACTATCCAAACTCAATCAGGTATAAAAATAATTTCTGATCTTTTATATATACCTAAAATTAGCCAAAATCTCTTGAGTATTGGACAAATGCTGGAAAAAGATTATGCTTTTGAATTTAGAAAGCGGAAGTGCACAGTTTTTAATCTTGCAGGAGAAAAGATGTTCTCTGTAACAGTGAAAAACAGGAGTTTCTTTATCAATTGGGAGGAAACTGATGAGCAAGCATTTACTGGCACCACCTTGAGTAAATCAGACTTGTGGCACAAAAGGTTTGGGCATTTCAATCAGAGAAGTTTGTTGGAGATGAAACAAAAAGATTTCATCTGGTTAAGAAAGTTGCTGAAAGATTTGGGGTATGAACAAGCTGAAGCAACCAGAATTATGTGTGATAATATCTCTGCTATTTCGATGGCAAAGAATCCTGTTTTTCATGAGAATCCTGTTTTCATGGGCGAAACCAAGCACTCAAATTAAGTTTCATCTTATTAGAGAAGTTCAACGAATCTAGATGAAGGTGTTACTGTTACCTTGTCATCTGAAAGGAAACAAGTTATCTGACATTTTTCGACAAAAGCCTTACCAAAAGAAGAATGTGAAGCTCTAGGAAAAATATTGGTGTTTGTCATCAATGCCAGGAGGCAGTGTTGAAGTGCTGGGCATTTCGTGTTTCATCAAATATTTTTTCTGTTTATCAGTTTTCCAATTAACACTGTCTGGATTTCCTAATTTCCAGCCTTTAGAATCTCAGTTTATTATTTTGTGTTAATTTGATTTCATTATTTGGGAGAATCTGTTTATTTTCAATTGTATAAAATTCTTCAATTACATTGAAGACATTGAAGTAAAATATATCTTCTTCCTCTCATATTTTTTAATCTTTTAAATTTGTTTCTGCTGAAACTCTCATTAATTTAGCAGATACATTGCTTCAACAGAAATGTCCAAAATTATTGAATGCAAAGACACTTATGGACAGGTAGTTCTACCAGTTTTCTATCATATAGATCCATCTCTTATACAAGAACAAAGTGGGAGTTTGATAGATGTATTTATCGACGCTGAGAAGAACTTTAAGGAGAAAATGGAAAAAGTGCTAAGGTGGAGGGTCGACTTGATGAAAGCGGCTAGTATATCTGGATGGGATTCTCAGGTGATTAGGTATGTGTAAATTGATAATCTGCTTATATTTTCTAATCTTTGAAATATATAAAAACAGTATAAATCACGTAAAATCACGTACTTGAGTTGGACGGTCGAGACAAAGAGTTGTGCTTTTTGAAACCATTAAATTATTATACAGTTCTAAACAGAACAATAAGTCAATAACTAATCTAACCATAGATCCTACATTTTGAAACCAGAACCATGACAAATTCTTTGCTTCGTTGTCTAGTCGAGTTGCTCTGTGACTCTGTCATTTCCTAAAAATGCTCTCTTTTCAACTTTGTAGGGTAAGATATGCTAAAAGTAATTTAATAATAGTAGTTAGATATGCTAAAAGTAATTTAATAATAGTATTTTTCTTTTTCCAATTTTGTAGGGTAATATTTTCTTATTTAGTTTGAAAAGTATTTGTAAGTAATATTATATATAAAGACTATAAAATACCCTTCTCATTTAAAATTTTTTTAATATAATATACTAAAATTTCATTAAAAACTTCAAATCAATACAAATAATATAAAGAGGACATGACCCTCTCCTAAAGATCAGACATAAAACAAAATAATTATTGTTCGCTGATCTAATAAAAAAAATCCTAATAAAAATTAGAAGGTAAACTTGAAAAAAACTGATAGATCTTTAAAAGTAGCTGGTTAGATAAACTCCCTGAATCTTCTATACATGGGCTAATTATCAATGAACTAATTACTTATGACGAACATAGAGGATTTAAACCACTAAATCCAATGAAAAAACAAGTTGCACTACCGAACTTTAAAAAACAAAGATCATCATGTAGTTGAATAATTCTTTATAAATTGCACATCTGTCCAATAAAACTAAACAAATGCAAAAAAACAAAATAAATGCTCTACATAAAATGGAGAGATTATAAACTCTATACAAGATGGAGATAAACCATAAAAAATAACAGAAACATAAAGATAAAAAATAGCACAAACATAAACAATATAAATTTGTGCCTGAATAGATATAGATATGTAATTTATCTAACAAAAAACATAAAAATTAGCAATAAAACTAAAAATATAAGGAGGGACTGTCACAAGAGACAATAATCAGCTTTTCTCGTATCTACATGCTTGATTTTGTGTTTGAATGGAGAAAATGGAAGAAAATTTTAAATGAGAGAGAGGTGGTGGTTTCTCAAGACGTGAAAAAGTCTCTTCTCATTTTTTTTTTTTTTTTTTTTTTTTTTTTTTTGATAAACTAATAGTGATTAATAATAATATATAAGTTAGTATATCATAATGATTCCGTAAGGAATAAGAAATATAAAATATAAATATAGAAAATTAAAATCTTCTGTTTGGAGATGTTCGATCTTGGCAGAAGAGATTAATCTTCCTGGTAAAAATTGGTCCATTTTTTAAATAAGACAATAAAAGAAACCTTCCACAATATTGTCTCAAATATTGTCTTTTCAAAAATTTGTTACAACTAACGCTCATAGAAGAGTTTAATATATCAAACTGTAATAGAGAAACAGACCGTAGTACCAAGCTTCATTGATAAAAGAAACTTGTCATTCGAACTACCTGAGAAATAAAAGATCTACATAAAAACCCTCCAATAATGAGGAATAACCTCATAACAGGAAAGAAATTAATAACCCCACTAAGATCTATACATCTGAGAAACTAAATACAAATTTTATTCCAAACGATTATAGATTTGAAAATTATTAAAAAGAAAACTAAACAAAATAAAAAAAAATGATAGAGAGAGATAAAAAGAAATCACCGCCCACCAAAAAAGCCGACCAAAAAAGCCAATTGGTGACGGTTTAAAAATAAAATTTAAAAGAATACAAAAAAGAGAGTCCAAGAGAGACAACTAGGGTTTCTAGCGACTCCCTTCTCATTTAAGTTGTTATTTAAATATATAACTTGATTAATTTTTTCAATGAAATTACATATTAATTTGTGAATATTAAATTAATAGTTGCAAGTGATATTGTAGAGTAGGAGAAGAGAACCAAAAGAAGGAAGAGAAAAAATAGAAATAAACATGAATAATATGTGAAACTAATTTTTAAAATAAAATTATTCTGTAAAATTCTCTATAATTTAATTAAATAATACAACTTAAATTTAAATGATAAGTATAGTAAATTTAAATGATAAGTATAGAATTTTAAATATAAATGATCAGATATTTAACTTTTTTTAGTTTATCAAATGTTGTGTTTATTTTTTATAATTTATTAGATTTTGCTTATTAATATTTTGTAATATTTTTAATATATTTGTAAAAGAAATTTTTTTTTAAATTGCTGAATTACAAAACAATATATCTAAATTTCAATATTTTATAAGAATTTCTAATATTTTATAAAAGTTTTTTTTTCCTTTTTCTTTTCTTTTTTTTTTTTTTTTAACTCAAAAGGAGAAAGTAAAGAAATTTTCCTTAAATTTCCTTGAAGGAAGGACCTTGGTCATTTTTAGTCAAAACTGTTAAGTCTCTGCTGTACAGTATAACAGATAAGAATGATCAAAGCAATGGATGGTATGAATTTCTCTCCTTTGGTATTAGCTAGATCGAAGCAAAAAAGATTTGTAGTGTAGTGAAACTCTGTATTTATTTCCAAGAAGTCAAACTCTATTCCTTGTGGGATTTCATTCAATTTGCTTTCTGTCTTTCTTAGATGAATATGTAAATTAGTTCCGTTTTCTCTCTATGGTTTATATTATCGAGTCCTTTTCCAACCGAAGTGAGTCTGATAATCAGAGTCCTGTTTGAGCTTCTCTCCTTTCTGGGTGATATCAGAAATATAGCGTTGTTGTTCCTTTTTTTTTTTTTTTTGGGTTGATATGAGTTTAATATTCGCTGAAAGATTAGTAAAAAGGCAGGATTAATAATTGTTACAGTATTTCTTCTATTTATTTATTTTTTTGTGATCCCATTAGAAGATTTTTAAAGTTTTTAATGTTCGATGGTCTTGAAGTTGTAGAGTCCTTTTATTGGATTCGATAATTATTTCTGTGGCACAACACTTGTCAGTAATGGTTATTTCTCGATTTTCATTTTCCAGGAAAACAGTGTCGCATAAGATATTTTAACTATCCATTATGGCATCTTCTTCCACTGGTCGTAAACGGAAGTATGATGTGTTTCTTAGCTTCAGAGGTGAGGATACTCGTGATAATTTTACTAGTCATCTCTATGATGCTTTGTGTCGTAAAAAAGTCAAGACCTTCATAGACAAGATAGCTTTGTTGTTCCGTAAAAAGTCAAGACCTTCATAGACAATGTACCTGAAAAGAGGGGAAGAAATTAACCGAAGAAATAACTCCAGCCCTTTTGAGAACGATTGAAGAATCGATGATTTCTGTAATCATTTTCTCCAAAAACTATGCATCTTCTCCATGGTGCTTGGATGAAATGTCCAAAATTATTGAATGCAAGGATACTTATGGACAGATAGTTTTGCCAGTTTTCTATCATATAGATCCATCTCTTTTACAAGAACAAAGCGGGAGTTTTGCGGATGCATTTACTCATGTTGATGAGAACTTTAAGGAGAAAATGGAAAAAGTGCCAAGGTGGAGGGTCGACTTGATGAAAGCGGCTAGTATATCTGGATGGGATTCTCAGGTGATTAGGTATGTGTAAATTGATAATCTGATAATCTGCTTATATTTTCAAATCTTTGAAATATATAACAAGATGAAAACAGTATAAATCACGTACCTGAGTTGGAAGGTTGAGACAAAGAGTTGTGCTTTTTCTCCTTTGTGAATTTTCTCGTCTTGTTTGAAAATGCAATAAAACAACTTATTTTGTAGCGCTCTCTAGATTTTGTACAAATTCTGGATGCTTATCCTCTTAGTTCAATACCAACCACACCAATTTCACAAGTTATCTAATAACATGTTGAGATTTGTAGGCTGCAAGATGATAGCTCTACACTCTAATCCACTCACTCCTTTGCAGGCCTTCTTTCCTCTGGTTAGCATGTCTAGTGGAAACTTTATTAGTATGTAAAAATTTTATATGCTTAGCACAAATTCTAACTATGGAAGAAAAATTAGATCATTTGTGTTAATCTAACTTCTTGCGGGCTTCGTTCCATTGTTGCAGACAGTAATCAAAAAGAAAATGATGACTTGACAAAACTCTTATCAATTCCTTTGTTTCCTTCTCACATGTCACTACTACTTGTTCTTCATATTTTGCAGACCTGAGGCCAAGCTTGTGAATGATATTTAAGACCTGAGGCCAAGCTTGTGAATGATATTATGAAACATATTTTGAGGAAGTTGAATCATGCATCCTTTAGAGATTCAAAAGGCCTGGTTGGGATAGACTCTCACATTGAACAAATTAGAAAGTTGTTGTGCTTTGGGTCACCAGATGTTCCGATTGTTGGAATTTGGGGTATGGGTGGGATAGGTAAGACGACTATTGCTGAAGCAATTTTCTATAGCGCTTCAAGTGAATATGAAGGTTGCTGCTTTCTCAAAAATATTAAGGAAGAGTCAAAAAGATGTGGGCTAGATTTTTTAAAACAAAAACTATTATTTGAAACATTAGAGGAAGAAAATCTACATACTCTAAGTCCCAACATGGGGTCCATTTCCAATGAGGACAGGCTCCAATGCACAAAGGTTTTTCTTCTTCTTGATGATGTGGATGATGTAGATCAATTAGACGCCCTAATTAGAAGATCGAATCTTGGTTTGGGAAGTAGAGTTATTGTGACATCTAGAGATAGGCAGATCTAGAGATAGGCAGCTTCTTAAGAATATAGTTGATGACGTATATGAAGTTGAGGGATTAAATGATGATGAAGCTCTTCAATTGTTCAGTTTGTATGCTTTTAAGAAAAACTATCCCCCGAAAGATAGGTTAGACTTATCAAATAAGGTAGTGAATTATGCTCAGGGAAACCCATTGGCGCTTAAAGTTTTGGGTTCTTTGGGTTCATATCTATTTGACAGAAGGAAACGAGATTGGGAAAGTGCACTGAATAAACTTGGAAGAGGTCCACATTCTCAAATCTGTAATGTATTAAGAATAAGCTTTGATACGCTAGATGATGAAGAGAAAAGTGTATTTCTTTTCTTGATATTGCTTGCTTTTTTAAGGGGAAATTGATTTCGTTAAGAGAATCCTTGATGGTTGTGGTTTCTCAGCTGATATTGGAATCAGTGTTCTAGTTGATAGATGCCTCATTACTGTCCTTGAAAACAAACTAGGGATACATGACTTGTTGCTTGAAATGGCTCATGAAATTGTTCGGCAGGAATCTGTTGCCAAGCTGGGCAAGCGCTGTAGACTGTGGAATCCTATTGATATCCTTCAAGTGTTGACCAAAAATCTGGTGAGAGCCATATGCATGATGTGTATATATCCTTTGGGGTGTGTACGTGTCCGTCACACACACACACACACACACACACACACTTCATATACGAAGTAAGTTGGAAACTTTATAATATTTACGTAACTTATGCACTATTTATTCGTTTGATGTTGAATATTTAGGGGGAACTGAAATGTTGAAAGGATATTTTTGGATGCTATCAACAATAGGAGAAGTAACTTATGTTCCAGAGGCTTTTTGCGAACATGGATAATCTTAGAACTGCTTAAAATTTTACAATGCTAGAATTGGAAAATAACAGAAAATTGCACCTTCATCATGGCCTTTGAGGTTTCTTTTTTGATGAGCTGAGGGTATCTCCACTGGATGGTTACCCATTTATAGGTCTAATGCCATCTAATTTTTCAAGGCAGAGAAACTTGTATGAACTTGAGACCTAGCATACAGCATAGCATACAGCAACGTTAAACAACTATGGACAGGAGTGCAGGTTTGCTATAAGATCTATCTTCATGCTTCATTTTTACTACCCCCTTTTTTTTCTTTAAAAAAACGTTGTGGGTTGAGTAAACATTAATTTCTTGTATTATTTCTGCAGAATCTTGTGAGCTTGAAAGACATCAATCTTAGCTACTCTGAGCACTTGACTACTTTCCCAGACCTGTCACAGGCCAAGAATATTGAAAGAATTAATTTTGGAAACTGTCCTCGCTTGGTAGAAGTGTCGTCATCCATTCAGTTTTTAGACAATCTTGTTGATTTGAATATGAAATGCTGCAGAAGCCTTATGCATCTCCCAATTGGCACTAACATGAGATCTCTCAAGACAATCAACCTTTCTGGTTGCTCCAATTTTAGGGAATGTCCAGAGTTTGCAGAGAACATAAAGTATTTAAATTTGAATGAGACTGCCATAGAAGAACTTCCCAAATCAATTGGGAATCTCAGTGGACGGGAACTCTCCTCAGTGGACTCACATTACATTGAATCTCAAGGACTGTAAACAACTTATGAATCTTCCAGAAAGTGTGCAAAGGTTAAAATCTCTTTTGATTATTGATCTCTCAGGCTGCTCAAACATCACTAGGCTTCCAGATATGTCAATGGATATAAAATACTTGTACTTAAGTGAAACTGCAATAGAAGAACTTCCGTTTTCAATTGGCCGTCTCACCAAACTCTTTTGTTTGGATTTAAAGAACTGCAAAAGGCTTAAGAAGATTCCTTGTAAAATTTCTAATTTGGCATCTCTTGAAAATCTTATTCTCTCTGGATGCTCAAACATCACCCAGTTTCCAGATGTTTCTCCAGAATGTTTCAAGGACTATAAAGAAATTAATGACAAGACAGCAATAGGGAAATTCCCATCATCAGTTTCAGTATTTATGTGGAACTTGAGGAATTGAGTATGCAACGTGCAGAACGTTTTCGAATTCTTCCTTAGGAAGTATTTGGCAAGTTTGAAATCTTTGGCAAAAGCTTATCTGTCAGGTTGTTCCATGTTCAGTGTTTTCCAGAAGCTTTCAGAGGTTTTATGGGGATCTTGAGGTATCTTTATTTTAGATGGAACAAGCCAATTACAAAGCTACCCTCACCTATGAAAATCTAAAGGGCCCTGTATCGAGGCTTGGGAAGTGAGAAACTGCAAAAATCTTATCCATATGCCAGAGGATCTGATCTCAGGTATTGGGGACTATTCTATCAACATGCTACCCTCACCTATTGAAAATCTAAAGGGCTTATCGAGCTTGGAAGTGAGAAACTGCAAAAATCTTTCCATATTGCCAGAGATGATCTCAGGTATTGACTATTCTATCAACATGCCTGACAGAGGAGTAGATATTCAATATTTACGGAAGCTATGTCTAACCAGCTGCAGTTTGTTGAACGTGCCTTATAGCATTGGTTGCTTATTCTCACTTGAAGCATTAGATCTAAGTGGAAACAATTTTAGGAATATACCTGAAAGTATCAATAAGCTAATTGAGCTGCAATATCTTGGTTTAAGAAATTGCCGGAAGTTAGTATCATTACCAGATCTTCCACCGCAACTGACAACATTAGATGCACACAAGTGCATTTCACTGATTAAAGTATCATTTGATTCAACTGGAGTAAAAGGAAATATTTTTGAATTCTTTTTCACTAACTGTGACAAGTTGGGCTCCGATACAAGGCACAACATATTGGAATATGCCCTCACAAAATTTATGCGCTATGCAAAAAGACTGAACAACCAGGTCTCTTTCCCCATTCATCCTCTGATTCTTTTTAACTGATAATTCCAATGTTAATGGTCATGATTCTCGTGTTGCAGATTCCTTCTATACTAGCAGGAGAATCTAGTTTTTGCATTAGTGGACGTACAATCCCAAGGTGGTTTGGCCATCAAAGTAAAGGATTTTCTACGACAATGCAGCTACCTTCACAGTGGGCTAACATCAAGTTCCTGGGTTTCACTCTGTGTGTTGTTATTAAATTCGACGGCTTTTATTTTGGGTGCAACAATGGTTTCCAGATTAGGTGTCAATATCACTTCAAAAATGAGTACAGAGAGTGCAGTGATCTCCATTCTTATTTTGGTGGTTGGTACGGTAAAAGAACTCTCCGTACTTATCATGACAAAGAGTTTGGGAGACAATATCCTATGTTCTTCGGGTATGATCCATGTGTGGACGCTACAAAAGATGATCATTTCAGTAAATATAGAGAGTTAGTAGTTGAATTCTACCCTGAAGATATGGATGGCAATCCTTTACAGTATTGCGAAGTGATCAATTGTGGAGTACGTCTACTATATTCTGATGAGGAGTTATTTTGTCGACGTCGTTCAATTGGTCTACCAAAAGTAGAAGAATTAGACACAATTTCTTTGAGTCCAAAGTTTCATCCAAGATATGGACTTGATTGTCTAAAGTTTCCTCCAATAATAAATTTAAAAGATTGAGAGGATGAATAATTTTATAATAAAGCTTTAAGTTGTTTAAGTTCGTGGAATTCATTTGAAAATTTTGGATTATTTCTTTTAGAAGATCTTTGCTGAAGAAAAAACAAAACTTATTTACCAACAATACCAATTCCTTCTAGAATGATTCAGCATAAAGCGTTTGTAGTTGGCCTTTGTTTTTTTTTTTTTTTTTTTAAGAATTTGGTTTAGTTATATTCAAATCCTTATAATTGAATTTTTCATTTTTCTTTTCATACCAAATATAAAAATTGAATTTGTAAATCAATTCCACAAAATTTTATGGAATTCATTCATTTATTTTGTGGAATTTGTTAATCAACTCAGCTTGCCTCCTTTTGCAAGCCAAGACTAATCATCATAGTAATTACTTTTTCAGCAGCAACACTTTTTAAAAATTTTAGGACTTTTTGTTTCAGGGTATTAGCTAAGATGAATTATGGAATTTCAGATAGAAATTCTGAAAAGAATTTGGGACAAACAAGTTATATTGCGGCCTTTTGTTTCAGGGGATGCAACAATCAATCGTATAGCTGATTGTTTAGTGAAAGATAGGATATATAGTTCATACGACAACTGATATTAGAATTTTGCTCATTTGGATATACATAGGGCATGTTAAAAGGACAAAACATATTACTTTTCAATATATACGTTTGCGTAGATATATATTATTAACATTTTGGTGTTTGAGATTCAAGATCGAGTACAAAGTAAAATACTTTAATGTAAAGTTCAACAATAAATGTTATATCTTAATTGATTATTAAAAAAAAAAATTCATAAACTGAATCGGGTTTATCAATAATAGAAAAGGCCAATTCATTAATTGAAAATGATTTCCATTACAACTAGGATGATAGCTCCAACTCAAACTACAGCTTTCGAACCAAATCAAGGGAAATACAAAACTGTTGTGCGGTGCCCACTTAAATAGGATCCACATGCTTTGAAAAAAAAAAAATACGTGTATACACGTTTTCTTTGAAAAAGAAAAGAAAAAGTGGACGCGAACCCATTAGGCGTTGGGCGCGTTAATTATGCGTCTCTCATTCTCTATAAACAGAGACAGTTGCAGCTCACAAAACACACAACAGAAAGAAAAAAAAAATGTAGAGAGAGTGTGTGATCTAATTTTAGGAAGGGTTTCCTAAAACTAGGGGAGAGAAAACAGTAAGGAAATTATTTTAAGGTGTTTTTTGGAAACACTTTGAGTGCCACTATTTTTTGTATTACTCTTTTTGTGTACCTACTATTTTTTAATAGTAGAAGAATTATTCGGAGTTTGTCTCGTGGATGTAGTCCTAAATAGTTAAGGGTGAACTACGTAAATTACTATGCGTCACAATTTTGATTATTCCGCTGTAAAATTATTCTCGTAATTTTATTGTCGGGGCCCTAACAATAAGCTTCACAATCCTAACTCAAATTATACATTTATAACAGCACAAGCATCACTAAACATGTGTACATAGCAGAGTGTTTAATCTATTTTGTTAAAAGGTTATTAATAATCTATATTGTAGCAATTAATCTATTTTAATCGATAAACCACTAGAGTTTAACATTCAACATTTGGCAATTAAAAGTAGAACAAACATGTTAAGAAATGGGATTAGGAATACAGTGTTTAAAAGTACTAGAATTTTCAAAAATGGAGATGCTAAATTCACAAGATTTACTTTCTATTTTTTCTTTTCTTTTTTAATAAACGTACTCATGCTTATAAATTGTCTCTAACTTCAATTCTAATCCTATAATAAAAAATTAAAAAAAAAAAAAAAGTCTAGCAACGTAGATGCTAGAAACCTCAAAATTGAAACAATCCAGGAATCAGTTGCATGCCCAAAAAATTCATCCGTAAAAAATTATTGGCTAGAAGAAATTCCTTTGCATTTCAAGCAAACGAACAGTTTTACTCGTTGATATTCCTGAAGTTGTTGATGTGGCTATTTCATTTCAATTTCCACACCTATATCAACATTTTTGCTGAGGCAGCATTATGTTATTTTTTAATATTTTTTTGATTATTTTGTAATCTGACTTTTTTAATATCTTTTTAATATTTTTTTGATTTCAATTTCCACACCTATATCAACATTTTTGCTGAGGCAGCATTATGTTATTTTTTAATATTTTTTTGATTATTTTGTAATCTGACTTTTTTAATATCATTAATGATATTAGTGATGTATTTTTTTCAATAATTAAGAGAATTAATAACACTATTAGTATTCTTTTAAAGTAATAATTTTTTTTTTAGTTTTTCAATAATTAATAATAAAATTATCAACTACCAATTGATTTAATGAAATAATCCAATAAATCATTGAAGCAGCATCCAGAGTTCGAATCATAATGCTGTGAACAGAGAAAATTGGATTGAGAGGGTTGCTTCGATGACGAGTTATTGTAGAATTTAAATCTAAATTAATCCGCTGTGCCATTGTGGTTCAAAAAGAAATTAATAATAAAATTAATAACCGCACAGTGTGATGTATTAATTATTTATACAGTTTTAGCTTCCATTGTTTTTGGATTTGACTTTAGTTGGTCTAGCCGACGGGTTTGACCACTGGTTCTGTTACTTGAACCAGCATATGTCATGATAAAGTCACTTTATCCGTATTGGTCTTAGTGGACCGTCCAATCGTTTCAGCCACTTGGCTAACACTCCTTCACTAACATAACATCATGCAGTTTGATTTTTTTTTTTTTAATAACTTTGTGCCAAAAGATCTCAAATTACTTATTGTAAGCAATAGTAATACATAACTAGTAATGTTCTCAAGCACAGTATTTTTCAATATTATAAAAAAAATTCTCGTCAGATAGTTGCTATCTCTCTAAATCTAAAACTTAGAAGTTCTATATTTTTTTCTTCCACGCGGACGTTAGTGAGCTCTCAGCTCACCTCTTTTTCTTTTTTTTATTTTTTTATTTTTATTAGGGCCCTAGTAATAAAATTATGAGAATAATTACGCAGTAGAATAATTAAAATTGTGACACACAGAAATTTATGTGGTTCACCCTTAACTGTTTAGAGCTATATCCACGGGACAAACTCCGAATAATTCTTCCACTATTAAAAAAAAATAATAGGTACACAAAGAGAGTAATACAAAAAGCAATGTGACTCAAAAGTGTTTTTCAAAAACACACAAAAGTAATTTTCTCACTATTTTTCTCTCCTCTAAATTTAAGACCCTTCCTAAAATTGAATCACTCTCTCAAACACAGGATCTTCTCTTCTGTATTGTTCTTCTTCTCATTTCTTTTTTTTTTTTTTCAAAGCATGTGGGTCCCACTTAAGTGGGCACCGCACAATAATTCTCCCCTTGCACACTTAAGTGGGAACATTAGCTATCATCATCCCTGCAGCTAACCGACAGTATTCGAACTTCTCCTTTGAAAGAATCTTCGTCAATATGTCTGATCCATTTTCTTCTGTGTGGATCTTCTCAAGTTGTAACAGCTTCATTTCCAACACATCCCTAATATCAATGTGTTTTCATCTTGAACGGAAGGAGGAATTCTTTCCAAGGTGAATTGCGTTTTGACTGTCGCAAAATATCTGATACATTTCTTGATGAATTCCCAGTTCATTCAAGAATTTCTTTATCCACAGCAACTCCTTTTGCCTCAGTTGCTGACAGAGCAACACATTTCTGTAATTTTGACTGTCACGACACGGCTCCCACTGTAAAAGTGATTAGATATTCTGACGTAGACTTTCTTGAGTCAACATCCCCAGCCATATCTGCATCGGTATAACCGACTAATACTGGCTTATCATCTGCAAAACATAAACATATTTTGGTTGTACCTCGAAAGATACCTAAAATCCATTTCACTGCAGCCTAATGTTTCTTTCCAAGATTTGAAAGAAACCGACTCACTACTCGAACTGAGTGTGCAATATCTAACCGTGTACAAACCATGGCATACATCAAGCTTCCAACTGCTGAAGCATATGGAACCTTATCCATCTCTTTCTTCTCTCCATCAATAGAAAGGCACTATTTTGAACTCAATTTAAAGTGATTAGCAAGAGGACAACTAACCGCTTTAGCGTTCTTCATTTTTAAACCTTTGAAGTACTTTCTCAATGTACTTCTCTAACCGCTTTAGCGTTCTTCATTTTTAAACCTTTGAAGTACTTTCTCAATGTACTTCTCCTGTGACAACCATAATTTCTTGGTACTTTGATTCCTCAAAATTTTCATACCAAGAATCTGTTTTGCTGGTCCTAAGTCTTTCATGGCAAAAGACTTACTTAGCTGTTTCTTCAAGCTATTAATTCTTACAGAATTCTGACCAACAATCAACATATCATCCACATAGAGCAAAAGAACAATGTAGTCATCATCAGAGAATTTCTTAATGAAAAACACAGTGATCTGAAGTAGTCTTTCTATAGCCTTGCTCCCCTATAACAGACTCAGACTTCTTGTACCACTATCTCGGTGCCTGCTTCAAGTCATACAGGCTCTTCTTCAGTTTACAAACACAATCCTCTTTTCCTTTTTCTAAGAAACCCTCTGGCTGCTCCATGTATATTTCTTCTTCCAAATCTCCACCATGTAGGAAGACAGTCTTTACATCCATTTGCTTGATTTCCAGATCAAATCTAACGGTCATTCCGAGCACTGTTCGAATGGATGTCATTTTCACAACTGGGGAAAAGATCTCATAAAAAATAGTACTCTTTCTTTGATTGAATCCTTGCACAACCAGTCTAGCTTTGAATCATGGTTGGGAGCTGTGTTCTTCCTGCTTAATCCTGAACACCCACTTGTTCTTCAAAGCTTTCTTGCCTTTAGGCAACTTTCACCGGCTCAATGTTTTTATATCTCATGCAGGACTTCAATTTTCATCTTGCATGGCTTCAATCTCAGTTCCTTTTGTGTTCATTTTCCATAGCTTCTTCAAAGCTTTCAGGTTTTTCCCCCGTCGGTCATCGTACATATCATAGTGCGTTTGAATATCTTAGTAGATGGTTGTCTAACTCTACTGGGATCTGTCTTAATGTTTTGAGAAACCTTCCGAGTCCGGTGCTGGTGGCTGAACATGAACACCATCAAAATCATCTTCTGGTTCATTCTGATAAGGAACTTCTGGATTTTCTAACTTTGGCACTTGTTCTTATAGAACATTTTTCTCATCTCCAATTTGTCTGCATTTTATTGGAGGGACTATTTGTATGTCTGTTGAGTCTTCATCGGATCTATTAGCACTCTGCTTTAGAGTCTTTTCAATATCTTTAATAGTCTGATCTTCAATAAATACAGCATCACGACTTCTTATAATCGTCTTCTGGATTGGGTTATAAAACTTATAGCCAAATTGGTCTTGGCCATAGCCAATGAATACACACTATCTAGTCTTGACATTAAGCTTGGACCGTTCATCCTTCGGGACATGTACGAAGGTTTTGCAACCAAACACCCATAAATGATCATAGGAAACATTGTTTCCTGACCATACTCTTTCTAGAGTATCATACTGTAGAGGAACACAGGGTGAACATAAACTGCTGCGAGTAAAGCTTCACTCCAAAATCTTTTAGACAACTTTGCATGTGAGAGTAAACATCTGACTCTCTCCATCAAAGTTTTATTCATCCTCTCAGCAAAACCATTCAGTTGCAGTGTCTTGGGAGGTGTTGTTTGATGAGTGTTTGGGAGGTGTTGTTTGATTGTCGAATTGGTCATGCTCTTTACCCAAAAAGCATTTCAATGGCCCATGTATTTCTCGACCATATCTGCCCCTGATGCACTTTTCATGCGTATACCAGGTCTTCTTGACATGGTCATCGATAAATGTCAAACAAAATATCGATTTCCACCATATGACATCGTCAATGGGTTCCACACCAATCTGAATGAATCAGATCTAATAATTCTTTCATTCAGAAGGAGGGGTATCCTTTGAAGCTAGTCTTATTTTTGCTTTCCGCCAATACAATCAGACACTTGCTACAGCGCTTCGCAAGTGTTACGAAAATCGCAACAACGTAAATATAGAGTAAGAGAAGTATCGTATCCACAGGATTGTTATAATTACCAAAAATTATGTTAAACCTATTATATTTTAGACGATGATTCGAGAGATTCGCTCTGTTGTAAATAAAATTTAAAGTAAAAAATAGAAGAGATCAAACCACCAAATTTAGGTTGAAAAAGAATCAGAGGATGATCATACTAGGGAATTTGATTTCACTTATATTCTTATCCAGGGCTTTATTCTATTAGTTCATTAATCAAAACTTTAATTTTCAAGTAGGAGAGAAGAAGAACAACCCCTAAGTTACTAACAAGCTCTCCGATATATTGTTAAGCTATTCTAATCCAGTATTAATACTATCTTAATAGTGAAATTAACATAGATCAGATTATTTAGGTTTTATGGTATGTTTTGTGAGTTCCACAACTTAATAATTTATTAATTATTGAAAACCCCTCTGAGATCAAACCATATAGCCGGGCATCAAGTTATTATTCTTCAAGTAATTATTATCTTTTTCATATCATAACCCTTCTTCCCGAATGTAATATGGAAATAATTCAATCCAGGAAATTTTCTGCCTGGATCCTTAAGCAACAATAATAAGTGTATAACAAGAACAAAGAAAAAAAAATTCTAATATTAGTAAACTTTGGAAAATCGAATAATTACATCAATCCCTTAGTATAAGAGTTTAGCTTAGACCTAGTAATTTAAATTAACTCCCAATTGTAATTAAATTAAACTCAATCATACTTGAATCATTCATCATATTTAAAGACAGTCAATAAAGAAAGAAACAAGATGAAGAGTTTAGAATAAAAACAGTATCACAACTATGTTGATGGCTTCCTTGAATCTTGGCACAATTATTTGATGCTTGAAATCTTTGAAATAGAGAAAGAATTATGTAAAGAAATTGCATAAAAACGAGATCCCTTGTTAGGAGAAGTTCCTCTCTTAATATAGAGTTCTTGAAGGCAAGTCTGACTCCTTTTAGGAAATAGAATCCTTATTTAGTGCAAAATCCTTTATAGGAGATCATGACTGTTTAGGCTCTTGATTTCTTGGCTCTTGAGACTCCTTTTTCTCCAAGAATAGGTCCAGATCTTGTTTAGTGTGTTTAGGAAACTCCCTGAAGTCGGCCCATGTGAGAAAAAGCTTGATTTGCGTATTAAATTCACGTTGGTTCCGCCTGCGCAGCACGGGTGTGCTTCATGGCACGGGCTGGGTGTGCTTTAGTCTGGAAGTCTGGCTAGTGAAGCACGGGGTGTGCTAGGTAGCACGGGCTAATGAAGCACTGAGGCACGGGCGTGCTACAAAGCACAGGCAGGGCGTGCTTTTCTCTGGAAGTCTGCCTAGAGTTGCCATGGGCGTGCTATGCTTAACATCTGAGAGTTTGCCCTAGAGATGCCATGGGGTGCTTATGCTTGACACGCCCTGGTCCCATTGTAACACGTGTCGTTGCCTTTTGCACACCCTGGCCGTGCTAATCTTTTGTCCTTCCCTTTGGTTATCCTTGGCTTTTAGCACGGTTATGTGCCTTTTAGCACGGACCGGAGCGTGCTAGAACTAAGATGCCTTGTATTTAAGTTCTTTATCTGGCCCCAAGTTCCTGCAATTTTCTCTTAGATCAAAGCGGAATTTAAAGATAAGAGAAGCTTTTGGACACAATTATACTAAAAAGTGATTTAAAGTAATAAAAAACTTACTCAAATTCTAATTAAAAAAAACTATATATTATACTAAAAGTGATTTAAAGTAATAAAAACTTACTCAAATTCTAATAAAAACTATATTAAAAACACTATAAAATTAACACCTATCACTTGCCTAGGTGAACTTTATCCAATCTAGGTACTACGTTCTTTCTTGACAAAGTTGTCATTCCTTTAGCTACTACAAATGAACCATTATGAGCTTCCACTGACCATTTCTGAAGGTGCTACAGAAACCTTCATCATATCACTGTGTAACGCGTCCATTTTGACTTGTGCAAAAAATTATCACCAATAAAAATCGTATACGTGAATAGTGACCATGAATAGTAACTGTATATGTGAATAGTAACTGTATGCGTGAATAGTACTGTGTGTGAATAGTGTTGGGCTTACTTGAAACAGGCTCAGTTCCAGTAATGCCAATAGTACTGTTCACCACCAACTTTGAGTTATTATTTTACTATTCATCACTAAGTCGATTCTGCAATTTCTTTCCAGCGAATAGCACCAATGGACTCGTCGTATTTTTTTCTTCATCGTGGTATATTTATTTTTGAAATATATCTACGGATCCGGTACCACTATCTGATCGGCTAGACTGTCAAAACCTTCAGCTCTGATACCACTTGTCAGGGCCTGGCAATAAAATTATGAGAATAATTACGCAGTGGAATAATTAAAATTGTGACATACAGAAATTTACGTGGTTCACCCTTAACTGTTTAGGGCTACGTCTATGGAACAAACTCCGAATAATTCTTCCATTATTAAAAAAAATAGTAGGTACACAAAGAGAGTAATATAAAAAATAATGGCACTCAAAAGTGTTTCCCAAAAATAATTCCCTCACTATTTTTCTCTCCTCTAATTTTAGGACTCTTGAATCACTCTCTCAAACACAGGATCTTCTCTTTTGTGTTGTTCTTCTTCTATTTTTTTTTTTCAAAGCATGTGGGTCCCACTTAAGTGGGCACCACACAACATTTTTTATAAATAATCTTCATATTTAAGTTATTGTCACTCAATTATTGAGATTTATTATTGCACATATCTTGAGATTTTATTCTCAGATTTAATTCTGAGTTATTATTGTTACCATTATGGTAATTTTATCCTTTTTTTTTTTATTTGGTTACTCATGCAGAGAGAAGTGCAAATCTCTAAAAAAATTTGAAGGTAATCATATCAAACTTATAAAAAGATCACAAGGTCGAACAGTGGTCATGAATAGCCATCAAGTGGAGTAAACGATTGCTGATGACACAAATATTATGCTCCATCAACTTGATCAGACACTTTAAATCAAGATTGTATTGTTTCATTATTTGTATAAGTGATTTATTATTAGGTTTTCTATAAAAAAAACAAAAATATATTGATACGTATCCTATATCTATATACAGTTTCCTCCGAAATTTCGATTTAGTTTCTTCTCAAAAAAAAATGTTATCAAGTTAAAAAAGAAAAGAAAATTTATTCTCCCAATTATGCAGGCTCAATTATGTGTAAATTATTTACTGTAAATTAGAATTATATTATTTTCACTATTGAAGTTATTTTAAAATTATTTTATTTATTACTTATTATAATAATTTTATTTTCTAGATTACTAATTTTCTTATAAATAATTACATCAATTTGTTTAGGAACACAAATGCTTATTTACTATAAATTAGAATTATATTATTTTCACAATTGAAGTTGTTTTAAAATTATCTTATTATATATCATAATAATTTTATTTTCAATATTAGTAATTTTCCTATAAATAACTGCATCAATTTGTTTAGAAAATATAAGTGCTTATTGAATATATTAAAAGATTCACAAAAAATGGTAAAAATAAGTAAATAAAACTAAAATGATATTCCATCTGTCCTAAAATGTAAATTATTTAATGTTTTTGCACGAGATTAAATAATCAATTAATTCCTCAAATTATAACAAAATTAGTTCCGTGCTTCTCGCGCCGTTACTTACATTATCTAAATGTAATTAGCTTACAAATATTAAAAAAATAAAATAATTTAAAATTTTCAAATTCATAATAATCTATATATCAATTAAAAAATAAAATTTTCAAATATATTTAAGATCCAATCAAATTGTAGAAATATAAAATAAAATTTTAAAAATTTCTAAAAAAAATAGAAAGATGAAAGGAGAGAACATCTAGAATTTTATTTTTAAAGACGCACTCCAAGTATGCACATTTTACAGCTTTCGGTTTTATTTATATATTTAGTTGAATGATTATTATTATTCCATATTTTATAATAAATATATTTAAAATTAAAAAATTATAATTGATTATTTGGAATTTAAAAAATATTAAAATAAAAAAATAATTCTTGAATTATTTTTATTTAATGTTTTTATATATTTCACTATAAAAATTTTTATTTTTTATTTATATAATTTTATGTTTTGTCTCTTTATTTTAATTAATAATTCTTTACTACTCACATGAATATTTTAAGTTTATTATTATTAACATAATTAATATACTAAATAAATTAAAACATACAATAAAACTATTAAACATTTTAAAAATATTTTTTGTTAACTTTTTTAATAAAATCCAAATTAAATTAATTTATTTTTTTTTTTTCCCACGATATTTTGAATTTAAATTTTATGTTTTAGGGAGTATGATTGAATTTAATTAATAGAATATATTTAGAGTCACTATTTAAACACTATATTAAACACTATAACTATATTAGAGTTTGAGTTAGATATAGATTCATAAAAAAATACAAATAATTTTTATTATTCAACTATCAAATATTAATAAGCAACAATAATAAAGAAAAAAGGCAAGTAGAAAATGCAAAATACAAAATACAAAATACAAAAGTCATCTATAATTAGTTAAACAGCCATAAAACCAAATGCTCAGTTAAATTATTATTATTATTATTATTTTAGAGAGAAACCCAATATTAGAAATCTGAAGAACATGTTAAAATTAAATACAAAAAAGGAAGACAAATAATACTGACTTTTAGTTGGGTGAGAGGACGCAATATCTTCGAGGGTAGATGACAATAAGCGAAGTGGCAGAGACTTTGAGAGGCGGGACGGAAGCTTCAGTTGCTGAAGCATGTTGTTGATTTTGGGCTCTCACGGCTTGGTTTCTTTCTGCCATGATGCTCACGTTACAATGCCTCCGACGCAAGAAAGATGAGTTAAAGATATATTTGTTAAAAATTTACAAAGAAAAAAAAAGCTCAGAAAAAAAGAATGACGGGCAAAAACCAGTACACTTATAAAACACATCAAACAGTAGCCTACAAATAATTATTAAAGAACAACTATAATAAAAAAAATATTATCAAATAATAGTGAAAACGAAGATCAATAACGTACACTACAAAAAAAACGCCAAATCGGTCGCAAAATGGCAAAAATCGGTCACTAATTTACTTTAGCGACCGATTTGCGACCGACAAGTGTCGGTCGCAAATTAGAGACCGATAAAATCGGTCGCAAACGTGAATAAGCGGTCGCAATTTTTGGTCGCGGTTTAATTGGAAAATCAGTCGCAAATTTGGTCGCAGAAAGTAAAAAATCGGTCACTAATTTACTTTGCGGACCGATTTGCGACCGACAAGTGTCAAGGTCGCAAATTAGAGGACCGATAAATCGGTCTGCAAACGTGAAATAAAGCGGTCGCAATTTTTGGTCGCGGTTTAATTGGAAATCAGTCGCAAATTTTGTCGCGAAAAAGTCAGGTCGCAATGTTTTTGGAAATTCGGTCGAAACTTTGGTCGCAAATTGTAATTCAAAATGGTTTACTTTTGGTATCAAATCGGTCGCCAATCGGTCGGCAAAAATGAAAAAAAAATAAAAAAAATTAAAAATATTATTTTTTTGGAAACCAAGAATTTTTTCTGCACCTTGTGAAAATTAGACATTAAATGCATAATATCCACCACGCCAATTCAGAAGAACAGTATAAATAGTATTTTTATTTTTTGAACCAAATATAAAATATTGAAAAAACAAATGAAAAGGTCCAAAATCAAATCTATATTGCTGCTGCTCATCTGCAGGATCCGATGACGGATCGCCGGAGGGAGTACCTGTGGATTTGTGATGTAGCGCCAGGAGGGTGACCGACCAAGGTATCGTCTGCAGCATCGGGATCAGGAGCCGATAGTGGCTGCTGCTGAGACGTCGAAACATGTCGGTCTGTAGCAGGCGTAGGATCAGAGGGAGAAGTACCAGCACGGTGCTCACCGGACAGCCGTATCACATGCGCTCTAAGCTCTGCAATCTGTCTCTGCTGATCAGCAAGCTGAGCCCGTATATCATCATCACAGTACGAGTCACTGTGCTCCGGCTGTAGAAGCGTGAGCTGCTGAGCCAATGTAAAACTGTGATGCCTGAGACCCGATGCCGTATACCTTCCTCTTCTTCTCTCCCCCTACAGCCTCGAGATAAAGCGCTACCAATTAATAGAATAATGCAATTGCGGCTTTTTATATTGAACTTTGTACATCTTCGCAATGATTAGAGGGTAAATGTAAATATTATATTCATTGTTACTTACATTGACGCTCAGCGCACGTCTGTCGACAAACGTATTAAGATCGTGGTCCTTCGTGTGAGTATATGTAAACACCTCAATCGGTGTTGGCTCACGACCAAATTCTTTAGCCTATAATGAATTTTTATGCATGATATATTAATATAGATAGTGTCCTTTCATTAAACATCAGTTTCATATACTGTGACTAGTTTACTTACTAATAATCGAGTTGTCTCTATAGCAGATATTGATCCGCCTGTGTGTCGAGAAGGTCCTACTCCATCACCGCCAGTCTCACTATGCCTGTTTTGTGCAAATTGTTGCAAAATATCATCCCGTCCTTCTTCTTTGAATGCAGGGATCCTCCCAAGCCTGTTGCCATGCTCTCCCATATCTCCCGAGAACACGCACTGTTGGCTTCGCTTCTTACCGCTTCTTCTCATCCTATAGGTGAAGTCAGCATATCGATCGGCGCATATCTTCTCCCAGGCTACTTTCAGCATAGCCGTAATGGCCTCCTCCCATATGAAATGTATCTGCAAAAAAATGAAATATAGCGTTTCAACACTAAGGATGTATCTTGAATTGTAAACATTGAATGATGATATAACTTAAACTAAAGAGTACCTGGAACTCCTCCCAATAAAAGTCTCTCGCCTCTTGTGGTACGGCATTCCATGTGTATCCTTCTTTATGCAACTGTAGCTTGATTATCTTCAAAATTTGCCTCGCTGCTCGAGAAGATGGATATATGCTAAAAAAAAACAGTAGTGAAATATAATTACACGAAAGCATCACAGTAAAAAAATAGAAGTGAAATATAATTACACGAAAGCATCACAATCAGAACAAAATATGCCTGCGGAAAAATTGAATAAGTACTTACTGTCCTGCTACCAAACTAAGGGTGATACGTGGATCTGATGAAGCTACAAAAGAAGTGACAAATGTTATAAATTTTTAGATAATTAATATACAATTAAAATGACAGTTATGAAATTTATGATTACCTTGCAGGTGATGTTTACTTGCAGTGGTGGAGTCGTGTACTGGTCCAGAAACGGAGGCAGAAGAGGAAGGAGCAGAAGAGGATGGAGCAGAAGAGAAGGACGCAGAAGGCTGGCATGGCGGCGTACTTGGACGCTGAAGCAGAGGGATGAAGCCCCAGACGTACCTGGAAGAAGGAATGTGATGGCAGAGTACTAGACGCGAGCATGTGAAGCCCCAGGACGTTACCTGAAGAGGATGTGATGGCGGCGTACTGGCGCTGAGCAGAGATGAAGCCCCAGACGTACCTGAAGAAGGATGTGCATGGTGGCAGTACTGGGTCGCTGACAGATGACCTGAACCCCAGACGTCACCTGAACGAAGGACGAGGGATCGAACCACTCCTCGTTCCACGGGCACTGCGTCCAGGGCCCACGACCCCCGACGCGAACCACTTTACCAGATGCGTCAGAATCAAACCTCTGCCTCTAAGCCATCTGTACTGCAGATCATCAGAACCTAGATAAAATGAATTTATACATTATACTGAATTGTAGAACATGTGGAAATACGATGTAAAAACAATGTGAAATACCATTAAAATTCTTCATTTAATAATATTAATTACATATACATTTATCCAATTTGAACAGTATTAAATGCTCTAAGTATTAGTGTCTTTCAATTTTCATCTGCTTCGCTCACTCCTCGTTCATCAGCTTTCCTCTTCGTTCAATTCGTCGTTCTGAAGGTACCCATATGATTTTGATTCTCTTTCACTTCATCAATCTGATGCTCCTATTTCAACATAAGATCGGCTTTTCATCATCCAATCTATCTTGTTAACATCTTCAACAACTTGCATCGGTGCGTTTCAACCCTAACTTCTTGAAATGCCTCCATACTGCGAGGAAGAAAGATTGTGTCGATTCAGTGCATAACAACGATCTAAGCGCTTGATTGTACAACTGGCCATCCAATACGCATCTATCTCGGTTTAAACGATGATATGGGACATAGTACACCGTGAGCTTGGCATTGCCAAAAACAAAAGGTTTCATACTTTGTATATCCTTCTTTCATTTGATTAATATCACCAGATTATACTTAGGATGAAACCTTCGTGCCAATGTTGGCCGTAGATAGATCAAAGCCGATTCAACATTGAATAAGGGTTGTGCACTTCATGGTAAGGACCTGGATATTCTATCCCAAAACACTCAACCAATTCCCATAAAAATCTGTTTGACACTGTCACTGTAGGTAATGATCCCTTTATGCACACACCGCTGTTCATTGTCTTTTCTGCTTCCCCATTAAACCTCCAGTGTGAAACTTGTAACCGTTTACAAAAGTAGGCCAAGAGTAGCATTTAGGCAACCGGTAATGGCCCTTGCCAGATCCGGTAATAAACTTGTGACGAATATCGCTTTCCGAGCTTCGAGCCTATGGAAAAATAGTTAATGACAATGAGTTCAATTTAATAATTGTTACATGTCCGTAAGTGAACAGTAAACATTGAAAGTAACTTACATAATATTTGAACCATTCTGCCAAATTCCGAGTCCGCTTTGCATCACTGCAGTATCAGTCAAATTGAGAATATTTGACAATGTCAGCAGGAAGATTGATATTATTTCCTATTTATTCAACGAAACCATATTTAGCATAAGTCATGATTTAACAACGGCCACTTCAAGAATTTAGGGAATGTTTACATTATTTATAACTTACTGTACATATGGTTGATCTCTTCCAATTCAAATAAAATATAGGTCTTTGAGCCGCTTGTATCCTCTACCATCAGTCAATCGTTCTTTTTATTTACCAATCATACGCCCAGGGTAGGTGAAAATTTTTAGATTTCCTTCAAACTCAGAATTGAACACATCTCCGCCGTCATCGTTACGTGGCAACTCTCCGGATGCTTGGTGAAAAAACATGTTGGTCGTCAAAGTAGTGTGAACAGAATGTGGAAGCTTCTTCCACCAAATATGCATTGCAAATGGATCCCTCGACCTTTGCCTTATTGCGCACATTTTTTTAAATTTTTTGCAGGTGTCTGTCATTGTACAATGCCAATATGTAAGTATAAGTTCAAATAAATGATGTAATCATTAGAATGAGATGTTATTGAGTCACCTCTTAAATGGATACATCCATCGATATTGTACCTGTCCTGCTAAATGACATTCATAGGGCAAATGAATCGGCAGATGTTCCATAGAATCAAAGAAGCCGGGTGGAAAAATTCGCTCCAACTTGCACATACAGTCACTACTGGGATTTCTCGCGGCTAAAAGTTGGTACATATCATCGATCGGATAACAAGTCATCGTCAAATTCTTGAAAAAGAGACTCAATTCTGTTCTCATTGCTTCCTAAATTTTTCCTTGGTAATAATTCCCGGAAGCCACAGGGATCAATTCTTGCCAATGAAAACATATTGGGCAGTCATGGCTTTTCATGCCAAACAATCTGTACTTCCTCATGTCCAGCAACATTACCCATATTGAACAAAGCCAATCTGGAAAACTAATGATTCGTTAACCATACGCCACAATAATTCCTTTGGCTATTCTAAACAAATAACATGCCTTCGAAACTTACCAGTAAGTACAGATTGCTCGAGTTCTGGTCGACGACAAATTTCCTTCATGTTCTGCTCTACGCTTTTGCATTATCCTTGGTTTCCCTTCCAATGTTCATGACAGTGTTGAACAGATTTTCAAACACATTTTGGTTTTCCCTTCAATGTTCATGACAGTGTTGAACAGATTTTCAAACACATTTTTTTCTATGTGCATGACATCAAGGTTATGACGGATAAGAAGTGAAAACGAAGATCAATAATTATCAAAATAAAAAAAATTAAAAATTAAGATAAAAATATGATTGAATTGGTATATGCAAATGAGAAAGTAAATGGTTGTGAAGTGAGAGATTCAAACCCTTGATGTCATTGTCGGAGGATTGGCTACTAATAATCTCAATGAAAAGTTTGAGAAGGTAATTATCATAACAACCGGCAAAATAGCATTAATAAAGAAGCCATTAATGAACAGATGAATTGGATAAAAAGCTACAAGCACATGGATATTGACTTTTGACTCTCCACTAACAAACAAACAATTGAATTTTGTACTCTATAAATCTCCATTTTTACACTTTGGCAAGCTCTCCCTTACCCAACAAAATTTTCATTTTTCCTCAATTTCCCCAAACATGAACCTGCTCTTTATTCTCTTCCTCTCTTTTCTTATTCTTCAATCGCTCAAACTCACTTCAGCTGCCTGCCACGTGAATGATGAGTCGGGTCTTTTGGCTTTCAAATCCGGTATCACCCACGATCCTTCGGGCATGCTCAGCTCCTGGAAATCCGGCACCGATTGCTGCAGTTGGGCGGGTATCACTTGCCTCGTCAACAACCGGGTCACTGCCATTTCTCTCGTTGGGCAGCCGGAAAAACCGACTAGCTTCTTATCCGGTACAATATCACCATCTCTAGTAAAAGTCGAAAATCTTGATGGGATTTACTTTCAAAACTTGAAAAATATTACGGGCAAATTTCCGGATCTTTTGTTCAGTTTACCCAAACTCCAATTTGTATACATAGAAAATAGCAAGCTTTCGGGTCAAATACCTAGCAATATAGGTAAATTAACCCAACTGGGTGCACTGAGTTTGGCTGGGAATCGGTTTGCTGGACCAATACCGAGTTCAATATCCCAGTTAACTGAGCTGACTCAGCTCAAACTCGGTGGCAATCTCCTCACTGGTAATATCCCTGTAGGAATTAGCAAACTTAAAAGCTTAACTTACCTTAGTCTCAAACAAAACCAACTTTCAGGTTCAATTCCTGATATCTCATCACTTACAAATCTCAGAATTCTTGAACTTTCCCACAATAAATTTTCAGGGAAAATCCCAATTTCGATATCATCATTGGCACCAAAATTAGCCTACCTCGAGTTAGGGCACAATAAATTGTACGGACAAATACCTGATTTTCTTGGATCTTTTACAGCATTAGACACATTAGATCTTTCATGGAATAACTTTACAGGGACGGTACCAAAATCTTTTGGGAACCTCACGAAAATCTTCAATCTTGATCTTTCTCATAATTTTCTTGTAGACCCATTTCCTGTGATGAATGTTAAAGGAATAGAGTCTCTTGATTTGTCTCATAACCAATTCCATCTTAAACAAATACCCACTTGGGTCACTTCCTCTCCCATTATTTTTTCTCTGAAACTTGCAAAATGTGGGATTAAAATGAGCTTAAACGCTTGGAAGCCAAAGGAGACTTATTTCTATGATTACATTGATTTATCTGAAAATGAAATTTCAGGTAGTCCAATTTGGTTATTGAACAAGACAGATTATTTAGTTGGGTTTTGGGCTTCCAAAAACAAGTTGAAATTTGATATGGGTTCTTTGAGAATTGTTAATACATTGAAGTATTTGGATTTGTCAAGAAATTTGGTTTATGGAAAAGTACCAAAGACAGTTTCTGGATTGACAAGATTGAACGTGAGTTATAATCATCTTTGTGGACAAATTCCACCAACAAAATTTCCTGTTAGTGCATTTGTAGGAAATGATTGCCTGTGTGGGTCTCCACTGCCTCTTTGCAAGGTTTAGGGTTTCGATAGTCAATCAAATGAATAAAATTGATAGTGGTGGGGAAGAAAAGGAAGGCAGAAAGAGAGGAATGTAACAATTTGTTGTTTTCTTGCTCTTTCAACGAGGAAGACTGTTATAGCTTGTTAGTCGCTTGTCTTATTGATTCAGAAAAAAAAAAAAAAAAAGTATTGCTCTGTTCAAACGAAAGGAAGACTGTTACATAGCTTGTTAGTCGTTTGTCTTAATCATGGATCCTTTCAGAAATAAAAAAAAAAAAAAAAAAAAAAAAAAGATTGTTGTTTTGTCCTAGTCAAAAATTAAGCACTAATTGAATAACCAAATTTAAAATTTTTAGTTAAATTCCGTTGTTCCGTAAAATACATTGTATAGAAAAAATTATTTTTTTAACAAATTTTCTGTTATTGGAGAGCCTTTCAGAAAATAAAGTAGTCAATTAGGAAAAATTATTTTCATCTAAGTGAAAAAAAATTAAAGGCTCATTTTTGAAAAAAAAAAAAAAAAAGTTTGTTTGTTTTGTCTATCAAATAAGCAGCTTAATTTGAATGACAAAAAATTATTTTATTTAAATTCCGTTTGTTTCCGTAAAATAATTTGTAAGAAAATATTTTTTACAATTTTCTGTTATTTGAGGCCTTCAGGAAAATAAGTCAATTAGAAAATATTTTTCTAGTGAAAGAAAAATTAAGTCATTTTGTAAGGAAAATAGTTTTTTAGTAAAATATTTTTCGGACGTCGACAAATCTTAAAAATTCATATTTTTTTAATTTATTAATTATCATCGTCACTAACTCCAGTCATTATTTACCGCCTTCACCGTTGGTCATCGACGGCTTTCATAGTTTATATTTTTTTTTTTTTTTTGCATTCTTCCTATATCTAAAAATTTTTAAATTATAAAATGTATATTATTGTTAATATTTTTTATGGTCTTATGAGATACTTTAATATTTTTAACGAATTTTAAATATTACAACCAAATAACGAAAAATAAGTCATTTGAAAGATATTTTTTAAAGAAAATATTTTCATAAAAAATATTTTTCAAAAAATTATTTTCCTGCAAATTATTTTGCAGAAATAACCGGAGCATTAAAAGCTAAGTTTTCTTGACTTTTATGGTAAGTTGTATAGTTTATTTTTTACGAGAAGACAAATATTTTCACCTAATATTTAAAATTACAAATTATATATTAGAATTACAAATTATATCCTACTCTGTAAAAGAGACTCTATATTAGATATAATTTAACTTTATATTTTACTTGTTGGACTATATGCTTCAAGAAGTGGTAGGTATAATTTAATTATAGATGATGAATTTTAATTTTATATTTTGTACTGAATTTTTTTAGTTATTATGAAGTATTTTTAACTTTTACATAATTAATTTATAATATTCATCATTAAATTAAATTTATATTGCATACGAATAGTATACATTCATTTGTTACAGTCGTATTATGATAATAGTTAAATAATAAGTTAAATTTGTATAACCATTCAGCAGTAAGCTGTTGATTTAAATTCGGCATCATCATTCGGCCTAAATAAACAATCCCTAATTTTATTAGTATTTTCTAAATTACGTCTTTCCTTTTAAGATCCTTATAAACTTCGTCCTCACATAACTAATGATGATCTTTTGATTTCAAAATGCAAAATTTTATGAATATGTACAATTGCAAGAAAATGTGAGGTAATGGTTTGGTTCGGTTCGGTTCAATTTTAAATTATATAATTTGATTTGGTTTTAATGGTTCATTATTTTTATAATTTTATAAAATTGGATTAAAATTTAAAACGAGTTCAATTACTTCACTTGTCAAACTATAAAGATATTACAAATATTAGCTTCCCTATAATTATAGCAGCTCGATTTGATTTAAAAGATAAAATAATATTCCATTCATTTCATTTTAATAGCAAAATTTCATTTTATCTATAAGAATTAAAAAAAAATGATCAGAATATGTTGATTTTCTAAAAATATATAGTAAAATGTCTAAATTAATCTTATTATCTTAAAATTAAAAATTCACCGTTTAATTTTACTATAAAATCAATGCTAATTTTATCTCATAATAAATAAAAATAAAATTATTAACATATTCTCAAAATCCTAAATGAATATTTAAAATGAAAATAAAATAATAATTTATTATTATTAAAGTGAAACGGGAGTAATAAATGACATTCAAAGTGATTTATAAGAATTAAAAAAAAAAAAAAAAAAAGTGAAACACGATAATAAATGACATTCAAAGTGATTTTAATAAGAATTAAAAAAAAAAAAAAAAGCCACTACTCCAAACACAAATAACAAAAAAAAAAAAAAAAAGCACTACTCAAACACAATAACTACAATTTTATATGAAAATCATTGATAAATAATTCAGTTCAACTCAATATACGTGGATAGGGCCAGCTGGTTCTGCTTCTCATAGGTTAGGCCACGAGTATTTAAAAAAATTATACTGTCTCCTTTTTAAAAAAGATATTTCACTCTCTATTTTTATACAGATTACAGTTATTATGGTTAAATGACAATTTTATATATATAATTTTTATATTATGTCTATTATAAATAACTCATGAGCAATTATTATATTAAAATAATAAATAATAATTAATGAGTTTTATTGAAAATAAGATAAATTAATAAGGATATAGTAGACAATTTAAAGATTAACTACGATGCAAGAAAGAAAAGTGAACTATATTTTGAGACAAAATTAAAATGAAAGATGAACTATCGTTTTGGGTGTAGAGATAAGAAACATTGGTTTTTATTATTTTTATGTAAAAATTTGGTTAAATTAAAGAGTTTGACTTACCTACAATAGAATCAATTTTAGTATTGTTTCGTATTTAGATATTAATTTATTTTTTCAAAAATACAAAAGCTTTTATTATTATTATCATTATTTTATTATTATACTATTAGCAGCAAATTAAATAATCAATATTTTTATACCGCCGTCAGTCTATTTTGTTTAGTGCTTTAGTCCACAATCACATGGATATGGTGGTAAATAAGCAACATCTTTCAGTTTGAATACCTCTTCGAGGCTCCTGTTCAGCGAGCGGTGACAGTAGCTTGAAGATCCTCTTATCCTTCCTTCTGTCATCATTTACGGTATCTTTCTATTCTAATTTTTTATCTGTTTGTTTGATTTACTCAATTGGTTTTCCGTTTTATGGCTGTTTTCATTTGTATGCGAAGGATTTTGCAGTGTGTATATTTATTTATTATTCATCCATGGAAGACCCACATGTGTTTGATTGATTATAGCTCATAGAAACAATATAATCAGATATACCAATTTTCCCATAATGGTCTCTAACCAATAGAAGGTTTGACTGGTTGAATTCAGTTGAGCTATATGGGTCTGAATTTTGTGGAAGGTCTCACATTCTTGGTTTGGTAATTGGTAATTCAGTTCATCCCTAAATTAACTAATCAAGGGTTGTAGCTTAGTCTGGTTGTTTTCATTGTTTATACATCGGTGCTTGTTAACTGGTTGTTTGGTTGGTAATTCTGTGACTTTTGTTCATTTGGAAGGTAATCTGTCTTCGATCATTCTAATTTTCAAAGAGACTACATTTTTATCTTTTTTTTTTCCCACAAATCATATAAATTGCTAACGTGTGTGGGAAATCATAGATTATTACGGGAACAAGTAGCGGGGAAGTTGCAAAAGAGTAAACAGGAGTTTTGGTATTGCTTTTTCTTTTTCTTTTTTTTTTTTTTTCCCTAAAATTTTTAGTTTTTTTTTTTCCTTCAACGGGCATGCCTTTAGATGAAATATCTGAGTTACTAATATTCATAAGTTGCATACCTGACTAACAGCTTTGTATTGAGCAGCCCTAATTTTTGAATTCAAAATGCCCAAGTATTGCTAAGTTTCCGTTTCCTAACCCTCCAACCTTTTCATCTTTTTTTTTTTTTTTTTTTTTTTTTTTCCCACGGGCATGCTTTAGATGAATATTCTGAGTTACTAATATTCATAAGTTCATATTGACTAACAGCTTTGTATTGAGCACCTAATTTTTGAATCAAATGCCCAAGTATTGCTAGTTCTCTTTCTACCCTCCAACCTTTTCATCCCTTTTTCTTATTTGAAATTTAAGGCAGATTAGATGCCATCTCAAATCACTTTCTTAAATCAGGGTGTTCACTTTTCATAGAGAAGAAGTAAATACTAGCCTTTTTAAACTGATACTTAAAAGCAGCCTGCACATCTTCATTCTATTAATATTGACTAGCTTTGTATGTTGGCTTACCTTAGGCTGATGGATGAGAGAGTAAGGTTTTTAGGTTATGTTTTTCATGCTTTTCTATTTTAAGCACCATTCATTTTAATTTATGTAGTCTTTTTGCGATTTGACATCTGCTAGTAATGGAAATGCAAAGCGCCTATAAACACGCACTTTTGAATCCTACCAGAGTGTGAATGTGCGATATTAGAGATTAGGCCATTCTGAGAAGCACAAAATTGTAATGTTTTGTAAAGTTATAATCTACATTAGTAATATGAAACAGGTTTTTTCAGCTAGGTTCCAATCTCAGGAATATGGAATGTAATAATTAATAGCCTGTACTTTTTCATCTTTATTTCTATTCTTGATCATTTGAGGATGAGATTTTATGTATTTCGTGTCTAGTGATACAATTTATTTTCTGACTCGAGCTTTGCAGCTTCAGAAAATAGTTTTCACTCCTCAGGCTCTTGTGTTGTATGCATAGCATGAAAAATTACGTTAGGTGGCAAGTGCCTTTCTTTTTCTTTTTCTTTTTTTTTATTATTTTTTTTTTTGGGGTCTACTCAAATGTCTGACTAATATTTTGTGCTTGAAGCAATTGCAAAAAGTTTTCCAACTGTTGCAACCATTCATTGTAATTTCTACTCTAAAATTTTGTGAGAAATTGATGGACAATGAATGAGGATATATTGTCCTTAAATGATACTAGTTAAGAAAGTAAAATATTTGGTTGATGATGGTTATGATATCAAAGTGTTGATTTTGCATCTGTAGGTTATCAATAATGTAAATAACTCTTCATCACTGTCTAAGCCATACTCTGGCAGACTATCTAGATGTTAAGGTATGAATTCATGAGAGGTTTGAAAGAATGATTGCATTGCTTATGGTGCTATTGGTCAATTGGAATAGAGATCCTTATAGTCTATATGTACCATGGGCTGGTGGTACTATGATGTATTAGTTTTGGATATATGGAATTATTGTTCGATTAGCTTTGTTGTTGAAGTTTATTGGTGCCCTGGAATTAGCTTCTAGGTCGAGCATAATATGGATTGACATGTGATGCTATTAACATTCAGAAAATCTGTATTTGCTTTTGGTTATAGGTGGTGAAGTGCCACAATCTGAGTTTGAATCTAGAACAACTGGAGTTGCTGCTAATTGTCTTAATGGGGGTGTGCAAGGTTTTTAAGAGTGGATATGAGAGAGGTCGACCAGTATGCCAATACTGGGGAATATTGCAGGAGTGAGAGCTAACACCATTTAGCACTTCCTGCTGTACAAAATAGACAATGTTAGGAAAATTATAACAAGTGGAGTTTGTAGGCAAACGAGACTAGCTGAATGCAAACCAGGTTACGGTAGTTGGCTCGTTCTGTTGTTTGCTTAGTTGCTTATGCTAAAACTTGAAGTAGGACCATTAGGTGATGCTCCTGGCATCACGGCCGAGTGAGGTGTTGGTAAGCTGTTAAAACGGGAAAGTGAAAAGGTAATACCCACATTTACTGTTAAAACATGAATGAGGTTGAATTTTCTACTTGGAAGGCAATTTATGGTTTTATTGTTCCAATCATGGAATAGATGAAATACATCAAAAAATGGATTTTTGTTCAAGAAAGAAATCTTCATGTTTTAATTGAGAATTATTGATGTAGCACTTGTTTTTGCAAGTATTTTTAGACAGTCACTCCAATGGTGTTTTGTTTCCACATTCTGTGGTGTCGCATTCTCCTAACTTTTCTCTATGCGTATGTGTGTTATGGCTGCGCCAATGAGAAGAAGAGTATGGGATCTATGAATTAATAATTTGCTGGAACAATTAGTTTACTTAAGTGTTAGACAATGTTGGAGTTAAGAATGCAGCAATCCAATGGCAGAAAGAGCTATAAAATGAATAAGAACAAATAGAAGAAGAATAGGAGGGACTTGTATTGATTATATGTCTGTGATTACAATTTCTGTATCTGGTATTTGAATTGAAGACACAAAGAGCAAGGAACAAAAGAACAAAAGAGCCAAACAATTAAAGAAAGGATAATGGTTGCAAGCAGCCCCCAGGAACAAGCCCGTAGCATAATACCCTGCTGCAATATACCATAGTTATTAAAGGTGCGCCTCAAGGGCTTGCGCCTCAACTACCCTGAGGAGGGCGATTTCACTCAGGCCATCGCCTTTGGGTAGAGGCGTGCGCCTTTTTGAGCCTTTTTTGCACCTAAGGCTCGAGAAAGGTGCACCTTTCTATTTTTTGTTTTCTAGAACAAGTCACCCAGGGTTTTTTTCAATATAAAGCTATCTAGCCAACATCAATTTACACAAAATAAATAAATAAATAAAAAATAAATAAAATGCAACACAAACTGGTGATGTGCTTTGTGATCCAACTTCCACTCCTTTGTCTAGCACTCACCTCTTGCAATCCAGTCTTTAGCCCCATTCCATCTAGATATAACTCTTTCAATTTTTTCCAATATTTGCTTTCTGTTTCTTTTCTTTTTTCCATTTTTTTGATTATACTCTTTTCTGCCTTAACTTTCATATCTTAAAATATAACTTGTCATGTTGCCATTTTTGTTCTGATTTATGCGTGTTTCTTTCTGTGTTTTCTACTTTTTTCCCTTTTTTTTTGATTGATATCTTAAACTATATTTTTTCAGATTTATGTATTTTATTCTTTTTTTTTTATGCGCCTCACTTCACTCAGGTGTGCGCCTTTTCCTGGAGGCTAGAGCCTAGGCTCCAGCAGCCCCTTGCGCCTTAGTGCGCCTTTTGCCTTTGATTACTATGCAATATATTGAAGATTCCAAGAGATGCCCTCCCACTCTTGCCAGCAGCCTCTACATAATCTCTTTCCATAACTAACTACGCTAACCTGATAGCCTGCCTTGATCTCCAATCTTCATAGTGCTATTTCCATTATTATCCCCTGTTTTTTTAATTCTCCTTGAGTACACCTTATAGGGTCTTGGGCCATGATCCACAGCTCTATCAGACATTTTACTAGTGTTAGTAGTTGTTAATTGGTCCATATAAATATGTAAGAGATATATTTTCATTTAAGCATTATTACAATGAACAAGAAATCTCTCTAAAAATTATTTTTCTCCTCTAATTTTCTTGTATTTTCCCTCTCTTTCTTTTTGTTTCTCATCCACCAAAGACCTAGCTGGGCTAGGGGGTGTAACAATGTGCCGTTGTCCATTTTGGTGGGCTTGATGACTAACAAAATCCAACCCTTTTCTTGTATCCAAGTCTTTCAAAAGGTATGATTTGGTCAAAGTTGAAATGGAATGTGGTCTATTATACTCATCATTTTTTTTACAAATTATTCACTTCATTTCAACTCTATCATAACTTCCATCGATGTCTCTTTAATTGCAAAATATAGTCTAATTTTGACCAAATGGGAATAATTGCAAAGAATTTTTGAGGTTCAGGGTAAAACAGTATATCAATGTCCTTTCTTTTAGACTATGTTTGGTTAGATGTAATCATTTATATAATGGAATGATTACATTATATGGGGTGGATTATGGAATTTGGGTGAGTTTTTTTTTTTAATTTTTTTTAATTTTTTTATATTGTAATGTAATGAAGATTCTTATTGTAATCCTAATTATGTAATCATATCCATTATATAAAAAACACATGTGTTATCAATTAAATTACAATTTGAAATCCTCAAAGCTATGCTCGTTTAAACCCTAACACTTTGTTTGGATGAAGGGAGAGAGGGATATTAAAGTAAGGTATAATAAAGTATAATACGAGAAAGTATGGTAAATGTGTTTTTTGTGTTTGTGGGAAATGTATGGTAAATGAGGGTTTAATAACATTGTTTTGTTTGGTTTGATGGTAGAGGAAGGTACTGTGAAATATAAATATTATGAAAATACTCTTATCATGGAAGATTAATAAATATAATTATGGATAATTTTGAAAATTAAATTTTTTAACCATGCTTACACCCAGTTCGGGGTGTTGAAGATTGGGCCGTGTAGATGGGTTTTCAACCTCTCAAATAACTTTCAAAAAACCATACTCTCTCTCAAACTCTCTTCCCAAACGACTAAATAATCCCCCTCTACCTTACTTTACTCTCCAAACCTATCAAATAACCTCATCCAAACAATCTGTAACCGCACAATCAAAACTCTATCGTTCAAAAGTCACCTAGCACCACCTCCTCCACCACCACTGACGACCAACTTTTATTTACCTCCACCACACTGCCTCCACCATTGCCTCTTCCATCAACTTAGTTGGCCATCGGATTTCTCCTTTGCTCCATTTTCACGTTTTCTTCTTCTTCTTACTGTGGCTGAAATTTGTCACCCATATTCTTGATTGCTATCAGGTAACTGGAAGACTACATTTTTCTTGGTTTGAAGTTTCATCTTGTTTAGTAGTTAGTTTTATTGTGAGTTCCACTTTTGGGTGTGTTCATTGGTTTTTGGTGTGATTTGGAGGTTGGGATCTTCTGGGTGTTCCAGAGATTGTGGCTTTTGCATTTGGTATTGGCATTGCTCGAATGCAGACCTGAAACAAGAACCAAGTGATTTGCCGAAGGGACACTCTGCAATTTTGTGATTTTATCTTTGGAAGGAATAAAAATTTGAAAAAGTTCATTGATCTTAGATATATTTAGTTTATCATATTTTTGTCTCTAACAGCGCTATGCCTTACAAAATTTGCTTTCTGCAGACCTGTTAGCTAACTCCAAATGCTCATTGCTTGTTGTTAGAGATCCAGAGGATAGGACTGATTTGGTAATCACTATGCTCGGTGATGCTGTTTCTGTAAGTCAATTATATCTATCTGAACCAAGAAAGCCTTTGGTTACCTTGAAAACTGGCAACTTGTATGTCTGAAAGAAAAATATTTAACTCTTGGTGTTTTAGAATTTAGATCCAATTTGGTTATGTTGAAACTAGAATGCACTTCTTTAAGGTTAGCTAATTGAGTTATTTTATTTTTTAACTTGTAGAAGCAATTCTCAGAATTTGCTTTGAGATCTTAACTTTTGGTTTGGTACCCAACTCAATTATAACCTAATTGTTTATTAAGAAAATTCATTATCAAGGCTTAATATGATTTGTTGAGAATTCTTTATTAAGTGTAGCCTTAGTATTACATTACTGGTAAAGTATGATTGTTTATTGAGTCATCTCCAATATTAAATCCAAAAACTCAGTATGTAGTTGTAGGTAAAAGGCCTAATTGTATCTAGAATTTTGAAACTGAAATAGAAAGCTCAGTTGAATAAGTTTATTTTGATGCCTAAATATTTACATGTTAAACCTTAGCCAGTCCTGATTTGACCGAGTCAGTTTGGTATGTATGGACCTTGTAGTTTGTGGGTTTTCTGTTCTACCACCTAAAAGATATTGAGTTGTGGATATGTTTATGTTTTCTTCCTGTATTGCTTCTACTCTTTTTTGTCTTTTCAGTTTTTAATTTTGAAATTCCGGAATCTTGTTTTCGAACTGTATGTTTATTTTTTGTGTGTTTATTTGCCACAAATAATTTATTGGGTTTTATAATTATGTTCCGGAAAGATTCTTATGGGGTAGATGTCCAGAGTGTTGATGTTGTGGCTATCTGGTTTTTGATGCTGTTTGAAAAATGTAAGATTGATGGTTGTGATTGTTGATTATTCCAAATTATCTGATGATTGGTAAGATATGAAGTTAGTCTTTGGATTTTGAAACACTTCATGTCATCAGGTGCCTGATGTTTATTTCCTCTGGTATCTGTTTTGCATTGGTAATATAGTCTTGAGTTGGGGTTGTAGTTGCTGTGATGGTTTAATCAAACAAGAATATCTATAGCCGATGCGGCACATGAAGTGGACCTGTTACTCAGTAGTTATCTTGCTGATGCTAAATATCAAACATAACATGCTCCTCTAAATTTCACGGCTGCTGTAATTGGACACGATCACATGTCTCTGTTTGATTATTTGTTTGGGGCATTCATTAGAATATACCATATTTAACTCCGACATGTGAAAGTTTGTATTATTTTGCTTAATGTAGTGAGTAGCAGATAGGTAATTTATTTTACCCAATTAGAAAGCTGAGAATCAGCTCTATTTTGATTGAATATTATTTCACTTAACCTATGAGCTGGCTCAAGTGACCAGTAAGTAATACAATAGCTGCATAATACGACTATGTGCTCAACAACTCTCTTATTTGAAATTACTAACTTATTTCAAATTGCTATATCTAAATATGTAGATTCATATTTGATACTTTATGTTTTAGCAGTCAATTATGGAGCTGTGATGACAAATTTACCCTTCAGTTGCCTGTCAGTTTAAATTTGAAACGCAACTTAAATTGACAAAAGATTGAATTTTGAAGTGTTTGCAAGGCTCCAAAGTCTAGGCACAAGCGTCCAAAAGTTATTCAGTAAGCTCTTCCAATTTGGCCAATATATTATTTTTTTCATTTCTTGAATTAATTGAAGTTGATAAAGTTTAATCATCTCTGTGTTTCACTGTCTATTGAAGGATTCAAGCAAATATAACATTTATAATTGATTCGATGCTATGTTCTGGAACTTATTTTTACAATTATTTTTTTTAATTGCAATTAAACATAATAATAGAATGTTAATTACATTCCATTTTGTTACATATTTCATTCCATTTGAACCTTGATTTCATTGCATTACATTATGCTCCACCAAACATAGCCTTAGTGTTTTCCTTTTGCTGTTGTGAATATTTTGTGTTTCGACATTTTTCAATACTGAGTGTCACCATTGCAGATATATGTTTCACTTTGATTGATGCTTTCCTCGTTCCGCTATGGATGCTATAAAAATCAAGACCAATAATGTCAATACCAGACCTGTGGGCAATGAGGATTCATCTGTTAAAATTAAGGTATTGTTCTTCGCTAGAGCTCGAGATCTAACCGGTTTAACAGAGGTGCCATTAGAGGTTTCATCTGGTGCTACTACAAGTGACTGTTTGGATAAGCTTGTATCAAAATTCCCAGGTTTGCAAGAAATCCGCAATTGCATAGTGGTTGCTCTAAATGAGGAGTACACAACAGAGTCAGCAGTTGTTAAAGACAAAGATGAATTGGCAATTATACCTCCCATTAGTGGAGGCTGATTTTTCTTGCAGGTTTCTTTCTCTCTTTTTTTTTTTTTTTTTTTTTTTTTTTTTTTTTTTTTTTTTTTTATCAAAATTCCCAGGTTGCAAGAATACGCAATTGCATAGTGGTTGCTCTAAATGAGGAGTACACACAGAAGTCAGCAGGTTGTTAAGAACAAAGATGAATTGGCATTATACCTCCATTAGTGGAGCTGATTTTTTCTTGCAGGTTTCTTTCTCTCTTTTTTTTTTGTTTTTTTTTTTTTTTTTTTTTTTTTTTTTTTGGAGATTTCTTGCAGGTTTTCTTGAAATCTCATGAATAAAATTTTTTTTTTTTTTTTTTTTTTTTTTTTTTTTTTTTTTTTTTGAGAAGTTCTTGCAGGTTTCTTGAATCTCATGAATAAGAACATGGTGATTTACAATATATCTATAGTCCTCTGTTTAATGAATGATGTTTTCTTGGGTTTTTTTTAAAATAATTGTAAGATCATATTGAATAAAGTAATAAAAATTAGGGGTGGTATTTTTTTTTTTTTACATGAAAATATTAAATTTTAAATGAAGGTCATAAAATTTTGTGAAATTTTTTTAGTTTGCCGGTTACTGCATTAGACTAGTTAGATGAAGTTTAATTATTTTATGTCCAGTAACGATGTCGTAATATAGATAAAATATATAATTTGAGCCTTAAATTTTTATTAGATATTTAATTTGATATAAAATCAATATTAAATCAATTTAGGCTTAATCGTAAATTTCATCATGAACTTTTGAGCAATTGGAATTTCATATTAAATTAAATTTATCTTTATACGCCGAGTAGTAAAAACTTATTGACATGTTAACAATCTATCTATATATAGATATATAATTTCTAAAGTTTAAATGCTTATATGGTAATATATTAGAATATTAAGTTGAGATGTGATATTTTATTTTTTCATTATTAATAAAAAATAATTTTTTTAATGAAATAATGGAGTTCCAAATTAATAAATTTAATGGATGATTTCATTATAATTAATATTTTTTACATTTAATAAATATTGAGGTTTTTATTTAATAGTTATTATTTAAAAAAAAAACCCTAATGGAGTTATAATAGACTCGTAATTAATAAAAATGAATTAAACAATATAATTACATAAACAAATAGAATTAAAATATCAATTGCAATTCACTAGAATTTTATTTCATTAAAATTAAATATTCTTATACCTCATCTAACTTGAGTATATGATAATTTTAAAGAGAAAAAAATAATTAATTAACTATATCAGTTGAATTACAATAATTAATGGTACTAATTAATATTTCAGTTCGATACTTGAAAATTTTTTTTAAAAAAACTTATAACTTTACTTTTAATTTTTTAATTAAAAATAAATAAGTAAAAAATTAAATTCAATTTAATTTTAAAGAACATAAAATTACAGGGTTTATGTATCGCACGGCACATGACTAGTTGCAACTTAAAAACTCACAATTACAACTTAAAAGCTAATTAAGATATTTCCAACTTATAAAAGCAAATTAAGATTAAAATTTTGATAAAAATAATATAAAAATAAGATTCACAGTTAAACTTGGGTTAACTTAACCAATTTATGTCCTTTTAATTTTAGATCAAATAAAATACCAAATGAAAATTTAAGATTCAAACTTACTAAAACAAAAAGGTTTTGCCTGAAGTTGTTATATGATCCTTGCCCAAAGGCGAACCTCAAGGGTCAATCCAATCACATACTTTTGAAACATTCTTACACCTCATTCACAAGGAATATAACTGTCTCCTCAAATATTGGAGTATTAGAAGCAACATTATTAATTTTGTCCTATAAAAATACTTCCAAATCCAAAAATAACTAAAACCCATAAGAATTCATTACTTTGCGAATCCTTTATACTTTTTCCCTAAAAACCCATCACCAAAAATAAAAAAATAAAAAAATAAAAACAATAAAAAAAAGAAAGAAAAGAAAATGAAAAATCTTTTTCTACTCTTAATATTCATTCTTCCTGTTCATGCAACAATTCCAAGCATAATAGGCAGTAACCTAATAGAACAAACATGCAAACAAACACCTTACTATAAACTCTGCGTATGGTCTCTCGTATCAAATCCTCATAGCTTTAGTACTGATCTAATTGGATTAGCTAAAATAATGATTTACACAATTGATGCTAAGGCCACAAATGCTCTTGAACGTATTAACAACCTTCTTGATCAAAGTAGCAGCTTAATTAGCCTAGAAGAGCGACAAGAATTGAGAGTTTGTGCTGATCGTTATAGTGTTATTATTAGAGGAGATGTTCCTCAGTCTATCGAAGCTTTAAGGACAGGTAACTATAATTTTGCTTATGAAGGAGCTTCTGATGCTGCAGCTGAGGCTATGTCTTGTGAAGAAGGATTTTCCCGCGTCGGAAAGTCGCCCATTTCGGAGATCAACATAGCGGTGCATGATGTTTCAGTTGTGGCTGCTTCCATTAATAAGATTATTATAAGCAGTTGAGTTTTTTCCCGTTCTTTTTTTTTTTTTTTTTTTTTTTTTTTTGTTTTTTTCCGTTCTTTTTTTTTGTTTTTTTTTTCTGTTATTTTTTGAGACAATTTTTTTTTTTTTTTTTTTGTTTTTTTTGAGACAAGATATTTCTTTGTTATTTTCTAACAAAGGAAAATATGTAATAATTAATGTTTTTGCTGTCTTAATAAAATTTTTAAGTTCTAATTCAGTTTTGTTGTCATTGTCGGGTAAAATAGATTTTAAAGTTAATTCATCATTTAATGAAATTACAAGTTGTATATATGTATTGACAAAGAATAATAGACCCACATATAGTAACATTAACGGGAAAAATTTAGATAGAGTTGGTGCATATGCTCCCATAAATTAAACCAATAAAAAAATATATTATCATTTTTTAATATTTTATTTAAAAATATAAGAAAAACCAACTAGAAAAATCTAACCAGAGATAAAACATCGGAAAACGGAATTTCAATTCTAGATAAAGACATCCTCATTAACTAGAAAAGCACTGCCAGTAGCCTTGGTGGTTGTAACTGTTAACATATGTTTTGTACACCTGAAGAATGGTCACATTTTGAGTTGTCCATTTATTTTATTAAACGAGTATTAACTAGCAAATCATAATTTAACTCTTTGAAGTTTAATAAAAAATTTTTAATGATTTTTAAAATTTTTTTGGCTTTTGAAAACACTGTGGGTTATACACAATAAAAGATAATTCACCAAATTAGTGAAAACACTTGTAATCAAGAACACTCAAACTCTTTTATAAATTATTATAAATATGTCATAAGGTTTGTATATTATTAGTGCAAGAGTGTGAATTTGAAGAGGCTACTTTGCGAAGCCGTGAGAATTTTTTTTATTCTTCAGCTTTATATATTCTCTCTTTTATATAGGTATGATAATTTTTTCCATATTTAATTACCATTATAGAAAATATTGTGAGATGTATGGTGTATTTGAATTCCACAATACATTTATTCTCACATGATATATATATTCCACATGATATATATATATAATATGATATATAATTATATATATATATATAGTATATATATATATATATATATAATATAATGGGTTGTTGGCTCCACCAGTTAATCAGGATCGATATAATGGTTGTTGGCTCAAGTTAATCCAGGATCGTTGAGCATAAAATAATTATTTTATCCTCATCTACTCATGTAAAATGTCATTTATGCCCCACTAAAAATTGACAGGGTTTAAACGGATTGGAAATTTGAATTTCAAATCTGTATCTCTCTTCATTAAATAACCCTAGACAAAGTAGCAATTGGGTTACATTCACCAATGCACATGCTAGGCTTTTATTTTACTATTATTAATTGTTTTCCTTTTATTGTATTTATTTTTATTTAATATATATATTAATGTCATGTTCCTTTCATAATATGTTTTTATATATTTTAATTTTGTATGACAAATAATACAAATATGTTATTCCAATTAAGGTTCATCAATACCCACTGCAAATGTTATAGATTAGTTGTTTGGGTCAAATTGAATGGACGAGGGCTTTTAGCTTGGATGGTATATGTGGAGGCTACTTAATTTGGGTTTCAAAGGATTGATCCTAGGATTAATTCCTCCATGTGTCATTTTTTTTTAAATTTGACAAAATTATTAATTTAAATAGAGATCAAATGACGTGAATACATATTTATCCAACTAAACATTAGTCAATTGTTAGTATTATAAAATTTATTTATTTTTGAGTAAAATAAATAATGTGAGCTTATAAAACAAGTATATACTCGCTCTAATTTGATTAATTAATTGAAAATGTTGAAATTATAATATGTACAAGTCGTATTAGAGACAATTACAGTAGCAATGTAGATAGTGTGACATAAAAATTGAAGAGGCTAATTCAATTGCTTTACAATAATTTGCATATATAGTATGCTCACCAAACTTATATAATGGAATATTGTAGTAGATTTTTGAAAATTTTGTTAAATGGACAAATGATTTAATAGCATAATCGACTACTCATATAATTTGAATGATTTAGATACAAATAATAGTATCATATTCCTTTCATAATATATTTTTATATATTTTAATTTTGTATGACAAATAATACAATTGTGTTAGGGTTCATCAATACCCACAGCGAATGTTATATATTAATTGTTTAGGTCAAAATGAATGGATAACTGCTCTTAGTTTGAATGGCATGTGTGCAGGTTGCTCGAACTAGTGACAGGGATTGCTCCCATGATCAATTCTCCTTGTGTCATTTTTTTTTTAAATTTGATGAAATTTTTAATTTAAATAGTGATCAAATGATGTGAATGTACATTTATTCAACTAAACATTAGTCTATTGATAGCATTATACAATTTTATTGGTTTTTGAGTGAAATAGATAATGTGAGCTTACAAAACAAGTATATGCTCGCTCTATCTCATGGAGGATTCAAACGACAGATTAACTTGTATTAACCACCTAAATCGATCAGTTAATTGAAAAGATTGAAAGTATAATATATATAAGTCGTTGTAAAGCCAATTATGGTAGCAATATAGATAGTGTGACATAGAAATTGAAAAGACTAATTCAATTGTTCTACGATAATTTGTTCGATAGCATAATTTAAGTTGTCTATACAGTACACTTACCAAATTAATGTAATTGAAGATTGTAGTAGATTTTTGAAAATTTTGTTAAATGGACAAATGATTTAATAGCACAACCTACTACTCATATAGTTTGAATGATTTCAATAAAAAAAATGGTGTCATGTTCCTTTCATAATATATTTTTATACATTTTAATTTTGTATGACAAATAATACAAATAGAAAATTTAAGTTAAATGGACAAATGATTTAATAGCACAACCTACTACTCATATAGTTTGAATGATTTCAATAAAAAAAATGGTGTCATGTTCCTTTCATAATATATTTTTATACATTTTAATTTTGTATGACAAATAATACAAATGTGCTATTCTAACTAGGGTTCATCAATACCCACATCGAATGTTATATATTAATTGTTTGGGTTTGAATAAATGGATGAGTTCTCTTAGCTTGGATGGCATAAGTGCAACTCCCTTGACTTGCATATAGAGGTTAGTCCTAAGACTTCATAATCTTTTCTAATACAATATTCTCCATCTTTAAGAATTGGTTTATTGGCTCAATACAATGACATGCATGATGTTGAATTGGTTTGGTAGACAACTTAGTTGCTGATTATTGGCTTTGACAAAAACATTTAATGCATTAATGATGAGCCACCAGCATTATTTTTTTTTATAGCATTAATAATGATGACTTTACTTCCCTCCAAAACTCATCCACTTTCCCACAAATTTATCCCCCAAAATCACCCAAGGCTATAAGTGTCTTTTTGGATGACATGATCAGGCTATATATATCATAAATGAAATTTCTAGATTCTTGAATGACATTTCTTTTATTATACTATTAAAAAATATCATAAAGATATATCAATAGAAAAAAAAATATAGCATAATTTTTTATTATTAAAGTAAAAATTAATAGTTTTGATTACATTAAAGTAAAAATTAATAGATTAGACACATGTCAGGGGAATATGAATTAAAAATTATTGAAATTTATTAGAGAGAAATAAAAAAAACAAGTAAAATGAAAGGTCGGTACCAAAGTTTCAATTTGTTGATTTATTTTCTTTAAATTATATAAAAAATAATTAACTCGCTTTAAAATTAATATAAAAAATAATTAACTCGCTATTTCATTAAAATCCATGAATAAATAATTTATTTTAAATAATTAAAAGTTATATAAATCTTCAACTTATTAATACTATAATTAATCAATTATATTTAATATAATTTAATCTAATAATTTTTTTTAATTTCTTAATATAAAATAATAATTGCCCATATCATTAAAATTTATAAATTATGTAATTTATTTATACCAGTAAAAGCTATATAAATTGTTACTTAACACGCTATTAATTCTCTAATGTTATAGTAATCAATTACATTTAAGATGGTTTAATTCAATTATAAATTATTTTATTTTTAAATAAATATAAAAGTAAATAATTAAGTTATATACATGTCATTAATTTGGAATCCTACATGGCAACACCAAGGAAAATTCTGCTTGTTTTATATATATATATAGTATATATACCCTATATTATATATATATTTGATTTGGATTAGTTTAGGACTGGCAAAAAATTATTTTGGTAAATAATTTTTAAAAAATGGAGACAAAAATATTTGATTTGATAGTTTAGGACTGCAAAAATATGGTAAATAATTTTTAAAAAAGGAGACAAAAAAAAAAGTTTGAGTAAGAACTACTAACCACATTAGTAGAAATAGTTAAAATGTAGAAAATTTTGAACTTTTGAGAAAAACTGAATGGTATATTTAAAAGTAGGGGCCAAGACACCTTTTGCAGAAGAATACAGTGATACAACTTATATATAGTATTTCTTGAGATTAAACAATTTAAGATTAAAAAAAAAAGGTGCATTACTACATCATTTAAAAAAAAATGGAAACGTTTAGATAGGAAACGTTAAAGATACATTAAAGATAGGAAACGATTGTTGGATGAAACATTTGTTACTTTACAAATTTGAAAGTAAACATTTATTACAAAGTATAATATATTAATACATTAATTGAATAATTCATTGTTATTAAACTTTATTATTTTTAAAAAACTAATAATTAATAGTAATTACTTAAAGCCACATTAAATAACCAAATCAAACTAAACCAAAAACACTAATTAAGTCAAAAGAAATTCAAACCAAACCAATATATTAATACATTGAATAATCAAATCCAACCAAACTAAAAATACTAATTCAAAATAAATTCAAACCAAACCGAACCAAACCAATATGTTAATATATTAAATAATCAAATTAAATCATGTCAAGTAGAAGTCTAATTGGAGGAATATGCTATATGTCAAATTAAAATACCAAGTGGATGTGCTACATATCAGTTTTCTAGGGAAAAAATGCTTGCTTTATATATATACTAGTGATAATACCCATGCTTTGCATGGTTTTAATATCTTAATTTTGTATTAATTTTAAATTTTCTCAATTATAATATTATTAACGATTTCTTATTATTGTAATATATTGTGTAATTTTATTCGAATTTATTGCTCTATTTGTCTAGAATATGTATCTTTCTCTGTTTTTCTTTCTTTCTCGTTAAAGCATATTTAAAACAAATATTATATGCATTTTTAGTACAAAACACTAATTGTGATACGCCTTTTCCAACTATATTTATTTGAAAGCTATATTTGAAATTTTTTAATACATTATTCAAATCATAGTGAAATTCAACTAATCTTTTTTAAAAATGTAAATAAATTGAACTAATCTAAACTATATAATAGATGTTTCAATTTTAAAACTATTTAGTGAATTGCAATTTAAAAATTTAAAATAAAATAAAATGTATTATAAAAGTCTCATTGTGAAAAATATATTCTAGCTATAGTTATTTAAAAACTATATTTAAAATTTTGTATATATATCATATCATTCATCACATTTACTAAGCAGTTTATTATGTAAAGTATTTATTTAAATTAATTTTAAATGACTTGAATTGAAATCAAAACATTTAGTCTTTGTTTAATCAAATTATTATTATTATTTTTTATTATTAATAATTTCAAATGATGATAAATATATTAATAATAAATAATCATTTATTGTATAATGATTATCATAATTATTTATGTAAATTAATTACAACTATAGAAAATTAAAAGATGCAATCTTATTTGGTTCTATGGTTATATATTTGTGCTATGCATAGATAATTTAATAAATATTGATTTTTAATATTTAATTAAAATTTTTATATCTGAATTTTTATTAAATTGATTCAAGATAAATAATTTTTGAATTTGCAATTTTTAAATTTAATTTAATAAATATAGTTAAAAATTTTAAGAATTGTAATTATGATACTAAACCATTTTTAGATTCAAGATAAATAATTTTTTTGAATTTGCAATTTTTAAATTTTAATTTTATGTAAATATAGTTAACAAACATTTTCAAGAATTGGTAATTTATGATTACTAAACCATTTTTTGAAAATATATAATAATAATAATAATAATCATAATAATATATAATAATGTTAGAACCATAAAATATTCTATTTAATTTCTATTTATTTATATAGTCAAATTAAAATTATTAATTTTTTTAAAATGGACTTATTTTTGTTGCTAATTATTTATCTTAATTCTTTATTAAATATTTTTGTGCTAATTATTTATTTAATCTTTATTAAATTAAATGATTAGTATTTCTTACTATATCATTGATTATTATGTCTTAACATTTATGTTTTGCATTTATTTACAAATTAAAGCATTTTTAAATCTTACATGGCATAATTTAACTTTTCTAATCCTACATGCTATTGCTACTTTTCTAATCTTACATGGCATTGCCTAGCAATTTCACTTGGTAATTTATAGAAAAAGATTCCAGTTTATATATATATATATATAGATGACACATAGAAAAATCATTATACTGCCAGTTGACATCTTTACAATACAATAATTACGTTTAGTAAATACAGTTGGGCAGTTATTATACTGCCATTTTAAAGAATAATTATGAGGTACAACTACTTCAGCCCTCTTGAGTCTTGAAGATGATGGGAGTAGACGCTGACTCAGTCCACATGCAAAAACTTAATTTGGTTCATTGGAAAGTGGGGAATCTTTAATGCCCTTGGCATTTTGTCACTTGTGCTCTGCACTTGAAAGTAAGGAAACAACAGTTTTGTTTTTGAGAGTCAAAAGGGGTTGATATGTGTAATAATTATAGCAGGTATGATCTTGCATTTAAAAACTATCCTATTCCTATCCCTCCACCTTTTTTTTTTTTGCCCTTTTTGGGTTTAGAAAAAAGGTTGATTAAATCTGCATTTATTGCTAAGTTGTTTTACACTCACTGCAATAACATTTGGAGTAGATTTTAGCATTTTAACCAATTAAAACGTTAAACGCTATTTTTTTATAAAGTTCGGTTAATATAGTGTTTGAACTTGTTCTTAAAAGTTAATGTAATGTTTTATAAAAAGTTAATTCATGTAACATTTAGTTTTTAGTATTTTACAAAAAGCTATTTAAACGTAAACGCTATTAAAATAACTAACAACTACCAAAATAGCTAATTTTGTCAAATAAATCCTATGCGTTGTTCATCTCATCTCATCCCTTAGTGGTTCAATAACAAGTAATTAATTAGTTATAATAATTTTTTATCAACTATAATTGCAATACAAGTTCATTTCATAACTAATTACTTGATTAATTTCATCAGTTACAACAAACTCATTGTCTTGTTATACATGTCTGGTCAATTAATTACATAGTCCTATAAATATTCTGCCAAATCCATAAACCAAGCATTTTGAATAACTTTCAATACAAAAAATTGCAAAAAGAAATATTATAAGAACTATAGTTTTTAAAATCACATATTTAATTAATATACTCAGTATCTGAACGTTCACATTCAATATTCAAGCTGATTCTTTTTTTTTTTTTTTTTTTTTTTTTACTATTTTAATTAATATACTCAGTATGCTTGAACGTTCGCACCTTCAATATTACAAGCTGTTCTTTTTTTTTTTTTTTTTTTTTTTTTTGGAATTACCAAATAGAAATAAAAACTTATAACTTTCATTATTCAATCTGGTTGAACCTTTAACCAATAATTTTTGGCCTTCAAATACGAAATCCCAAGAGGGGACTTATTTTTTTTTTTTTTTTTTTTTTTTGGAATTACAAATAGAAATAAAACTTATACTTTCATTATTCATCTGGTTGAACCTTTAACCAATAATTTGGCCTTCAAATCGAAATCCCAAAAGGGACTTAATTAGCTATCAGCCAACAACCCTTTAGCTATGAGAGAATTCTTGATGAGCTTCAGAGAATTTTGAATATCATCACAAAGTTGATGAGGGTCGGGAATTATATTTTCGTCAACTGATAAGACGATTTTCATTTTGTTTACGTAACTTACCACGTGTATCAACAAGGCCTGCAAAATTATTAGATAAAAATTTATTAGTGCTAGATTTATCTCCTTATAATTAGCAAGATTGCACGTTAAATTAAGTTTAAAAACCACCATAATGACCTCAATTCATGAATTTTTAATTTATTGAGGAACAATATTTTTCTCAATTAAGAAAAAAAAATGGTAATCATAGTCTAAGTTGTCTCCTTATTTTTCTTCGTAAGGACTTAGGCTGTATTTAGCAATAAATTTGAAGTAACTATTAGTATTTTGACCAGTTAAAAACACTAAAAATTATTTTTTATAATATTCAATAACATACATTTAAACTAACTTTTAGAAGTAATGTTTTACAAAATGTTAACTCATGTAATGTTTAACTTTTAGTATTTTATGAAAATCTATTCAAACAGTTAATTATCAAAACAACTAATTTTGCCGAATATACTGCTCAAAAGATAACGTGAGCGTTGAAACTCAAGACCAACTTGCAGGAAATGTATTATATATATGCTTGTAATGTGTAAATTTGAAGAAGTTAAACTTACATTGGGTTGGCCATAACAAGTTGGAGCTATATAGGACATTGGGTGTTCATAGAAAGAGATTTCCTCTTGAGGACCAGGTACACTTGAGAAACACAATGTGGTTTGACTTGGAAGCCCAAACTTCTGCTCCATAATAATAATAACAACATCTAATTATTTTTATGTATCATCAAGAATCATACTGTTTTTTAATAGATTTTTTTGAATAATTTTTTAAAGATGAATATAATATTTTCTATTTAGTATATATTATACAAAAGAAGTATAAAAAGGATGGAATTTACGTACCTTAATCCCAAAAAATCTAAGAAGAAACCTGTTCCCTAAATATGCATATAAAGCTTCAAGACTAGCTTTCTTCCTCTCTCCGACAACCTTCGCATCACGTACATAATCTAATGGGTCGTCTCTTAATTTAATGGTAAAAGGATAGAGAACATAACCAACCTTGTTTCCCCACTTGGCTTTTGTACCCTTTCTCATCATCTCATCTAAGGCCTGTTTAATTAATTAAATAAATATAAAGATAAACAAATGAAACTTAATTAATTAAATATGTAAGGACTCACTTGGATGCCTGAATCTTTTCTTAAGTTTACGATAAAAGATGCTCTCATGCGAATATTCTTGGGAAGATAGCTTTTGCTTTTTGTTGCTTCACCTTCTTTCTTATCCTCTTCTGCTGCCACAGCCAAAGAGATTATACAGTAAAAGCCAATGTTTAGGGAATGTATGTGTCGTGTTTCTAACTTTTGTGTGTATTGCATTGCGTGTTTTCTATTTAACTTTCATAGATTATCCTTATTGCCCTGTGAACTTTACAGAGTTCAATCATGAATCCGCATTATCATATTTCAATAATAATTATATTCCACATCAAATTGAAATATTTTTGCATGAGTTCAGTTACATATGATTATACACTTTCACATTACAGTTTAATGAGATGTATAATTATTATTGAAATATGAAAATATAAGATCATATGACAAGTTCTGCAAATTCAAAGGTCTATAAAGATAATCTTGGAAAATACAACGACATATTTATCCATTAGACCCATGGTAATCATGCAAGTCTTACCATATGTATCCTTTACATTTAGAAGCTTTGCATATCTTCTATTGAGATATTGTGACAAGCCCGCTTGTGTAATTCCAACCATCACATCATTCACAGTCTGAAAACACATTGTATAACTTTGTTATTAATAAATTATAATTAATTTTAAATACTTATTTAAATAATTTTATTTTGGCTTAGAAATAATAATAATAATATAATTTGCTAACATCAATTAAAATATTAATAATGATTTATTATGTTTAATAATTTTTTATAATCATAAAATGTTGATCTAAAAATATATAACTTTGTTATTAATAAATTATAACAAGGGTAAGCGTTAATATAAAAATTTAACTATTCTCTGTAAAATGCACTTTAATGTTTTATAAAAAGTTTCTTCAACTTTTAAAAGTTATTATAAAGTTCAATTATAATAAAAATAGAGATAATTATAAAGTTAAGTTATAATAAAGATAGAGTTATGATATGGTGAAAACGGTGAAAACGTTAAAAACTAACTAAAAATTAGTGCCGACAAAGCTAAATTAAAATTTTAATTAAATTTCAACTTAATTGAGATTTTTAAATAATAATTATTAAGCGGCAAGTAGTTAACCATTATCAAATAATTTAAAATGAACACCCAATGGAAGTCTTAATTTTAAACTAAATAATTGAAAATAATAAATAAACTGGAATACTCACAGTGCCCATAGCATTCTTCACCGACTTCACATCATCCAAACTGATTGTTCTGTGAACAAATCTTCGAGGAACTGATCCATCTCCTGAACCTTTAATTGGCGTTTCTGTATCCTCTAAAAACAAAACCGTAGCGATAATCATAACAAGACCAACAAAAGTATTCCAACACAGCACCAAAAACCTCCATAACCTTTCCAAGAATTGCCTAAACCCACCACCAGAATTCTTTTCATATCTTTTCTTTACAGTTGGAATTGTTGGAAGTGACTCAAGATCCGATGCTTTTCGAGAGAACGATATCAGAAGAGACATGAGAGAGATTCCATCGCCGATTGAATGGTGGACGCGGAAAATCACAGTTGATTCTGCTTCAGAGGTCTTAATATTGAGAAAATGAAAATCCCACATAGGTTTTGATTTGCTAATCTGGGTTTTGCTTAGGTTGGAGGCATAATCTTCGACGAACTTGTCAGGACAGTCTATGTTTTGATGATCAATGACTGGGACTATAATATGATCGTCTAAGTTAATTTCTGTTTTAACCCATTTCATCTCTCCACCTCTTTTCTCATCCATAACCTGTTCATCATCAAGTTTAATGCACTAAATAATTAGTTATATATTGTAAGGTAGTTTTTTCTTTTTTTTTTTTTTTTTTTTTTGTTAAATTTCCTGTTTTTAACCATTTCATCTCTCCACCTCTTTTTCTCATCCATAACCTGATTTCATCATTCGAAGTTTAATGCCACTAAATAATTGTTATATATTGTAAGGTAGTTTTTTTTCCTTTTTTTTTTTTTTTTATTAATTTTTTTTTTTTTTTTTTTTTTTTTTTTTTATTAATTGAAGTGATTGATTAAGTTAGATATAATTTAAATTGAGGAGAATAAAACGTTTGAATATCTAAATTAAGAAGACAAACGATTAAAGAAGAAGTATATTGAGTTATTAACCCTTCTATCTTCAACGTGCTTTCCTCCTGGTAATAATGATATTATTAAGTATTTGGAAACACCTATTATGTAGGCGTACCTCTGTTATATATTTTGGTATTAACTACATGTATCCTATAAGGTACATCCTGCTTGAGCCTCGGGTTGGCTTACTAAGAGATAAAGCTCCCAGCGATTGTTTGTAAATAAATCGGGACGAAATCCTTGGGAGAAGTATACTGAGTGATTCATCCTAAAATTCATTAGTAAGTGCACGTATTAATCTTGTTTTAATATCAAAGAACTAAATTATTTTAAAATTACTCCTATACGTTGTAATAAACTTTAGGGATAATTACTATATTCTCTAAATTTTTGTCAAATACATTATATATTAAAAACCTTTATTTTCAAAAATTACACTGTATATTTAGTTCCTAAGGTTCAACAGTTAATTTTTCCGTTAAATGATTGTGAAACGTCAAAAATACTTTTAAGGATAATTAATATATATATATATATAGGAGTAAATATTGTCAAATTATGAAAATTAAAGTCCTTATTAGTTGTATTGCACAAAACAGTGAGAACTATATACTCCTTCTTCTCATTTTGTTTGTATAGTTTGACAAAACATACATATTAAGAATTTAGTCAATAAAAGTTATTTTGCTATTCTTTACCCTTAATAATTCATTAATATACTAAAAGTCCTTCATTCAATGAACAATGTTATTATAGAAAAATATATCTAAATTTAGAAATCTTGCAAATATTTTGGGATATCAAAAAAAGAAATAATAAGCAAATAAAATGGGACGAAGGGAATAGTAATTATCTTTAGGAGTGTTTTTTACCTTTTCACGGTCACTTAATGAAAAAACTAACTATTAAACCTTACAGTATAGCGAAATTATAGTGCAAGGATTGCATAATGTAAATTTTCAAGACCAAGGTTCTTATTAGTATATTTGAGTAAAACCCAGGGACTGCATAGTAATTACTCCCAAACATTAAGATCTTATTTTAATATTTAAGTTCTGCCAACAATACACTGACAAAAATCATTTATGGGTTGTTAGAGAGCTTTTATGAAACATCAACCACTCAGTTAATTATACCCATCACACACTTAAAGCATGAAACCTAAGCTCATTTTTCCACGCATACGTAAGTTTTCACTCACACCTAAAACATGAAACCTAACGTGCCCTGTTACTTATCAGAGAAAATAATTTGTTTAAAAATATTTATAATATTTATGATTTTAAGAAATAATAAATTTTGTTTTCATATCTATCTTTTGTATGTGTTTTCAAAATCTCTCTACCACTGTAATTGGACAAAATATGAGAATTGAAGAGTCTAAATTTAATTTCGTGTTTGGATATACTCCCTCTATCCTAAAATATAAGTCGTTTGAAATTAAAAAAGTAATTAATTCTCTTAAATTAGAACAAAACTAAGGGTAAAATCAACTAAATTATCATTTATCTCAAAATCAATAGTTATTTATAAAAGTATATGTAAATAAGAGTAACATTGGAAAAATATTATTTATTACTCCTTAAAATACTCAAAACGACTTATATTTTGTGATAGATGGGGTATTAAATTAAGGGTATTATAGTCGATTTACTTAATAATTTATTGTAACCTAGACAAATTTAATGTTTTTTAAGAGACGTGAAATTTCAAATGTGATAAGTATTATAAAACAGAAATAGTAATAAACAATAATAATTAAGTAAAAAAAAAGAAAGAAAGAGCATGAAACTTGGAAAATTAAAAAAGAAAAATAATGGGTGCCGGAAACTGAAGTTGATGATACATAAATTGACCCGTATTTTTCACGAAAAATCTTATAGCACCCTCAACTTTCACTTTGACCTATTGAACACTTCAACTTATAAAATTATACTTATTAAACATTTTAATTGACCTATTGAACACCTCAACTTATAAATTTAGATTGATTAAACATTTACTGAATCGTTAAAAAATATGAAAATTATTATTTCAAAAGTTATACTAACTCATATCAAATCAATATTTTGCATATATAAACTAAAAAATTTAAAAATTTATTGTTCTAGTATGACGAGATGTGAGAATATTACAGAAAGAGAAGTTCAATTTTAAAATTCAGGATGTCATAATTTTTTTTTTTTTTTTTGTTAAACTTCAGGGTTTAAATTATGTATTCAGCCAAAATCTAAACCCAATCTTAAATCTAGGTCTCAAAGCTAGAGAGATTAATGGATTATAAGAAAGTTTTGGGGTTGAACTTTGATATCATATTTTTTTTTAATCAGCAAATAAATTTCTTAATATTATTAGATAAGAGAAAACTAAGAAATAGTTTAATTAATTCACGAATCTAACACAAGCTAATATGCTTCCCCAATACACTCAAATTAAGATCTAGATCAGTTAAATAGCTTGATATCATATTTGCTGGAAACTCAAGACAACCTTAAACTTAGGTGTCAAAGTTAAGAGTAGCTAATAGGTTATAAAAAGATTAGAATAAGCTTTCTAGAAGAATGGTTTTAAGAATAAATATAAACTTACGAAAAAATAATTAAGATAAGCAAATGAATTTACCTGCAAACTGGTTAAACGAGGATGTTTAAGGAATGTTTTTTTCATGTTGGCTATAAAGATAGGAAGGTTTATTGATGTCTTAAATCCCATGAACACAGTTATGTAGGCATTGGAATGAGACTCATGAAATATGCGAGCCACCGGGCTCAATGGTTCTCCTGCTTCTTTCTTCTCTCCTTCTTTTCTTACTCTAATGGGTTTGAGACCTTCCATTTTTTAATTGTAATAGCTGGTGTGTATCTCTATGCGGGGGCTAGTCTCAATTATATACTCCTCTCCTCTGAATGCTTATTTATTACAAACGCTCTCACCTATTTGCTTTTATACCGTTAGCTAATACTACATTTTCTTAAAATATTGATTTTTTTTTGGCTAAAGCTAAGTTTGATATAAATTTGAAATGTGAAATTTATTTGAAATGAATTCGAGATAGAATTTATTTGCAAAAATATTTACATATTTATTATGATAAGTTTAAAATATAGAATACAGTTGAGTTACATATTTGTTACGTTGATTTATATTACACGGAAACTTCCTTTGACAGTCATTTCAGCATTTTGGAAACGTTTCCTGCATGGAGGAGCTTGGAAACTCCTCAGAAATGTTTTGGGCCATTTCCATAAATTGAATAATTTGAAAACACATCTCTCCTCTCTAAATATGTTGTTTCCGTAAATTCAAAAAATCATTTCTCTAATTAATATAAATACAAATTCATGAAACATGTATTTCTTTTTTTTAGAGTGAAACTTATCATTCTTTTGGATATGATTAAATATTGATTGGACTTGACTTGTTGTTGAATATATTTAATGATTTATAATAATTTTTTTTTGTATTTAGAAATATAACCTTATATTTTTCATATTTACACGTTTTCCCACATTTCCATTTCCTATATTTGTAAAAACATTGTTTTCCTGTGTCCGTTTTCACATTTCCGTTTTCATGCAACATATATGTTCACTATAAATTTAAAATTAATATAATTTTAAATAGAAAAATTACAGTATGTTTCCTGAGATTTAGAAAATAAAACTAGTCAGTCTTTGTATTTCAGAAAATAGACTAAAATTTTCTTATAATTTACTTCCATCAAACAATAAGATCCTTTTGTCCAATCTTATATTCTTTCGGTTAAATGCTTTATGAAATGACGAAAATACACCTCTTATTTCTTCTTAGTTTTTGTATATTTTTAACAATACAATTACAAACTAGTTATATTTTTCAAATCATATGGACCATACCATAAGTTTTATGGTATAGAATTTTAGTATCTCTCATTTGACGTCTGTGCTTCTTAATGGAAAAGATATAAAAATTGAACAAAAAAAATCTAATAGTGTAACGAAGTAAAAACACAGGGAGAAAAATGATATATTCTTTTAAAAAAAATCTTAGTTACTTTTACACCAAAAGGTTAAAATCGATTTCTTGAAGTGATAAAAAAAGATCCAAATCCAATCAGCTTTTAACATTAAAAAAAAAAAAAATGGGAATTTGAAGGAATACGATATGGTGCAATGAAAATATAAATTTTATTAAAATAAGGATATTTATCACCTTACACTACAATAAAATAAATAAATAAGAATAATTTTTAAATAATTCTTATTTTTATTAGTGTGGTCCTTAGGTGGGGCTTAAAGATGGAAGCGGGGCGGGTACCTATGAATTTTAAGCTATCTGTATATGTTCCATTTAAAAGTTTACTATCTATATCTATATTCCAAATCTGTTTAAATATCCATTTAAATATCTGTGTCTACACTTGTTTAAATTTTTATTGCCTGTATCCATCTAAAACCCGTTTAAATACGTTATACGGATAGAGGATTCGCAAATCTTAAACTATCCAAATTCGAACTTATTTAAAATATAAATTTTTATTAATACGTATAGAAACTCATTGTCAAACTTGTTTAATATAACGGGTAATTATTGGTAGCAGGTACCTAAAAACCAATGCCCATATCCATTACGGATAGTCACTATCCGTATTCTTCCTAAACCCATTTATAACTATCCACACTCTCTTTAAATGGATCGAAACAGGACTAGTCTCCTAAAATACCTGCACTGCTTCTATCCCTAGTGGAGCTATAGACTCTAGACTAATATTTTTATGATAAGAATAATAACAGCCCCACCATTAATTTCTTTCTTTCTTTTTTTTTTTTTTATTTGAAATCTTGGAGATGTTTGTTTGTTTGTTTGGTTTTTTTTTTAAATAATTGTGAGGAGATGTAATATTGATGGTAGGTGCTTGCATTACTTGATGGTGATAATTGGTAGGTGCTGCTATTTATTATGTTCTTCAAAGGATGGTTTTCCTCATACTACTATACTACTCTAATTGCAAGTAGGGATGAAGGAGCGGTGGATATTCTGTGAATTTTGAGCCACCCATGTTCATATTTGTTTAGAATTATAATTGCTATATCTGTCTCAAACTTGTTTAAATACTCACTAAATATCTATATTCAAATCCATTTTGAGATTTTAGAAATTACTTGCCTAGGCCGGTCCGTAACACGCTTATGGACCAAACCAATCACAGTAAGGACTTTTTAGAACATGTTCTAATTTTTTTTTTTTTCCCTAATGTATGGTCAGAAATATTTTCATTGCTATAAAAAACCTTATTCTCATTGGTTGGATCCATGAATGGGCCATGGACTCCGTCGAGATAAAATTTTTTTTAAAATTTTATTATTTATACTCGTCCCAAATCCGTTTAAATATCTTTTAAATGGGTAAAGTATCCGTAAATATTCAACTATAAAAGTTTGAACTTATTTAAAATACAACTTTTTACTAATAATGGATAAGGTATACACGGATACTCACCAAATTAATGATTAAACCAACTTTTTATTATCTTTAGGACGGTGCTTTTAATTTTTCCCCAGTCACTTAAAGAAAAAACTAATAATTAAACCTTATAGTGTAATAAAAAAACTAAGGATTAAACCTTATAATGTAACGGAATTATAATGCAATGATTACATAGTATCAATTTTGAAAATTAAGTAAAACCTAGTTACTACATAGTACCTACCCTCAAACTTCACGGTCTCGTTTTGATATTCAGAACTCTCCAAACAATACTCTGACAAAAATCATTTATGGCTTGTCAGAGAGCTTTTATGAAACATCATCCATTCAACTAATTATTCCGATTTCCGATCACACACTTAAAGCATGAAACCTAAAGGAAAACGATAATAAACAATAATGATTACGGGGAAAAAAAAAAAGCAGATTTTCTTTTCTTATGGAAATAAAAAGCATGAAAATCGGAAAAAAAAAAGAAAAAGAAAAATAATGGGTTCTGGAAATCTAAGACAACCTGAAACTTAGATATCAGAGTTAGAGTCCCTAATAGGTTATAAAAATGTTAGAATAAGCTTTTTAGAAGAATGGTTTAACAATAAATATATACTTATGAAACAATAATTAATATAAACAAATGAATTTACCTGCAAACTGCTTAAACGAGGATGTTTAAGCAATGTTTTTGTTATGTTGGCTTTAAAGATAGTAAGGTTGACAGGAGTCTTAAATCCCATGAACACAGTTATGTAGGCATTGGAATGAGACTCATGAAATATGCGAGCCACCGGACTCAACGGTTCTCCTTCTTCTTTCTTCTCTTCTTCTTCTTCTTTTCTTACTCTAATGGGTTTGAGACCTTGCATTTTTGTTTGTAAGAGCTGGTGTATATCTCTATTCGAGGGCTAGTCTTAATTATCTACTTCTCTCCTCTAAATATATTTATTGCTGCAGACGCTTTCACCTATCTCATACACTAGGGAAAAAAAAAAGGTGAAAGCTTACTGTAGAAACTCATAAATAATTATTTATTAGAGAGGAGATTTGCACTTCTTTTTGCGTAGCTATCCAATAATAAAATACGTTAAATAAAATCACCATAATAATGATAACAATAACTCATAATAGATTTGAGCACAAAATTTCAATATATGGGCAACAATAAATTCCGGTATATGAGTGACAATAACTCATATCTGTTTACAGATTTGAAGATTATTCACAAAAAAGCAAAAAAGACAAGAAAAGGGGTGACGCCGGTGAGAACTCATCGGTAGTCGCCCGTAAAAGAAGAGAAGAGAGGTTTTAAATTTTCAGAAAAAGAGACTTTGACTCAATTTTAATCCAATCTTACTCGGCTGTAGATATTTAAATGAGTATTTAAACGGGTTCAAGATAAGAGACAGTAAATTTCTAAATAAAAATGGATATATGTGGCTCAAAATTCACAGAATATTCATCCCGCTTACAACCCTATTTGCAATGTTAGAGTAGTATAGTAGTTCGAGGAAAATAACCCATCATTTGAAGAGCATAATAAATAGCAGCACCTACCAATTACCACCATCAATTAATGCAAGCACCTACCATCAATATTACATCTCCTCACAATTATATATAAAAAAAGCATCTCCATGCAAAAAAAGAAAAAGAAAAAGAAAAACGGAAGAAAAAAAAGAAAGAAAAGTAAAGAAATTAAACGTGTGCTATTATTATTCTCATCATGAAAATACTACTCTAAATCAAGTCAATGGTCCTTTTTTTTCAATATATAATAAGAAATATTTTTATTTTAATAAAATTTATATTTTTATGGAACCATAGCATATTCCTTCGAATTCCCTTTTTTTAATGTTAAAAAGCTGATTGGATTTGGATTTTTTTTTATCACTTAAAATATGGCTTTTAACCTTTTCTTGTAAAAGTAACTGAGACTTTTTTTTTTCAAGATTTATAGATTTTTTTTTTTGGAGAAGAAAGATTTATAGATTTAATCAATTTCATAAACTGATAAATTTAAAAGAAAATATTAGATGTTCAATTAATGAAAAATGATTCATATTACTTTTTTTTAATTCATTTATTTTACTTGGTCTTCATTAGGGTAGATTTCTTTTACTTATTTTATTGGTAAAATAAAAAAAAAAATCATCTCAATCATTTATGAATTATGCTGGGGCAAATCACTGTGTACTCTATAATTTTTTTATCAAATATACTAACGGATATTCAATATTTAAAATTATATTAATTTTAAATTTATACCAAACAGAACAATGTGTAATTCAATTGTCATCTATATTTTTTCTTTGTATTCTATATTTTAAACTTATCATAATAAATATAAAAATATATTTGCAAATAAATTTAATGAATTTCACATTTTGAATTAATTTATACCAAACTGAGGCATCAATATTCTAAAAAAATGTACTATCAGCTAATGTTATAAAAGCTATAATTAGATCAGACTTGTAGAAAAACTATGAAGTCGAACAATGACTATAAATAGCCACCAAGTGGAGCAAGTGATCTCCTATGACATAAATATTATTCTATGTCAACTCGATAAGATACTTCAAATTAAGATTGTTTTTTTTTTTTTTTTTTTTTTTTTTTTTTTATATAAGTGGTTTATTTTTAGGCTTCCTATACAAAAATATAGAAACATATTGATCTATATCTTATATATGTATACAGTTTTCAATTAATGAATTCTAATTTGATTTTCTCAAAAATAAAAAAAGGATCTATATTTGAACCCATTTAAAATTGTACTATTTAAACTCGTTCCAAATCCGTTTAAGACCCGTTTAAAGTACACTTTAAATGAATAGGGCATTTGCAAATATTAAATTATCCTAGTTTGAACTTATTTAAAATAAAAAACTTTTATTAATAATGGATAAGGTATACGAAGTACTCCTGACCAAACTCGTTTAATATAATAGATAACGGATAACGGGTAATAGGTTATTGAAGTACGTGAGTAATTCCACATTAGATAAACATAAATTGAATAAATGACATATAATTAGGAAGGTAAACACAACTCATCTATTATTAATAAAACCCACAAATCCAACTCATTATAAAACCCAATTATTAAATACTTTGGTAATGGATTTGATTAATTACTCCTAAAACCAGATTCTTATCATGATATCAAAGTTTGAAACCCAAATTTGCGTGAGAAAAGTTTTGGGGCATTGTAGGGTATCCTATGCTTGTCAAATAGTCTAATTGTCAATAAAGGGGAAGCATTGAAATACGTGAATAATCTCGCTTTGGATAAATATAAATTTAATAAATAACATATAATAAGGAAAATAACATATAATAAGGAAGGTGAATCAATCATGTCAAAAAGTAAATCCAATTCATTATAAAGCTTAAATTGCTTAAATTATTTAATCATTTGTTAATGAATTTGATTAAGGGAAATTGTAGTATCAATAATGTCAGTTTTAATATGGATTTACCTAATTACCCTTTTATATGAATTTCCAAATCTTCCCCATAAGATCGCTTCATTTTCTTTCTGTTGCATGTATTCTCCTTTTCTCGCTTCATTTTCGTTTCTTGTCTACCTGTCGGATCTATTGTCGTTTCCTATGCCTCTTCATCACCTTGCCAATCACCTCTGCGTTTCTCTTCTTCTTTTTGATCTTCTACAATTTTGATTTTATTCTTAACTAAGCCCGCAATCCAGTGACTCGCTAAGCATGGAGGAGCAAAACGTATCAATGGGTTAATTTATGAGGAAACACCTTGCCAGAAAATTGTCATCATCATGGATATTGTTTATGCCTTGAAGAGACAAAATAGGATTCTCTATGGTTTTGGTAGCTAGAGAGATTTAGGGTTAGGATTGGGTATTTGTTTGTAGCACTGACAAATAATTAGAAATTAATGTTTTGATTTTATATTTCATCAAAGGTTTTTAATGCTTGTGTTCTGATTGATTCTGATATTGTTTCATTTTAATTTCATTTCTCGATTCTATTTGAATTTATATATATATAGTTGAATCAGAAAATCTAGTTTTTCGTTGTTTGTTTCTTCGATTACGGAAATGAACTGTTTTTGTTTTTTTTTTTTTTTTTTTTTTTTTTTTTTTTTCATTTTACAGATTTCATTTTATAATTTTGATTATATTCGATTTGTTAATTGGGCTTGGGTGATGTGGATTCATTAAGGTTATTTTGGATTTTTTGTTTTAGTCTTCTACCAAAAATGAAATTCTCTGATTTTTAAAAATTTCCCGACATTTTTCAAACTTGAGTTTAAAAATATGAAATTTGTTAAGTTGCCCACTTGACTACTTACTCCTAGGGTCCAAATTCTTAACAAGAGGAGTACTTAAAAATTTGTATTTATATCCGTTACAGATAGTAATTTTACTATCACGTACTCATCCTAAATTCTTTTATAACTATCTATATATTTATTAAATAGATCGAAATGGAGTAAGTGCCCTAAATCGGAGTAAGTACCCTACATCCATTTATAATTATCTGTAATATTCTACACGATATATAATTTCTTTAAATCAAGTTTTTTGAAGAATTAATTTTAACATAAACTTTGAACTAGTATATAAATAGTAAATAATTAACAACCACAAAATAATAAAGATATTTGATATATTAAATAATAGTAACATATAATAGGAAAGAAACAATGACTTCCTAATATTTCCATATTAGAATTACAATGAAAATAACAAATGGTGCTTAAAATGTTAAATATGTTATTGTAATTTTAAAATTCGATTTCCATTAAATTAAAGTATTTTTTTAATCAGAGGTAGAGTTAGTTCATGTCTTTTATTTTTATTGCCTTTCATGCAATTGTAATATTTACTTCAAAATGAGTGGTTCTATATTGAAAAATATACTATTGGATTTTGATGTATTATTATGGAAAATATGTAGTCTGTCGTAAAATATTAAAACTACGTGAAGTTATACTATAACATAATTTTTAAAAATATTAATTTTAATTGTATATTAGAATTTGTTTGATAATTTTATTTAAATTATTATTAAAAGAACTATTATTTAATTTTTAAAATGGAAATATGCTATTTTTAAAACATTTGCTAAAACAAATGAAATTATGAAAATATATCATACACTATCATTTATAGTAAAAAAAAAATCAACTTTTAATAGATTTAAAATTTGATTAATTTAATTTCATATTATTTTTAAAAATGTTGACAGAGAATCATGATTTTTCTTATTGAAAATGAGGTAATTTGATCACCGACAATCAGAGTACGAAGCTGCCAAATGAAATCATGGGGATGGCCAATGCATTCAACCACATCTGACAAGGTTCGAGTAGCCCCGGCTAAGAAGTGAGCCACCATATTCGCAAATCGACCCACACAACTAAATTGAACATATCGAATCTCCCGCAGCAAAGATTTAAAATCATCAATGATTAAACCAAATGTTGAATAATCTGAATATTCTGGATTTTTCAGTGCTCGTCTGACTCCAAGGGCATCAGACTCCACAATCATCCTTTTTCTACCTTTAGACTTAACCCAACTCAAGAACTCCTTAATTCCCACAGCTTCAGCCTCCTTAGCAGAATAAGAACGCAAATAGAATCATGATTTATAATATTAAATCCATCTCTTTGAATTTAAAAGTTTTTTCAAGTAGTTAAGTTTTGACTAAATAACTGATAATAAATAAGATTGAATTATAAATTTATAATAATATTGTATATTTTAATATTTATATGAATTTTTTGTATTTATAGAATGAAATCAAATCTAAAATAAAAATTACATGAAAAATTTAAAATTAAAATTAATGATAAAAATATTCGATGACAACTAAAATTACTAGTTGATTGTTGTCAAATTAAAAGCTTTGCTTTTCTTAATACTAAAAAAAAAAAAGGCTTTGCTTTTCTTTAAATGACCAACTAAAAATAAAAATAAAAATGAAAATTTATTTATATGGGGTCGAACTCAAATCCACCGACATGAATAAATCAACCCAACGCCACTAGTTACATCTCATAGTGTAATAAATAATTAAATGTATTTATTAAAATGTAATTATGTGGAGATGTCAATTTTCACAATTCTTTTTGTTAAATGTTTTGGCTTGTAAACATGTGTTAGGTGCGTAGTAGTTTTCAGTTTGGTTAGGCACCGATTGTAACCTTAGCTGTTTCACTGGTCAATAGCTATTAAATGTTAGCACTTGTTAGCTTGTTTATGTAGCAGTTAAAACCAAAAGTGTTTAGTAAAGATAATTATTAGATTAGGTATTAAGATTAAAATGATAAAAATAACGTTAACTAATTCAAAATTTTGAAACCCTTCAAGTTTAAAAGCATCTACTTAATTAATTCCTACAGTATTAATTAATAAAAATCCCAAATCAAATCACATGATGCTACATTTGTCAATTGCAAAATAATCATTTATTGCCATGATGAAACTACTTTTGTTTAAATAGTTTTTTTTTTCTTCCCCCCCCCCCCCCCCCCCCCCCCTTTTGTTTTTGGACTTATTCATGCATTCTTATATGACCCAAATAATATAACTGTATAATGATTCATGTGTTATTCCATATACAAGGTGACTGAAAAATCAGCATTAAAAAAGCGTTGGAGTGTTAGGTTGTTATTATTAATTAGTTGGTTGTTAATACAAGGTCAATTCCAAAATATGCTAAAGAGATTAAAATATTTAGCAATGTGCATAAAAAACAAAACAATTTGAAAAAGAAAAAAAAAGGATTAAACTTAGCAATTTACATAAATCTAGCAATAGTAAATCCATAACAACCAACAAAATCGATAAACAATCATAGAAAAATTAAAATATTTACTAATCTGGTTATCAAATAGCAGAAGGTTGCAATCAAAGTTCACATAGACGGCAGCTAGTAGAAAAGAACAACTCATGATTCTGTAATTTTAGGGCTTGAGGAAGGGAAAAAGAATATTGGATATGAGTGTAAAAAATATTTATTTATTTATTTGAAAAGCTAAATGTTAAAGTACGTTCGATGAAACATTCCTTAACCACTAAAATATATTGCAAATATTATGTTACTGAATGATGTAATTAACAGAGACAATGTTTTGACTCTGGTCAAAAACTAAAAGCTATTTGAAACATTACTACATGCCGAACAGACCATTAGAGTTATTTACTTAAATCACTGAAATTGACTAGAAACATCGATTTTTATTGGAGAAGAGAAAGTCCTAAACTACAATTGGGAGTTACTATTGATTCGCAAAAATGGATTACAGATCTAAGCAAGAGAAAGATAATTATCAAATCATAATTCGATGACTTATGTTTAGTTTGTGGAAATAGAAAATTTTAGGTGTTCAATTTCACATCTAGAAAACCCCCAACTTTGTTTCATGTGACAATTGTGTGGGTCCTGTATATATATGGCACAAACCAAGAGAGGGTGAATTGGATTTTCTAAAAATTTAACTTTCAAAAATCAAAATCAGAATTCTGTTGCAACAGAAATAGAAAGCGTTTGTGAGAGTTAGTTATCAAGTTTAGAACTACCTCACAAAAAGTTTGTTGTAAAAATAGAAAGACTCTGTGAAGAAGAGCTATTGTATTTAGAACTGTTTCACAAAGTTCAAACAATTTTGAAAAGATTCTGTGAAGAATAGTTATTGCATTTAGAACTATTTCGCGAAGCTTAAGCAAGTTTAGAAAGACTTTGTGAAGAACAACTATTACGTTTAGAACTGTTTCATAAAGCTTATCACTATTTAGAAAGATTCTGTTAAAAATAGATATTGCATTTTAGAACTGGCTCACAAAGCTTTAAGCAAGATTAGAAAACTGATTATAATGCAATATTGTGATTTACACTGAATGTAGAAGGACAGATTAGAACTTGGTAAATTCACAATACAAAAATCCAGAGTTCTAATGTTCCACAAAGATAAAGCTTATTCACGTTTAGAAACAGAAATTCGTTAACAACTTTGCATCTCTAAAAAGATTAACAGTTGTGTAAATAGAAATTCTTTAACAACTTGCATCTCTATAAAAGAATTTAACAGTTGTGTAAATGAGCATAATAAATCAACCAGAAACTTCAGAAAAATATAAATAAGAAGATAACACAGAATTTGATAGTGGTATAGTGGTTCGGCACTAACTCGCCTACATTCACTCCCCAAGACTCATCTTAAGATCCTCCACTATGTTATCTCTTTTCAAGGATAAGAGACAAATCAACATTACAAGGAAATAGATCAACACCTAGATCTAACATTTGTCCCACTAGATTTTTCAAAGGCTCTAGTCAACTCAACCCTTTCTGTTTTTGCAGAGAACAGAAACTCACATCAAGGCATTAGAATTTCACACAAGGAGAGGGTCGCTTAATAACCTATTACATCATAGTTTTTCACCTAAGCCATTACACAAAAGTTTTTCATTTAAAAAGCCGCTAGTTTACAACAGATTATAAAATCTATATACACAGAAAGAAATGCAATTATAAGCACAGGAAGAACATAAAACAAATTTAAAGATCAGAATTGTTCTTCAGAAAATGTTATTATTAAATTTTCTTTTCTCTTAAAAATATTTTTTGAAGTAAAAAGACGAAAAGAAATAAGGGGTTTTTGAGAGAGAGCTTTGAGAGATTTAAAAACTATTGTTCAATGGACTCTTTCTCTTAAAATAAAAAACTACCACGTTTTCACTAAAGGAAAACTTCTTTTATAGAGGGATGAAGATCCTGTTTAGAAAACATGATCTTTAGTTTAAAGAATACTTTCGATATTCCAAAAATAACAGATACGAAAAATCTTTATATATATATTTGTTGTCAAAAATATTTGAGTCAAAATCTTTTCATTTAGGAAAGTAGAATAAAGAAAATATTTGACTTTTCTTTTTATAAAGTAATTTCCGAAAATAAAAGATATGTAAATCTTTTTCAAATATTCTATTACCAAAAATAATTAAGCCAAAATCTTTTTCATTTAGGTAAGTAAATTTAAAAAGATCAAGATTTGACTTTTATTATTAATTAAAGGTAATTTCTGAAAATTATTTTGAGAGAGAAGAAAAATATTTTTGTGCTTATAAAAGAATATTCTCTCTAGCCTACAAAATATCTTAAGATACTAACCACTAAAAGAAATCTTTAATAATCTTCATGGTCTTCAAAGAATCTTGGATTTTTAAGAACTTGCCTTCTTTAACAATTTCTATATAAAAAAATTCTGCATAAATTAGTATTAGCACATATAAAAATATTAAATTTATTTGTTTTGTGATAGTGCTAATTTTTATAGTATTTTTATTATAATTTTCACTAAGATTTCTAGCATTTTTAATTTATCTAAATTAGTTTTAATGTAATATCGTTATGTTTTCACTTAAAAACTTCCTTGAAACACAACTCACTTGATTTTGAGGAACTAACGATTTCTAGCATTGTTATTTATCTAAATTTAATTTTTAATTTATCTAAATTAGTTTTAATGTAATATCGTTATGTTTTCACTTAAAAACTTCCTTGAAACACAACTCACTTGATTTTGAGGAAAAGTGTAGGATTTTGCAAGAAAAGGATAAAAATAAGGCATAACATAGTTAGCACACTTCAGCTCGTGCTAAGGCGCACGGCCGTGCCAAACACAAGGCAAATCAAAGTAAAGAGCCAGAGGCGCGCACGCCCCAGCCCATGTTAAGGCGCACGCCCGTGCCACAAATGCCTCGGACTTCCAGAGAGATGCACGCCCTAGGCCGCTCGTGCGCGCACTGGAGATAGAAACTTGGCCCGTGCAGCTGAAGCACGCCCGTGCTACACAACTTCCAGACTTCCAGAGGAGTGCACGCCCGCAGCCGTGCCAGTATGCACGCCCGTGCCCTGGAACTTCCCCAGACCATGCCGCTGAAGCACGCCCGTGCTGAGAGCCCCAGACTTCCAGAGCCTGGCACGCCCCAGACCGTGCTAGGTAGCACGCCCGTGCCCATCAAGAAAACCTAAATTTAAGTCAAAAGTTGCCTACTAATTCCTACCATTTTCACAGGATACTTTGGATACTCTCTTCACATACCAGTCAAGATACTTTGGATACTCTCTTCACATACCAGTCAAAGTTCAACCATATGCATTTGAAAAGCCATAATTGAGAGCAATTTATGGCTTGATTTAGAACTTTTCCACCTCACAAAGTTGGACTTTACTTATTAACGCATAAGGCTTGTTCCCCCAAGAAGTCTATATAAAGAGGGGAAGAAGCCATTCCAAAAGCATCCCATCCCACACATTACACTACACTCCACTCTTTCTTTCTCTCATAGTTTTGTATGTAGTTAGAAGTTAAGTATTTAAGAGTTGTGCAAAGTTTCAAGGAAGTCATTCAAGCAACTTATCACTAGTTCTCATTTCTAAACTCTTAATCTTGTTATTTCTTTCATTATCCTTATTGACTATGGAATATTTATCAAGTATTGTTGAGTTTTATTTAAGTACTTTTTAATTTAAGGTACTATGTGTAACTAAACTCTTATTACTCAGGGGGTTTGCATGTGGCTAATCTCTTTCCAATCTTATGGCAATTAGATTAGATTTATTTTCTTATTCAAGTTATGATTTATTAATGAAACTTAATGCGTTCTAGGCAGAAATTTTTCCCCTAGATTGATTTATTTCAATTATCACTATCGGAAGAAGGATCTTGATATGAAAGGTTAATAAAAACACATGAGAAATAATAACTTGAGCGGAAAGCTATATGGTTTGACTCATGGGGATTTTTATGATTTATCAACCTTAAATTGTAAATTCATTAAACAAACTAAATAACTTAATGATTTAATTCATATTTGATGAGCTATTGGAGGGATAGATTAATTTAAATGGAATTAAAAAATAGCTTAGCAATACCATCGGAAAGAGCTGTTAGTGAATTTAGAGTGTTTCCCCTACTTGAATAATTAAAATGATTAATGAACTAATAAAATAAATTGGACTAGAATTAAGTGAAATTCAAAACCCCTAGTAGGTTTCAATTCCTTGATTTTCTTTTTCAATCAATTTTTATTACTTTGATTTTGTTTATTTTTACACTTATACAACCATTTCTCTTAATTATTGTTTAAATAAGAACTTAAGATAAACACAATTTTGGTACTTGATTACAATCCTTTGTGGAAACGAATATCTTACTCATTCATATATTACTTGTAGCGAAGATTCGTACACTTGCGAAACAAGCTGTCAAGTTTTTGGCGCCGTTGCCGGGGATTGGCAATACCAATATCAATACGAATTATCTTGTTATTAATTTAGAAATTTATTTATTCATTTGTTTTTATTCATTTAATTTTTCTATAGAACATCTCAGGTTTTATGCAAAGACGATCAGGAAGAACAGAACCCCTGATCTTTGATCTAGAAATTGAGAAAACCTGTAGAAGAAATAATGTAGCAAGGAGAGCACAATAAAATAGATCCGAACAACAATCAAACATGGACGAAATTAATCCTCAACTTCCGAACATACCTCTTGCTGTAAATCCTCAGATCAGACAACAACAGAATATCCGCACCTTGCGAGATTATACCACGCCTTCTCTTAATGGAGCTACCTCTAGCATTACCAGACCAAGAGTAGAAGCTAATAATTTTGAAATCAAACCAGCAATTATTCAATTGCTTTCCACTTCTATTCAATATGGAGGACTCCCTAGTGAAGATCCTAATGCTCACATCACTAATTCACTAGATTTCCTGAATTTGTGACAACTTTTAAAACCCAAAATGGTGTTTCTGAAGATGTCATATAGATTAAGACTTTTCCTTTCACTCTAAGGGACAAAGCACGATCATGGTTACAATCTTATCCTGCCGGAAGTTTTACAACTTGGGAAGAGTTAGCCCAGAAATTTTTGGCTAAATTCTTTCCATCTTCTAAAACAACTAAGTTAAGAAATGAAATTATGACATTTGTTCATCATGATCAAGAAAGCTTGTATGAAGCTTGGGAAAGATTTAAAGATCTCCTGAGAAAATGTCCTCACCATAGTTTGCCCAAATGGTTACAAGTCCAAACTTTTTATAATTCATTGTCATCTTATATCAAAATTACTTTGGATGCAGCTGCAGGAGGATCTTTCGAAAGAAAAGAGATCGACGAGGCATATGATTTAATAGAAGAAATGGCAAGCAATAGCCACTATCAAAGCAATTCTGAAAGAAGAAAAACTGCAGGAATCTACAGGAGAAAAACTGCAGGAATCTATGAAATTGATGCCATCACAGCACTAAATGCAAAGGTAGACAATATGGTAAGAAAGTTAGACTTACTAACCACTAAATCTGTGGACTCCATCATACAAACTTGTGACAGATGTAATGAAACACATGGAATTGGAGAATGCATGTTAGATTCTACAAATCCACAAACTTTGGAGCAAGTAAACTATGTGATGAACCAACAGCGGAGGAATTACCCATATTCAAATCCTTACGATAACAGGTTGAGAAATCATCCGAATCTTTCATATGGTAATTCTAACAACACTTTAAATGCACCACCACCACCAAAATTTCTTGCCTCCATGAGAAAAAATTCTCATTGATGCATCTTCCTTACTGCCCCGAAAATCGCACATGGATTTTCATGAATTGAAACAAAGAACACAATAAAAATCCAACAAGCTGCAATAAAGAAATCTGGAGATTCCAAATGGGACAGTTCACAACACATGAGGGCAGCTTAGACCTCAAGGTACGTTACCTAGTAACCACTGAGAAAAATCCTAAAGAACAGGTACAGCCATAATCTTGAGGGAGTGGTTAAAGAATTTGGAGGACCAAGCAGAATTGGAGGACAAGCCCAGAAAGGAGAAAGAGAAAGAAGAAGAGAGAAAGGCACCTATCATTGATCTGGTGGAGAAGGAAGAAGTGAAACCTTATATTCCACCCGTTCCATTTCCACAAAGATTGAAAAAGACGCAGGATGACCAAAGCTTCATGAAATTTCTTTACGTCTTCAAAAAGCTTCAAATCAACATTCCTTTTGTTGAAGCTCTTACTCAAATGCCCAGTTATGCAAAATTTTTAAAAGAAATCTTGAGGAAGAAAAGAAAGATTAATGATCAAGGCATGGTAAAACTGACTGAGAAATGCAGTGCAATCATTTAAAATAAATTGCCACCTAAACTTAAAGATCCAGGGAGTTTTTCTATTCCTTGTAATATTGGCAATTTAAATTTTGAAAAGGCTTTAGCTGAACTAGGAGCTAGCATAAATCTAATGTCTTATAAAATTTTTAAAATGCTAGGTATGGGGAAACTCAAGCCAACAAGGATGTCTCTACAATTAGCCGACCGATCGATCAAATACCCCAAGGGAATTGTAGAGGACGTACTAGTCAAGGTAGGAAAATTCTTTTTTCCAGTTGATTTTGTCATCCTTGATATTGATGAAGGAAGAGAAGGATCATTGATCCTTGGAAGACCTTTTCTTGCAACTGCAAGAGCTCTAATTAATTGATGTACATAATGGGAAACTGACATTGAGAGTAGGTCAGGAAGAAGCTGTTTTTGATGTGTTAAAATCTTGTAAATTTCCTATGGATAGTAATGATTGTTTGAGAATAGATGTAATTGATAAATGTGTAGAGAACACTTTACATAGCGTAAATAATAATGAAAATAGTACAGAAGAAAAGGAAAAAGAAGACACACCACCCAAACAAGAACTGAAGCAGCTTCCTCCTCATTTGAAGCATGCATTTGTAGGTGAGAACAACTCTTTTCCTGTTATTATTTCCTCTCACTTAACACTTGACACTAACACTTGCATCAAGAGGAAGGGATTTATTGCAGGTTCTTCGAAAGCACAAAGAAGGCAAATAGGGTGGTTCCAATTTCTGATCTACAAGGGATAAAGCCCGAGTGTATACAATGCATAACGATTCCTAATGGAAGAGACTAACAAGGCCTTCAATCGAGCATCAAAGAGATTGAATTCCAAAACATGAAGGAGGTAGTGAAGGCTGAAATGCATAAAACTTCTGGATGCTGGATTATCTATCCAATCTCCGATAGTAGTTGGGTAAGTCCTATTCAAGTTGTGCCAAAGAAGGGAGGTATGACTGTTATCTTTAATGAAAACAATGAGTTAATTCACACTAGAACAGTCACAGGCTGGCGTGTGTGCAGAGATTACAGGAAATTGAATAAAGCAACACGTAAAGACCACTTTCCCTTACCCTTTATTGATCAAATGCTTGAAAGACTTGTAGGTTATCCTTTCTACTGTTTCTTGGATGGTTATTCAGGATACTTTCAAATACCTATTGCTCCTGAAGATCAAGAGAAAACTACTTTCAAGAGAAAACTACTTTCACTTGTCCTTATGGCACCTTTGCCTATAGGAGAATGCCTTTTGGACTATGAAATGCTCCTGCAACCTTCCAAAGATGCATGATGTCTATATTTTCTAATATGGTTGAGAAATCTATGGAGATATTTATGGATGATTTTTCTGTATTTGGTTCTTCTTTTGATGCATGTCTTCATAATTTATCTTTAATAATGCAACGATGTGAAGACACTAACCTTGTTTTAAATTGGGAAAAATGTCACTTTATGGTTAGTGAAGGTATTGTCTTAGGGCATAAGATCTCTCAAACAAAAGGGAATTGAAGTAGATAAAGCCAAAATCGAGGTAATTGAAAAACTTCCTCCTCCTAACTCAGTGAAAGGGATAAGGTGTTTTCTTGGTCATGCAGGGTTCTACAGAAGGTTTATCAAAGATTTCTCGAAAATGACAAAACCTCTTTGTAATTTATTAGCTAAAGATGTACCTTTTAATTTTAACAAAGAGTGTTTAGATGCTTTCAACAGGTTAAAGAGGGAGTTGATCTCAGCACCTATCATCACTACACCAGATTGGACTCTTCCTTTTGAACTCATGTGTGATGCTAGTGATCATGCGATCATGCTGTTGGGAGCCGTTCTTGGGCAAAGAAAGGAAAATGAAGTTGCAACGTTACTATTAATGATAGTTGCAACATTTGAATGATGGCGCAATTGAATTATACAACTACTGAAAAAGAATTGTTAGCTATTATTTGCTTTGACAAATTCAAGGGCCATTTAATTGGAGCCAAAATAAAGTTACACAGATCACTCAAGGTATTCAAAATATTGCTAGAAAAGAAAAGATTCTAAACGAGACAATTTGTTTGGGTTCTCTTATGCAGGAATTTGATCTGGGAAATTCGCCGACAAATAAGGAACCGAGAATCTTATAGCTGACCACCTTTCCAGGTTAGAGGTTTGGAGGAAGAGGATACAAACTAGCTGCAATCAAGAAAGCTTCCCCAAATGAGCAGCTTTTGCTAACTAATGGCAAATACTCAAGCCCCCTGGTATGCTGATATAGTTAACTATCTTATTTGCAAAATCACTCCTCCCAACTTTTCTTATCAATAAAAGAAAAAATTCTTCCATGATATCAAATACTACTATTGGGAGGAGCCCTTTTTGTTCAAATATTGCAGTGATCAGCTATTCGGCGGTGTATACCGAAAGTTGAAATGGAAAGTGTCCTTAAATTCTGCCATTCAATGGAATATGTAGGGCATTTTGGAGCAAACAAAACAGCAGCACTTATATTGGAAAGTGGTTTGTATTGGCCTAATCTATTTAAAGATGCTTTTAACTATGTTCGTCTTTGTGATCGTTGTCAAAGGTTAGGTAACATTTATCGTTGTCAAAGAGTTAGGTAACATTTCGAACATGAGATGCCCTTGATAGTCATTCTTGAAGTCCGAAAATCTATTCGAATGTTTGGGGTCTGGAACTTTCATGGGAACCAATTTTCCAACATCAAATACATCCAAACCAATACATACCTAGTGGCGGTAGGAACTACTGTTGTCGCATAGGAAATGGGGCAGAATGCTGTGCCCTTCCCAAATATGATAGCTAAAAAAGTAGTGAATGAGCCTTCATCAAGAAATATATTTCCACAACGACATGGTACTCCAAAGAGCAATAAATCATAAGAATGAGGTAAAGCAACTTCTGTAACAAGTCACCCTTGAACTCTCTTACTTTTCCAGATATGGTGGTTTACTGCACCGTGTAGGTAACCGACAGAGAACGTACACATATCACCTTCAAACGAAGTGGGCAAGTAAGAAGTCAAACAAAGCCTAGGGAATTAAAAGATTTTGGGGAGACACAGTTGGCCAAATTAAGGAAGGACTGGTCCAAGAAGCTCGATGATCGCCTCTTTGGGCCTTAGACTGCATCCAAACACCAATTTGGCATGTTCCACTATATCGAATGGTATACGGTAAGAGCTTGTCAACCTCCCTGTCGAGCTTGAGCCAAGGCATATTGGGCAATGCACAATTTCCTCAACTTTGATAAAACGTAAAGGAAGCTGTGTCAAAAGAAGGATGGCTTCAATTAAACATGAAGGCTTGTCACCTCCCTGTCGAGCTTGAGCACAAGGCATATTGGGCAATCCAATTCCTCAACTTTGATACTAAGGAAGCTGGTCAAAAGAGGATGCTTCAATTAAACATGATGGATGAAACGAGGCTCCACGCTTATGAAAATGCTAAAATCTATAAAGATCGCACAAAACAGTGGCATGATAAGCGTATCATCCTGCGAAATCTAAGGGTGGGCCAACAGGTACTACTCTACAACTCTAGACTCTGCCTTTTCCTAGGAAAATTGCGCTCAAGATGGTCCGGCCCATTCACGATTAAAGAAATTTTCCCGCATGGAGCAGTTGAGATAATGGATGGTAACCGAAGTTTCAAGGTTAACGCTCACCGTTTAAAGGTTTACCACGGTGGAAATTTTGATCCCGTTAAAATCGCTATCAGTCTTGATTAGCTTGGATCAGGTTCAGTACGTCGAACTTAAGGACGTTAAACAAAAGTGCTTATGGGAGACAACCCATTTTGATTATTTTGTTTCATGTGTTTATTTTTATTTTATTCAAATTACAGGAATAATAAAGAATTCAAAAGGGAGCATGCCCTAGGTATGTCAATTAAGTTTTTAATTCAAAGAAAAATTGAAAAATGAGAAACAGAGGGCCGCACGCCCTGGACCGTGCCATGCAGCACGCCCGTGCCACATAGTACGCCCAATGCAAAATCATTGGCACGCCCGTGCGAGGTAAGTAATTTTCAATGTGCAGGAAAAATGCGCGCACGCCCTGAACCGTGCCATACAGCACGGCCGTGCCTATCGTCACTAGGACTTCTAGAGGCTTGCACGCCTCCAGCCGTGTAGCTCCGCACGCCCGTGCCAGGTAAGTTAAGCTTTATCCTGCAGGAGAGATGCGCACGCCCCAGGCCGTGCCAAGGCGCACGCCCGTGCCCGCTTGCATCAGGACTTCCAGAGGCTTGCACGCCTCAGCCCGTGCCATCCCGCATGCCCGTGCGAGCTATCAACTAGACTTCCAGGAGCAAACACGGTCCAGACCGTGTTGAACCGAACGATCGTGCGCGCTATTCTATTTAAATAGCACGCCCTAATTCAACTTAGCACGCCCTAGCCGCCATCGCCCTTTCTCTCCATTTTCTCTCATTTTCTCTCCTTTCTCTATCATTTTCTTCACTATTTTTCATAATAATGCCTCCCAGGTACAAACGTAGCCGACCTGCTTCATCTGTAGCCGTTGGACGTCGCTCATCTCGGTCTTCCACTGTATCTCCACCATCTGACAGTCCACCATTGCCTCCATTCGAGACGAGCTCTCCCGAGCAACTAGACAGGTATCACAGACTCTCCTCACGCCCTATTTTGCCGAATAAATTTATCGATGAGGATGCTTTGTCAATAGTTGGACTTCGGGATAATGTAATAGAGCCATTGAGGCAAGTAGGGTGGGGCAATTTTATTGAAATGAAAGATCCGGTGTATGCCCCTCTGACATTAGAATTTTTAAGTTCCTATTCCTCCACTATTAGATTCCCAACTGGATGTATTCAGGATTTCATTCGATTTAGATTACTTAGGAGAGATTTTGAACTGACGATAAATGAAGTTAGTCACATTTTCGGTTTCCCCATCGAAAATGCGATTACACAAATCCCTGCAGATTCTTTTGATTCAGATAGGTGGCATGAATTGACAGGTGAAGACCGTTATAATCCTAGGGTCTCTAAAGCATCGAAATTGAAAAGCCCTGCTTTGAGGTATCTTCATAAATTTCTAGTTAGTACCATTTTTGGTAGAAGTGAGAGTGATGGTGTTTTAGGTCGAAATGAGCTCTATTTTTTATGGGCCATTAACCACAGAGTTTTGCTAAATGTGGGTTATTGGCTATGCCAAAAATGGGCTCGAGTTGCCAAGGCAGACAAGGGGGCCATCATGATAGGTAGTTTTGTCACACGCATTGTTGAGGGTGTGAAACCCAACTGGACCTATTTATGACAGTCTTGGTGGAGGCAGAGGTACCAGGTTAGATATCGATATGATTATCCATATGAGGATAGTGGAAAAGGCCGGCGAATCTTATCGTTTAGTGGGCGCTCCAGTAAACCGTTCTAATCATGAGGCACCTTAGGATGCCGGTGGCGGTTGTTTATTTATTATTTTTGTCAGACAATTTCCTAACATTTTTTATTCTTCGTCATATTATCTTTCACATCGCATTGTTGAGTAGGTGTGGAGAATCCTGTATATTTCTGGACCTATTTAAAGACGAGTCTTGGTTGGAGGCACTAAGGTATCCTTAGGTGTAGATATTCGGATAGTTGATTATCGTTTTTTCATTATTGAGTGATATTGTGGATTAGAGAGAGCCTGGTCGATCTTATCGTTTTAGTTGTGTATGTTTGTTGCGCTTTGGGGATAGTGGAAAAGGCCGGCGAATCTTATCGTTTAGTGGGCGCTCCAGTAAACCGTTCTAATCATGAGGCACCTTAGGATGCCGGTGGCGCTAACACAGAGGAGGATATTCCACCTCCTTTCCCTGGTTTAGTTTTGGTGCAGGTACCTCCGGAGCTAGGCCTTCATTTCAGGGCACTTCCACCGTGTCCAATGATGAGGTGCTTGCCCGAATGCTCTCTTGCATGGATGTGTTCGACACTCGACTTACTGGCGTGGAGTCCATGATTGCTGATCGTTTCCAGTTGCTTGAGATCACGCAGGGCAGCATCGACTCTAGCCTTGACACTATACAGGGTCAACTTCAGACTATTCTTCACTTGCTTCAGCCTCCTCCACCTCCACCACCAGAGGCCTGATATTTTTCATATCGTTTTGGTTATTCTCTCTTATTTTTCTATGTGTCGAACATTTCACATTGGTTTTGTTTGAATACTTTAGATTTCAGTTAGTTGCAGTTACATCTTTGGGCTTTTAATTGCTTTTCAATTTCAATATTTTGGTTATCTTTTGCTTTTAATTGCTTTTCAATTTCAATATTTTGGTTATCTTTTTAGTATGTTTCTTCCATCATAGCTTGGATGAACTTCGCCACCCGGCTACCTTATATTGTCTCACATCAACGATGGTACTTTTCTCCACTTCCTATTCTTTATTAAAACTTTCATAATTCCATAAGTTTGGGGAATTGCATCTAGCTCATTGAGGATAATGTGCTCAATTAAGTTGGGGGGAAGACGTTTTATCTAAACTATAAAATTAATTATAATAAATTTTTGTTTTATTTTGTTTTAATAAAATAAATATGGAATAATTATGATCAAATTTAAAATTTATCTTAAATTCATTAACCATTGAATAAATTAATTGTGTTTCCAAAGTTAATTGCTTTTAACCAAATTTATATTTTTAACATACTTCTTTGATTTAACCATTTGTTTCTAAAGTTATAAACAGCAACCGTTGTTTAGAAAATTTTGAATCCTAACTTGAATAAAAAGACAAGGGACACTAAAGCCATATTACATGTATGTTTTAAATCAATAAAGGATGAAGGTATTATGAACATGTAATGTTTTAAATCAATAAAGGATGAAGGTATTATGAGAGAAAAAGCAAGAATTGGGAAGGAATACGGAAATCCGTTCTAAAACAAAGTGGTTATGGAGCATAAAATGCAACTACTTATTGCTTTTATATTCCTATATAATTATTATATATATAGTATATACGTATAATTATTCTATATATAAGTATAATATATAATATTCATATATATATATATATAGTGGTTATGGAGCATAAAATTATCAATATATAAGTGGTATGGAGCATAAAATACAACCACAAAAGAGGCAAAAGGTGAGAAATGGTATGGACCATAAAATGCAACCAATTTATGTGATAGAAATAGGTTACCTAAAAATACCTTGAGATGAGAAATATTATATATATGCTAAATTTGTCCTAAGTACTTACTATTCTAAAGGAGACAAAAGTTTTCTTAACTCATGTTTAATAAAAAGAATATGTTCTATTAATTTGAATTTTGGCTAGAAATAATTGACATAGGAAATATATAATTTACTCTTATGTTAATAATTGGATATTTATTAAATTTGAGATTAATTATTCCAGACTATTTTGAGCTAGCAGTTTAGTTTTATTTGCTTGAGAACAAGCAATAGTTTAAGTTTGGGGAATTTTGATAGTGTTAATTTTTATAGTATTTTTATTATAATTTTCACTAAGATTTCTAGCATTTTTAACTATAAGATTTCTAGCATTCTTTTTCAATTTATCTAAATTAATTTTAAAAATGTTAAATATTGTTATGTTTTCACTTAAAAGCTCCTGTGAAACAGGAACAACTCATAGTTGATTTTGCAAAGAAAGGACAAAAATAAGGCTTAACCATAGTTAGCACGCTATCGCCCGTGACTAAAGGGCGCACGACCGTTAGCCAAACACAAAAGAAATCAAAGTAAAGAGCCAGAGGCGCGCACATAGCTGCCCCAGCCCATGTTAAAGGCGCACGCCATAAAAATATTTTAGGTGTATCGTATTGGCATTAATAGAATTTATTTTTTGAATCATGGATTTTGGTGGAAGCATAATGCAATTTATGTAAGTGCTAAGGCGCACGACCGTGCCAAACACAAGGCAAATCAAAGTAAAGAGCCAGAGGCGCGCACGCCCCAGCCCATGTTAAGGCGCACGCCAGTGCTCAAATGCCTCGGACTTCCAAAGAGATGCACCCCCCAGGCCGTGCTAAGGAGCACGCCTGTGCGAGCACTGGAGATAGAAACTTGGCCCGTGCAGCTGAAGCATGCCCGTGCTACACAACTTCCAGACTTCCAGAGGAGTGCATGCCCGCAGCCGTGCTAGTATGCACACCCGTGCCCTAGAACTTCCCCAGACCATGCCGCTGAAGCACGCCCGTGCTGAGAGCCCTAGACTTCCAGAGCCTAGCACGCCCCAGACCGTGCCAGGCAGCACACCCATGCCAATCAAGAAAACCTAAATTTAAGTCAAAAGTTGCCAACTAATTCCTACCATTTTCACAGGATACTTTGGATACTCTCTTCACATACCAGTCAAAGTTCAACCATATGCATTTGAAAAGCGCATTTGAAAGCTATTAATGAGAAGACAAATTTATGCTTGATTTAGAAACTTTTCCACCTCACAAAGTTGACTTTACCTCATTAAAGCAAAGCTGTTCCCAAAGAAGTCTATATAAAGAGGGAAAAGCCCATTCCAAAATATCCCATCCCACATATTACACTCACTCACTCTTTCTTTCTCTCATAGTTTGTTATATTAGTTAGAAGTTAACGTATTCAAGAGTTTGTGTGCAAAGTTTCAAGGAAGTCATCCAAGCAACTTTATCACATTTCTCATTTTCTTAAACCTCTAAATCTTGTATTTAATCTTGTTTTTACTTTTCATTATTCACATTGATTATGGAATTATTTTCAAGTTTAATTGAGTTTTATTTAATTACTATGTCGAACTAAATTCTCATAGTAGGGATTTGATGTAGGTTAATTTCTTTTCCAATTTATAATATTAGATTTCTTTTTCTTTGTTCAAAGTATAATTCATTATTGAACTTAATGCTTCTAGGTAGAGTTTTTTCCCTAGATTGATTTATTTCATTAAACACTGTCGGGAGAAGGGTTTTTGATATGAAAAAGGTAATAAATTACATGAGAATAATAACTTGATGCAGAAGCTATATGGTTTGACTCATGTTTTATGATTTTATCAAACCTTAATTGTAAATTCATAAACAACTACATAACTTCAATGATATTAATTTCATATTTGATTGCGCCTATTGCGAAGTAGTAATTAAATGGAATTAAAAATTAGCAGCAGTACATCGGAAGAGCTTGTTAGTGAATTTAGAGTTGTTTCCCCTACTTGAATAATTAAAATTGATTAATGAATTAATAAAATAAATTGGATAGAAATTAAATGAAATTAAAACCCCTAGTAGTTTTCAATTCCTTGATTTCTTTCAATTCAATTTTTATTTACTTGATTTTTGTTTATTTTACACTTATACAACAATTTCTTCTTAATATCGTTTAAATAATAACAAGATTTAACACAATTTTGTACTGGATTACAATCCTCGTGGAAACGGATTAATCTTACTCATTCATATATTTACTTTAGCGATTCGTATACACTTGCGAAACAAGCTGTCATACAATTTTGGTACTTGGATTACAATCCTCGTGGAAACGATATCTTACTCATTCATATATTACTTGTAGCGATTCGTACACTTGCGAAACAAGCTGTCATTTTGTATAATTATCAAAATCTAAAGATAAAATTGACCCTTAAACTAACAAATTGTACACCATATCCAACTTAATCCACCAGGCCTCCCAATTGAAAATTTTTGTCAAAATTGCGTTCTAATTTTAAATTGGTCAAAATTAGTAAACAAAATATAAAACATGCAAGACCAACACATAAGACTTGAGTTGACCATTGACCTAATTTGTTGTTTTTTGGATTACAATTAGGGGTGGCAACGATTCAAGAACCACCGATTTTGGTTACAAAAATGACGGTTCCAATTTCAAATAATATGGAACCGGAACCGAACCGAAAATTGACAGTTCCAATTCTGATTATCATCCGGTTATGATTTTGGTGCCGGTTCCTTAACGGTTACGATTCATTAACAGTTCCAAAATCGACAGTTCTCCAACTAATTTTTTTTGGTGGTTTGCATAATTTAAAAACAAAAAAAAAAAAAAATCTAACTTATGAAAGTACCTTCAACATAACTAAATATCATATAGTAGTTTATTGTTGTTAGAAGAGTTAATTTTGTGATTTTAATGAAAAATTTGAAAAAATAAAAAAATGTATTGGAACTGGCGGTTCTAATCAATTGGCAAAACTTTCAATTCCGGCCGGTTCTTAGAACCGTCTGTTCACGGTTCTAAAAAAATTAGAACCAGAATAGAACCACAACCTTCTAGTTCCAGTTCCGAATCTAGCCGATTCCAGTTCCAATTTCGATTCCAACCGGTTCCGGTTCCAAAATTGGAATATGGTCACTCCTAGTTACAATAAGTAGTGATGGCTTTTTATAACCAATTTACTAAAGAAGACTACAAAATGTATTTTTTATTGTAGCATTGTTGGTGTTGAGCGGTACCAATCTTGAATGGTTGATATTGGGCGTTGTCAATAATTCCCGTTTTGTTTTCTTCCTTTTCATTTATCATGTGCAAAATATAATTGTCCTTTCTCTCCATCTTCCATGGCAATTCGTAGACCACTAAATTCTAGCCACCATGTTTATTTTGATGTCTACATATAGTAGTGATAACTAATAAGAAGTCATCATATTCTTACTAGAGAAGCCTGTTAGGTATATAGAATTGTCTCATGGAAAATTTTTTTAGAAACAAAATGCAGGCTCTTAAGCCCGTTCGAACAAGCGTAGAAGGTAAATATCTAAAAATGACAGAAAAAGAAGAGGAACCCTTAAGTCCGTGGTCTAGTGCGTTTGTGAAATCGGAATCCGGTGTCTATGTCATCGCCATTTTAGGGTTCAAGAACAGAATAAACCCTAGTTTTTTCAAGGATAACCTGATGCATACTTTGATGAGGAATCCTCGCTTCTCTAGTTTGCAGGTATTGTTTCATTTAATTACATCCAGTTGAGCACAATTGCATGTTCGTAGATAATCTAATGTTAATTGATAAAAGTAGAGTAAATTATTCTTGCAATAAAAAACGAACCAATATTTTTTTTTTTCTCTTTTTGGTGTTGAAGTAAAATCTTACGCATTATATAAGTCTAATTATTAATTAAATAGACATTATTAGTGAATTTAAATATTGCTCCAATGGTCCGTACGGAAACGCTATTAATAATTTTTATTATTTTCTAAATTATTCTTATTGTCTTTTCTTTTTTTCTGTCTACCTAACACATAATTTGACCTTGGACTTGGCTAATTCTCTTTTAGCCTCTTGAACTTTGCAAGACTTAATTATAACTATGTTTTTCTATATTTCAATAATAATTATGTCTTTCGCCATAATTAAATAACTTTGTGGTGTTCAATCATGACAATATTTTCACATCTCATTTTAATAAGAGGCATAGTTAATACTGAAATGTTTATGATTGAACTCCAATAAAGATCAGGAGACTACAAGGAGAATCGGCTAAAATTTAAAAATGTTCATTTTCTTTACATATTGATTTAGCATAAAAAAATAGTATTTCCTTATTGTAACGAAAAATGTTTAAGATAGCTTATTCGATAAGAAATTCCGCAACTTCATACATACACGCTAAATACTAGTATTAATTGGCAGTTGAAAAGAAAAAGGAGAAAAAATTGAAAAACATCACATTAAGAAACTAAAATTAATTTGGTTTTATTTTTTTTATTGATCTTTTTGATTTTTATGTTAGTTTTTATAGAAGAAATCAAATTAGGAATTTATTACATTGAAAGAAAATTGTATACAGATATGAGATACAAATGGATATGTTTCTATATTTTTATATAGAAAGTCTAATAAAAAAACCAATTATACATAGAATAAAAAACACAATCTTGATTTGAAGTATTTGATCGAGTTGAGAGAATATATGTGTCATAGGCAATCGCTTGCTCCACTTCATGGTCTTTCTATAAGTTCAATCTGATCACTTTCAAATTTCTTTCTTCTATTAGAAATGAGATCTCAACTTCTTACTACGTAAGAGTCCAAATAATAGAATATCCTAGACAAAATCAATATAACGGTGACAACAATAACTCAAATTTAGATCTGAGAATAAAATCCTAACATATGAACAACAATAACTCAAATCTGTATCAAAAGATATAAATCTGAGGATTATTTAAAAAACAAAGAAAGAAAAAAGGGAAAGGAGTAACCACTCGTGAGAGCTCATCAGTGACCGCCCGTGGAGGAAGAAAATAGAGCTTTTTTCGATTTTTATGTTAATTATCTTTTTAGCAATTAGCTAATGTTCGTTTCCTTTTTAATTTATGGTTATATGTTAAGTATTATATTTCATGACAAAAACATGCGGTAGCATAATAGGCCACATTGAGATTGATGTAACTGTATCAAATACAAGGTATACATATGTATAAGATTTATCTTTATGAAATTTTAATTGGAAATAAATTCAGGTTATTGATGACAAAGACGGGAAGGTGAAATGGATAAGAACAAGTGTGAATGTGGAAGACCATGTGATAGTCCCACAGCTCAATCAAGAAATGGGGTTATCACCACATGCATTCTTGGAAGATTACATCTCTAATTTAAGCAAAACAAATTTAGATATTTCAAAGCCTTTATGGGATTTTCATATCCTAAATCTTAAAACTGATGACGCTGAATCTGTTTGCATTCTTCGCGTTCATCACGCTCTCGGAGATGGATTCTCTCTCATTTCTCTTTTACTTTCTTCAACTCATAAAGTTTCTGATCCAGAGGCATTTCCATCCTTTCCAATGAAGAAGAAGAAGGAGAAATATGAAGAGCAGAATAATTTGAGTTACTTTGCCAAGTGTTGGTTGATTTTTAGATTTTACTGGAATAGTATGGTTGACGTTATAATGTTGATTGCAACATTATTTTTCTTCAAGGATTCGAAAACACCTATTACGAATTCTACTTGTCGTGGATCTTTTGGCAGACGGATTGTTTACAAAATTTTTAGTTTGGATGACATTAAATTGGTGAAAAATGCCACAAACACTGTAAGTGACAATTTATATCTTCCCTTATAATTATATTTAATTATACCATTATATTTACAGCTTAATTTATGAATATTTCACTTTGAGTAGTTTCAATAGGTAAGGTTAGCATTAGTTATTTGTTTAGTATATAAGCCTGTCTGTACATAGGGAATATATAAGTCTCTTACAAATATATGTATATATTAAAATGGAAAAGATTTACTTAAACCTGGTGTATAGTCTATCTTATATATCAAGCCAATTAAAAAAACTTTTTAAAATCAACTGAGAGTATTTTTAATCATAAATTGGAAAAAAAAAAAAAAGATAAAACAGTAAAACCTTTTAAAAATCCTTTTTTTCATTAATTTGGCATACGAGTGAGTGATCGCATATACCGGGCAAGTATTTATTTATTGAAACACTTACTTGCATTTAGTGTGTAGTGCACCTATGTGCTACGTCAACCCCGTAGAAACGTTTTAGGAAAAAGAGTATCATTATCCTTTTACTTGGGAAAAAAACGAATAAAATAGTAATAAATTGTGACAATCTTGTCTAGATGGCAATTAGTTATTGACTTAGTATTAGGTTTAGGCAAGTTCTCTCAGCATAAGTTTTTACTAATTTAGTACTCTATCCGTTTTACTTTAAGAACAATAAATAAGAATTTTATTTTGTTCATTTATAATTTTGAGAATATGTTGATAATTTTAAGAATTTTTTTTTTCAAATTTATTAGGTGTAATTTATTTTTATTTTCTATTTTTTATTATTACTTTCATTTATCATTACTTTAATTTTGACAATACACATAATTAAAAGTTTTTCAGTATATTAAGGCATGAAAAAATGAAATGGAATTATTACTCTAATGGTGATATTTCAATATAAGATAAAATTAGCATTGGTTTTATAGTAAATTTAAATGAAGAATTTTTTATTTTAAAGAAGCGCAATTTAAGCATTCTACTAAATATATTTCTAGAAAATCAATGTGTTCCAATTATTTTATTGATTTTTGTATTAATATTCTATTTTGGATTTATAGACCGTGAATGATGTTATCACGGCGGTATTACAAGCAAGTCTGTCTCGTTACCTCAACAGGCTATACGGTAAGGTCTCCTCCTTCCAGTAGTTTGATCACTATAAAATACTCATTTCTTTTTAATTTCTTATCCACATGTAAACGGTGACAGGTGATAACAATAGAGCAACGGAGGAGAACAACAATCTTCCAAAAAGACTCAATGTTAGGGCAGCAGTTCCTGTGGCCTTGGACTTGGGGCTTAATGTGAGTTATTCTGATATCCTATACCTAGAGGATTGCCGACAATAAGAGTTTGTTTAATTTATTTGATGAATTAGCTAAAAGTCAACAAATTCGAGTTTGTGTGTGTGATAAGGGGAAACAGAGGGATGGGGGAGCCATGGTCCCCTAGGGTCCAATAAAGTTAATGAATGCAGACAAAATTTGGTTGGTTTGAGCGGAAAAAAACTCGGTTTATTTAAGTACGACATCAAATATTGAATTAATTACGAATGAAAGAATCCCACTGAGAGTGTGATGAGAGCGAATAGGATTGGGCTACGTCCAATAGATTAGGGGCTCCTATAGTATAAACCAATATATATAAATATATTATTGACTGGGAAAGAGGTTTTATATATATATATATCATTGAGTACAAATGTCAACTTGGTACTCTATTTTCTAGACATTTTATTTTCTCCGTTTTTTATAAATTTTAGAAAATAATTACTTATATTTTTAGAAGATTTTAATTGGACGATCAATTTGCTAGTTATATATATATATATATATATACACATAAAGATAATTGTTAATTATTAAAACGTACATTTATTATGCATATCTCTTTTTCCTTTAATCAAGTTTAAATCCACAATTAAATAGAAATATACGCATTGATAATAAATCATGCTATGAAATAAAAATTAAAGTTCAGTGACAGAAAAATGACAAATGAAAATTATGTAACATTCTAAAATTAAATACAAAGCTAGGTAACCATTAATATAATTTACCCCATGCAAGACAAGAAAAAGGTTTGGTTTCTAACTTCTCATACATATGCTTAAAATTAGTGATGGTAGATTTATCTGAAACTTACTTGTTTTTGAGAGTTAGAATGACTCCATGTATATATAGGGACAAGCTCTTGTGTTTTTTGAAATCCACCTATGCTGAAGTGGTATGATATGAAAGCATATGTCACCTATTGGCTTAATTCGTCTATTCATGCTTTACTGGAAATTGCTTAATTTCCATTATTTTTATTTTGTCAGATCAGAAATACCTTCATTTCTTTGATTTATTAAAATCTGATCAATATTGAATTGGTTATAGCCTATATTTACCTTAGCGTATGATAACGTCAGTAGCCAACCCAGCTCAAACACTAGAGGGTCAAAAAATAATAGGTCACCGCCAAAGGGTCTACGGTGCCTCGAGATGAGTATGGTTCGATTTCAAATTGGAATTGAATTTAAATCAAACCGGTTAAAAGAGGTATTAAATCGTGGTCATTGGTTCTTGATTTCAGACCATAACCGAAATCGTATATTTAAGATCTAGTTTCGATTCTTTATTTAACATAAATCGAAACCAGTGGTTTTAGTTTAAAATCAGCGGTTTCAGTTTCAAACCATGAAAAATATGTTCTTAAAAAAATCTCAATTTATTTTTTTGTTATATTATAATTTTTTAAAATAAATTTTAATAAGTTTTATGAAATTGATTTAGTTGTTTTCAATAGTAATATTTATTTTTGTTATTTATTCAAGCTACAAATTTAAAAAAATAAAAATTTTGAATAAATTATCTAATCCTATATTAATTAACATTAAAAATTTTATTATTTATATTTCTATAAAAAAAAAACCTTAAACGAGTTATATTTTTTAGGCGAAAAGAGTATAAATATAGGTAAAATTAGAAAATTTTTTTTAATTACTCATTGATATTCTTAAAAACAACTTACATTTTTGTGCAAAAAAAAAAAAAAGTTATTCGAAAAATAATTTGTATTTATGGATAGAGAGGATATGTATACATTGATTGCTAAATTATGTGCAGTGATATATAATCTGTTAATACCTTGAAACTCTTGTCATTGGACAGGCTTTACGTGACAGAGTGGAGCAAAATAGTAATATGGGGAGCAATAACTTTGGTTTTGTTTTCATTCCATTAAGAATTGCAATTAAAGATGACCCACTTGATTATGTTCGTAGCGCTAAGGCTGCTATGGACCGGAAAAAGAATTCTCTGGAAGCCATTGCCTCTGCCACCATTCTCAAGCTATTGATATACTTCTTTGGCATCAAGGTACATAACCCTTTATTATAATCAGACGGATGTCATCGGTAATAGTTTCTTCAATGACTTTTAGTATTTTGATTAATTAAAATGTTAAATGCTATTTTTTATAGCATTCGGTAATATAGCGTTTAAATTAATTGTTAAAGATTAAAAAATAACGTTTTATAAAATTTTAATCCATATAATGTTTTATGAGAAGCTACTTAAACAATTACAAGCTACTTAAACAGTTAAATACTACTAAAATGATACTAAAACATTTAATTTTACCAAACAGACCTTTGACATTTGATTATAATTTAATTACTTTATAACTGCACAAAGTACTAAGTAAGTTAAAAAAATCCATTGATGAGTTAAACAATAATTGAAGAACTAAAATCTATTGATGAAAAATCTCAAGTGTTAACTGTCAGCATGCCTCTTGTACTCTTCTTTTTTTTTTTTTTTTTTTTTTTTGCATTATAATTTAATTACTTTATAACTGCACAAAGTACTAAGTAAGTTAAAAAAATCCAATTGATGAGTTAAAAATAATTGAAGAAACTAAAATCTATTGATGAAATAAAATCTCAAGTGCTTAACTGTCAGCATGCCTCTTGTTACTCTTCTTTTTTTTTTTTTTTTTCTTTTATTTGTTAATTGCTGCTATAATATTAAAATTTTTGTTATTTACTATTACCTTTTTTTTTTTTTTTTTTTTTATGTTAATTGTGCTATAATATGAAATTTTTGTTTATTTACTATACCCTAGATCAAAATTGAAAGGAAATTTTTTTCAGTTAATTAAGAAGGCAAAAGATCATATTATTTTTTAAGTGCCCATTTGTTGTAGCTGTGTGCTTTTTAATTTTTTATTTACTAAAAACAGAAAACAATTTTTATTTTTCGATTACTTATTTTTTTAAAGTTGTTCTTTTTATTCAAAATTATCTTTTCTTTTTTTTCATATGTTAAAAATTCCTCCTATTATCAAACCTTTCCTTTATTCTTTCATTAAAAATTTTAGTTAATAATAAAAATTTTAAAAATTCAAAAAGTTTGACAATAAAATAATTAAAAAAATTTCGCACTTTTATTTTAAATTTCAAATTTACAATGACTTTCCATTATTATGTATACAATCAATTTAAATAAATAAATAAATGATATTAAATTTATATAAATAGAAAAGAGGTAAAAAAAAAGTAGAGAATGTTAATAGAGATAAAATTAACACTTTTCTCTTTTGAATAAATAAACAACATCAGATTTATATAGATAGGAATGTTGGATTACAAACAGAAACGTAAACCATAATTTGAGGTTTCATGAGACTCGTTTTTCATTTTAAAAACAGCCTTCTAAAATTAAATTAAAGAAAAAAAATTAAATAATTTTAAACAAACAGGTTTTTGTTTATTTTTTAACGGAAAAAAAAAAGAAAAACAGACAGCTAAAAATCAAAATAAATGGCATCTATATTTACAATATTTTTACTTATCAATTTAAATTAATTTTTTCTTGGACTTGATTGATTAATAAATAAAATTTAAATTATTGGTTAAAAAATCAATTTAACTTTTAAATTTTAATTTGTACCAATTAAAATTTTAAATTGATATAAATTTAATTAAGTAGTCATTGATTTCATTAATGACAACTTACTATGCAACCAAAAGTAAGTACGTTAGCATTGAAAACAATATATATATATATATTCCTTCATTGTCAACACAGGGTGCAAGTTTTATGGCTCGAAAAATCCCTTCTCAAACGACAATGCTTCTATCAAATCTGCCTGGACCCACCGAAGAAATTGCTTGGTATGGTCATCCAATAAGCTTTATAGCTCCCACCGTTTATGGCGCTCCAAAAGTAAGTCTTCTCTATCAATTATTCATCTTTCAATTTGAGGCGTAATGCATGAATTTACACGATCTGTTTTGTGGTACCTTCAAGTTTATGGGAATCTAATCTATTATATGATCATACGTTCACATTTCAATAATGAATATGTCCATCACTAAAATAAAATGTAAAAGTGCAAAACTATGAATAGAATTTTGCAAAGTTATTTCATTTTGGTGAGAGTATAGTTATTGTTGAAATGTGAAAATATAAGGTCATGATAAGTCTTTGGTAAATTAAAAGGTGCCAAAGGTAAATTACATAAACTTCAGGATTAAAAGGTGCCAAAGGAGCAGATCTATGAATTTGGATTTCAATTTGAAGAATAGTTTTTATGTACTTTTATTATATCATCGAAAAAATGCAATGAGTTTTAAATGTCTTCAGAATTATAAATATTAATATTTGAAAATACTACATATAATATATCACAGGCTCTGACTATGCATTTTCAAAGCTATTTCAACAAGATGGCAATTGTTCTCTCGGTTGATGAAAGTGCAATTCCTAATCCTCACCAGTTATGTACTGATTTCGAAGAATCTTTAAAGCTCATCAAGGATGCTGCCATAGCAAGGGCAAACAACAGTGATGGGGCCATAAATTAAAGTTAAAGGGATTACAAAAATAATTAATATAAAATATAATAATTTATAATTTATAAAACTGTAAAATTTTTAGAATTACAAAAATATCATATTTGAAATTTTATTGTTAAATATGAAGAAAAAAATAAATTGTATTTGACACTTGAAGACAAGTGGTTATTAGCAGTGATTATAAATGTGTGTTTATAATATTATAATAATTTTAGCAATGCTTGAAAATTTTTTTTTCATCTTTTTACAAAAAGGAAGTTATTTTTTTAGTAGCGAATCATAATGATTGAATTAATTATTTAGTTTATTCTTCTTATTTTAACACAAATTTGTATTAATGAATTTCATTTGGCTGTATAATTGATGAGTATATCAATTTTATGGTTATTTAGTAAAAAAACAATTTAGTAAGACCGCATAAAGTTCAAATTAATTTTCAATCTTCACTAATTTCGGCGCCGATAAATCAAGTCCTAATTTCATCCCATCTCGTCTCAAAAAATAAGACAACTACTAGAAAAGATAAAATATGAAATATTACTCCTTTAACATTTGATGAAACTCTAATTAAACAACTGATAGCTACTATAATAATTAATAATTATTAAAATAATTAATTTTTCCAAAAACAGATCTTAGCACTTGACCAAACTCGCACAAATTCAACTTGGTTTACATTAAATTAACTTCTCACTTAATGAAACTGTTCAGCTTTGGTTAATCAAAACATAATTTGGTTAATCAGTATATGATAAGAGGAGCATACTCGTGTGTAGGTTTGAGAGCATGGAGGGGATGCTTATAAGTACTCAAATGCTTAAATTGATGGGAGCGGGTATAAAGCGGAAACAACCCTTATCGAAACCATATGAGGCAAACTAAAAACATTATCGAACAAATCAATAAAATTGATGGAGCGGTATTAAGCGGGTATAAAGCGGAAACAACCCTTATCGAAACCATATGAGGCAAACTAAAAACATTATCGAACAAATCAATAAACTGACCTCTTGAAGCACAAAATCGCTCACCGGTCTTCTTTCCAGATATCTTGGAGTCACCCACGATCTTCTGCAGTAATCCCTAACTATCTCTGTTTTGGAACTCTCTGAGTGGCAGAGAATAGAATAACGTGCGTATCTCTTTATTCTTAGCGTTTTGCAATCTTATATTAAAAAACCTCTCTTCGATAGGAAGATATTTTTTTAATATAAAATAAATTAAATAAAAAATTATTTAATTAAATATCAATTATTTTAAAACTGAATAATTTATCTATTATTTAATACACCCTTAACTTTCCAAATAATTAGGGCACTACAGGGACCTCAGGAATAAAATAAATCAGGCTACTAATTATAATAATAACCTATGTAGACCAACATATTCTTATTATAATTAATCATGAATTATTCCACTTAAAAACTCATGACTGAACTCCTTATTTAATTTTACTTATTCCACAACATTAATAAAATAATGTTTCCCCATCGTTAAGAATTACAGATGCTGTTCATTTTCAATAGATGCTGTCATTTAAATAACTTACTGACAATTTATTTAAATCACAATATAACTTTAAGATTGTTATTTCATGTGTCGGATTCAAAATCCACCTGCAGGGTTTACACTATGAAACCTTATAAGCTTACTTAAAGTGCATCATCAATCTCTAAACCGAGACATTGATTCTATCATTAATTAATATTTCACAAACACAAAAAGCTTTGCCCAATTCACCGAGAATATTATTCCAATAATGAAACTCATCCTTTAATGAATCAAAGCATAAGACAATCAATGTTTGCTCATATTAAAATAAATCAAGATTAAGAACAATAAACATTATTTCTAATGTCTTAGAGAATATGTTTAACAGTCATTACTAAAAGTACTAAACATCCATTCTCTAGCGTTAGGTCAATTAAATACAAAATACAAAATGTCTTAATCACAATTTATTATATGCTAATAACATTTATTTAATTGCAAATTTCCAATTTATTTCCAATTAAATACAAAGAAATAATCGTCAATAGAAAATCATTCATAGCTATACTATTACATATGCATGGTTAATAGTATATCTCTATCAATTTCCCACTTAGACTCATAACCATGCATCAATAACTTTAACTCCCATTCCTTCTACATGACTGTTAAAAGCCTTTGCTGGTAAGCTTTTTGTAAAAGGATCTGCCAGGTTGTTTTCCGATGCAATCTTTGTCACTACCACATCTCCCCTTTGAACCATGTCTCGTATCAAATGATACTTCCTCTCAATGTGTTTTGCCCTTTTATGGCTCCGTGGCTCCTTTTCGAGGTTTTGCAACTGCCCCAACTTATTATTTCACAATAAAGTGTAATAGGCAATTTGCCACTGAAGCAATTGCACTGAAGAAACTACGCCTAGATCCATAAGGAAGTTCCTAAGCCATACAGCTTCCTTTGCAGCTTCAGAAGCTGCCACATATTCAACTTCCATGGTGGAGTCAGCAACACAAGTTTGCTTAATACTCCTCCAACTTATGGCTCCACCTCCCAAGACAAAAGCATTACCAGAGGTTGACTTCCGAGAGTCCTTATCAGTCTGAAAATCCGAATCTGTATACCCAATGGGTACAAGATCGTCAGATTGATAAACTAACCTATAATCCCTAGTCCTTTTCAAGTACTTGATAATATGCTTGACTGCAGTCCAGTGTTCTCGCCCAGGATTAGATTGAAATCTGCTAACCATGCCAACAGCAAAACAGATATCAGGTCTGGTCAGGTCTGGTACACAACAATTGCATACATTTATTAAGGCTTCCAACTGCAGAAGCAAATATGGAACTGCCTTCATGTTCTCTATTCCCTCAGGTGGTCTTTAGGACATGGTCCTTAGATAGAGTTGGTCCTTAGATAGAGTGATTCCATGTCTGAAGGGAAGAAAACCCTTCTTGGAATCCTGCATGCTGAAACGAGCAAGAATGGTATCAATAAAAAGTGCTTGAGATAAGCCAATCATCCTTTTCTTGCGATCTCGCATAAGCTTAATCCTAAGAATATGAGCAGCCTCTCCCAAATCCTTCATATCAAAACGTTGGGACAGCCAATCTTTGACAGAATTCAACATACCTACACAATTCCCTATAAGCAGAATATCATCCACATATAGTACCAAAAAACAACCTTACTACCATTCCATTTCTAATACACACAAGACTCATCATGACACTGATCAAAGCCAAAACTTTTAATCGCTTGGTCAAAACAAGTATTCCATGACCTAGATGCTTGTTTAAGCCCATAAATGGACCTATTCAATTTGCAAAGCAAATTTTCTTGTCCATTGTTCTTGTCCATTGTTTATGAAACCTTCTGGTTGCTTCATATAGATACATTCATCAAGACTTCCATTTAGGAAAGCTGTCTTGACATCCATTTGCCAAATCTCATAATCATTCATGATGAGGCTTGCAATGGATAAGAAGAGTTTCTAATAGGACTTTAGCATGGGCTACCGCGAAAAAGTTTCCTCTTAAATCGATCCCTTCTTTTTTGGAGTAAAACCCTTTTTCGCAACAAAGCCTTGCCTTATAAGTTTGGCACTTTACCGTCTATACCCCTCTTTTTCTTAATAGATTCCACTTACATCCGATGGGTTAAACCCCTTCAGGTGGTTCTACAAGTTCCCAGACTTGATTAGAGTACATGAGGACTAACATCTTCAGGATTTCATTAGCTACAAGCCACTTATCGCATCTTTATCTTGTAGTGCTTCATCGTAACAGAACAGGTTCATATTCACTTCTTTCAGGGATTTCTATTCAAAAGCTTCTCCCAAAAGTGTATATCGAACCGGTGGTCGTCTAATCTCCCACTTTACGACGAAGTACTTACAGGTTCTGCAATCACACTTCATTTTTGCATGTGGCTGTAAAGCCGGCAAGTCCATGACTGGTGGGACTACATCTTGACATTTGGTTTCTGGGAATTCAACATGTCTGTCATCCACCAGGAGGCAATGAAATGTTAGAAGCCCCAACATTTGTGCTCCTGTATATTTGGATCAACAGCTGCCACTTTCCAGTTTCTAACATAACTCCCACTACTTTTCAGGTGGTAGTGAAATGTTAGGTACTGAATATTCAGGCTGATTGTTGATTTTTACTGGTCGACTACATGTCTTCCACTACGACTAGCAATGAATGTTCAGCTCCAAACCATTGATGGTTTAGGTTGTTGTTCTAATGGAAAGGTTCTTAGTTGGTATATTTTCTCCTTCTCAATTCATACAAGGCTAATTGGACTTTTGGGAATAGTGGTTTTTAATATAGTCTTCCTCAAGATAATGTGCATTGGTGCTAACAATGACCGTTTTATCTTTGAGAACTTATAAAATAAAACCACCTTTTGTTTCCTCTAGGAATATCCAATAAAGGAAGCATTAAGTCTGTTGTTTGATTCCAATTATCTGCTTTCCCTTTCAGGCACATGGGCTGGACAACCCCCACATCCGAACATGTCTTAGACTTGGCTTCGCCCAGTCCACAGTTCTGCCCAGTCCACAGTTCTGTAGGAGTTTTAGGTACTGACTTAGATGGAACCAAATTCAGAATATATGTTGTTGTTTCTATGGCATACCCCCAAAACGAAATGGGCAAATCTGAATAACTCATCATTGATCTAACCATATCCATAAGCGTCCTATTTCTTCTTTCTGCTACACCATTATGTTGTAGCATACCAGGTGTAGACAACTGTGAAGTAATTCCTTATTCTGATAAATAAGTAATGAATTCTCTAGAGAGGTATTCGCCACCACGGTCAGACCGTAACGACTTGATATATTTTCCATGTCGTTTCTCCATTTCTGCCTTGAACTCTTTGAATTTCTCAACAAAGCATTTAGACTTACGGCGCAACAGGTAAATGTATCCATATTTTGAGAAATCATCTGTGAAAGTCACAAAATACTCAAAACCACTCCTAGCTTGGACACTCATTGGACCACACAAATCAGAATGAATTAATTCAAGTACATCATTAGTTCTATTACCCTTTATAGGAAAGGCCTCTTAGTCATTTTACCTTCTAAACAAGATTCACAGGTTGGTAGTGCCTCCACTTTCAATGAACTCAATGGTCCATCCTTGACCAACCTAGAAATCCTAGAAATCCTATCTAAATTAATATGACCAAGGCCTTAATGCCACAAATAAGTATGACTAAATTCAATAGGACGTTTTCTTTTCAATGGAACAATGACATCAAAGTTATTTAACTTCAGAATTAGGAATTTGGCAATTCAGCGTGAAACTTTGAGAATAAAAAGATCATCAATCATTTGAGCCAGAACATATCTTTTTTTTCTTAAATTTAATACGACAGAATCATCGATAAAATTCATTTTATAAACAAACCGAATATCCATTCTTGCTCAAAACTAGAAAACTTGAATTAAATTCCTTCTAAAATTGAAGGTACATATAAAACATCCTTCAAAAAACAAAGTTCTACTTATCTCAAAATTCAAAGAAAATTCTATAGCTAGAACTTGCAAACTTCTGTGCCATTTCCCAGAAAAAAATGCTGTACCTTACATCTCCTTTATTTAGCTGACGAGTTACCTGAAACCCCTGCAATGAATTGCAGACATGATTAGTGGCTCCAGAATCTACACACCATTGGAGTATAGTCAACACCGCTAAACAAGTTTCAACTATCAGCACATAAAACAAAGACATACCTTGCTTCTTCTTGGCTAACCATGTTGGACATTGTGACTTCCAGTGCCCAGGTTGCTTGTAGTGAAAACACTTACCCTTAGGCTTTTTCACAGTAACACTTGCACTAGTAGATGCACCACTTGTTTTAGGCTTAGCCTTGTGAGCATTTTTCTTCTTCTTACCCTTATTCTGGGCAGAAGAAGAACCTCGCTCAACATCGCTCAGCACAACAGGTGCAGCTCCTGCTAATGATAGTCTTCAGAGCACCAGCTCATTCAGCAAACTTAGACAGAGTGTTGAAATCCATCTTATTTCATGTTTATAGTTCCAAACGAAACTGCTGAAAACTGGCTGGCAAAGTGTTCAAGATCATTTCTATCTGTGTAGCATTGTCAACCTCAGCACCAAGAACCTCCATGTTATTCAGAAGACTCATCATCTTCAAGACATGAGTTCTAACTGGGGTCCCCTCCTCCATTTTGGAAGTAAGAATCTCCCTCAGTGCGTTTTGCCTTGCTGCACTAGTTTGATCTCCAAACATCTCCTTGAGATTTTCGAGCATGTCAAAAGCTGTGTCCATCGTCTGATGCTGATGTTGCAAAACATTTGGCACAGAAGCCAAAATGTAACATCGCGCCATCTCATCAGCTTTAACCCATTTCTGGTAAGCTCTGGTGACCTCCTCAGAGGCACCCTCACCGGGTTTTTAGTTTTTCAGGACAAACTTCAGTAAGCACAAACTGATACTCCTCAGCAGTAAGCAAAATGTCCAAATTCCTCTTCCAGTCAACATAGTTTGGACCCTCAAGTTTATTTTGGGTTAAGATGTTTGCAAGGGGACTGAATGATGCCATTTCTATATCATGCATTAAACAAAATTAGCATATCAATAATAAACATTGAATAAATAACCATTGGAATTTAAAATTCAAATTGCAATATACAACTTTGATATCACATTCAAAAAAAATAAACTTTCACAACAAATTCATGAATAGCAACCTCGATGGAGAATTTCAACCATCACATGTTTTGCCATATTATAATTAGATAAGACGGCACCATACTACTCGATTGGTGAGATAACATGCCTCTAATTACATAATGTGTTGAGAAAATATTACATCTAATTCATGTCACTAATTAATTTACTCAGATGGAGAGTTAAATCAAACAGACAAATTAGACTAAAGCTCAGTAGTTATATTAAAACATGACATCTTCCGATTGGGGAAGAAATGCAAATTTTAATTACAACTGAAAAGTAATTAAAAACCACTCACAAATTAATTCATATAAGTAAAAATAAATTAATTATTAATCAAAATTGCCCAAAATAATAAATTAATTATAATCAAAATTGCAAAATAATGTATTTTTAAGACAATTTTGCAAATAAAATTAACATTTTGAAAATGTTAAAAATTTAGTGTTCTGGTCTATTTATGCAAATAAATTAAAACATTCTGGATTTATCTTGCAAAAACAGAAACATTCTAGGCCATTTCGCAAATTTCAGAACTTCTTTGGACTATTTTGCATAAAACAGAAACTATTGGGCCAAAAGTGCAAAAATCGGAAAACATCTAGGCAATTTTAATAATACCAAAAACAATTAGGGTCACTTTATAATTTAAATAACTCCAGGGGGCTAAAACGGAATAACTGATACTTTCTGGGTCAAAATATAAAAAATTAAAAAAAATTAAAGTCCAGGGGTTAAAATATAATAAACAGAAGATCCAGGGTCAAAAAATAAAAACTTAAAGATCAGGGGTCAAAATATAAAAATTTAAAAAAATTGAGGGACCAGACGGGAATTTTGGCAAGCAGCTTTCTTCACGAAGAAGCCCTAGGCCGCCTCCCCTTTTTTCCCTTCAACCTGCATTAACGCTGCTTGGGCCTTTTTTTTTTTTTTTTTTTTTTTTTTTCTATGCCCCTCTACTGATCTTCAAACAAAAACAAAATTTTGTCTTTCTTGCCCCTCTCCTGTTCATCGAAAACAACAGCCCAAAATATTATATATATATATATATATATATATATTATATATATATATATATATATATAGTGTGCTTGTTTTTTTTATATTAATAATGCCCATTAAAAACCACAGTTTCAAAAATAAAGGTTGTATCAGGTACTGCACTTTTGTGCTGCTGTCCTTCAAAAACTCTTGAAGCTTTTGTGCTACTGTGACAAACTTTTAATTAATATGTGGCACTTAGATATGGCACGAAGGGATGGTGGACATGGACTAGGGCTGCACGTGGGTCTGAATTAAAGTACTTGACCTATTGTGTGGGTCAATAATTTTTTTGACCCAATCCAATCCAACCCATTAAATGCATGAACCCACAGGTTATAAACGAGTTAGGTTAGGTATGGGTCCAACGTACACCCGTGGGTTAAATAAATGAAAATAATAAAACTATTTTTAAACAAATTACAATTGTTTAAGAGGATTACTGTAGACGCTCAAATTTTACCCTTAAAAGGCTTAGTGATGATAAATTGTTTTGCGTATAACTTTGGATCGAGATTCCAAATCGCCCTGGTTTTCGTACTAATGGTTCGTGGCTGAGATTATATATGTGTTTAACCATTTTTACTTTTTGGATTACTGGGCGTTTCGTGATGAAATCGGGCCCGAGAAGCGCATCGGGCTTGCCTGGCGCACTTTTAGGTGTACTACCACATTTTGCATGCCATCCGGTCTAACTTAGTAAAAATGAGCCCGGCCCTATTGCGGGGATTGCGAGTGGCATTTTGCCACGTTAGCCCTAAATGGGGCCACCCACCCTCATTTGCCTATAAATAGGCATTTGGGGGGTGTGCCTTAAGGTAGGATTTTTTAGACTTATAGGGAAATTCTTGATTCTTGAAAACTCAACCTAGAAATCAAAGGAAACTTGTGTTTCCCTTTATTCAAAGTTGAGATTCATTTTTTTTTTTATCATTAAAACCCTTAAGGATCAGCTAGAAATCCCAAAAAAAAACATATTCACTAATCTTCAATCTCATACTATTGGATCAAGAACCTAGCATTTGGGTCTCTTGATCCATATTTTGCACTAAACTTTGAGGAATTCACCCAAAGGTAATACTTGAGAGCCTCTAACCTATTTCTTCGTCCTTTTCTTTTCATTTTCGGTGGTTTAAGCACCTATTTTGAGTCTGTTGTGAGAGAAACCTAGGAGCAACCACAAGGATGTTTCTATGCCTCTATGGCGGACGAACTAAGCTAGTGGTGCAAGCCACCACGTGTGGCATGCGCCACAAGCGCCATAAGCTTGTGGCTTGCGCCATATCAACCTTAAACCCCTATTTTGACTTTTTTTCTTGTCTGAAGCCTTTCTGATCTGGGAAGAGCCTTGCGCCACTATATGGGGCGCATGCCACTTCTCCCTATGGCGTTAGGCCCTTCATTTTAAAATTTTAGAATGTGAAATAATTAATAAAATGGTCCCATATGGAGATCCAATGGCAAAGCTCCAATCTTAAGTGGTCTGGGTTGTGTTTTTATCCATAAATGGATCAAATAAACAATAACAAACAAGATTGAGAGCAATGATTGGTGCACTTATTAATCATTTATGATGAACATCAAGGCCATGAGCTTAAATCTTGTTAAAAAGACTCGTTATTAGTGTATCATTAGAGGATAATTTTCTAAGAACTGTCAAAATGTCAATAGTCAAGATTTGGCTTTTTTGCATGGTCGGTTAAGGGAGAAGAATCTGTGTCATTCCATCTGCTCCTTAGGGATCGTATATAGTATTTTTAGTATTGAAGGTTGACATTGTATGTGTCTAAATATTAAATTTTTTTTATTTAATCCAAATAGCAAACTTGTTTCGATTAAAGTTGTTAATTAAATTAAAATTTTAATTACTTATCAAAGTAGAAATGTCTAAAAAAAAGTATAAAATATGTCTAAATCTTAAACCCTCATCCTTCTCAAATTTTCCTACATATAAAATATGTCTAAGAAGCCAAACAAATCCACTTAATAGTTTAAGAAGAGTTTGGTTTTCCCTATAATTTGTTTCGATCATGTGAAATTTGGAAAACTTAGTAGATTTGTTTGGTTTCTTAGAAATGTAGAAAGATTTGAAGGGGTAGGAATTACATTTTTCATGTTTGCAAATAATGCATAAAAGCATCGAGAAATGATCTTAAAAATACACTCCATATGTATTGAACTCTCTTACAAGGACGGATGCAAGCTTTAGGTGGAAGGGACTCTGACCCGTGGTATTTTTTTTTTCTTTAAAATTTTTAATTCAAGTTTTCTATACAATGTTTCATTAAAAAGCCCATATTTTATATTTCCCAATTTTGAATCCTAGGTCTGCCTCTGCTCTCTTGACTCCTGGTTTTGTATATACTGGATTGATCATATCATAGCAAGTCCATCTATGTCAAGTCATCTACTTGATCATGTTAGGTTACAGTGGTACCCACAATACCAGACTTGTTTATATCCATTATTTTTTTTTATAAATTATCCGTATTCAGACCCTATTACTAAAAATCGTCTAATTCGGCTCAGAGTTTAGTTACAGATAAGACTCTTCGTCCCTCCTGAATAGTCATTTTATATTTTAATAGAATAATTACTAAAATTTTACCAAACACAAACGATAATCAACTAACTGTTATGAATCATCAACTACCAGCTATAAGCAACCGTTATTAACTATCAAATGATATGAACCACTGAATCAAATGGACCTTAATTTGATATTTTTGCTTACATAAATTTTAATTTCTAAAATTTTAAAAATATATTATATTTTAATGGATGTTGCATTATTATGTTATAAAAATACTTTTCTTAAGGCATGTTATAAAATGACTTTTTTTGAAAATATGTTATAAAGTGACTTTAATCTTTCAAAATTTTTGCACTTTCATTTTATGTTATTTTGAGAATTAAAACTAATCGATTTTCAATAGAATGACATTCATAAGTTTTGAAGCTTTATACATCCGAGCATGATGGATCTTTGACTCATATTCTAGTCCATGTTATACCAAAAATAATAAATAATCCATCTGCGAGTAAGTCTCACCAACTCCAAATAGACAATAGTCTTATTTCTAAAGGGTACCGCGATACTCTTTGTAATTAAAAAAAAAAAAAAAAAAAAAAAATTAGAATATTTAATATTATTTTTTAATATTAATTAGAAAGACAAAATGTCAACTCTCATTTACACATCCAGTCCCACATACACAAACTTCCAACCAGAATATTTTTTCGTATATTATATACACAAACTCAGAGTAGTAATAACCAGGTATATAGAATAGCCTCATGGAAAATTTTCTTAGAAACAGAATGCAGTCTCTTAAGCCTGTCCGAACAAGCATAGAACGGGAAGATGAAAAGATAATAGAGAGAGAAGAAGAACCTCTGAGTCCATGGTCTTGTGCGTTTCACGGATCGGAATCCGGTATCTATATCATGGCCATTTTAGGAGTCAAGAACAGAATAAACCCTAGCTGTATCAAGGATAACCTGATGCATGATTTGATGAGGAATCCTCGCTTCTGTAGGTTGCAGGTAACGTTTATTAAGAACTATTTCGTATTGTTGAAATATATTATAAAGGTGTGTGCGTAGAGGAAAAAAATTTTAGAGGGTTAATATATAACAAACTATAATAAATAGAGTTTATTAAGAACTTTAAGAGAGGTCAATTGAAAAGATACATGTGTATCAAAAAGAAGTAAAAGAAAAAAAAATCAATCGACCCCTTCCTATTCTTATAACATAGATCCGCTATTGCGTGTATGGTCAAACGAAAGTTTAAAAATTAGTGCAGAAACCTTTGGTCACAAGGAATTTCTATGTCCAAGTTGGTTAAAATATAAAAGAAACTTGCACTTAGCTCTTCAATGTTTTTTTTTTTTTTTTTATTGTATTGTTGATTGGAGCTTGTTGTAGACCGTGTTCATTACTCTATTATTGTGATTGACTTGTTTAGACCGTGTTCATTACTCTACTCATATATTAAAAGTATGAATATTTATTAAAATATGGGTATTTCTGACCATATTCTAAGAAAAAAAAAACTAAGTAAAAATTATTTTTCAAAAATTTCTATTTTTATTAGTTTGAACTATGGGTGGGGTCATAACCCGGTCTAACTAAGTATAATCATTTTTTTATTATTCTCTAAAGTTTCCTTTATTTTATGTATTAATTAACGCGAAAAAAAGATCAAAATTGCTTAGACTTGATCTACGATTTATCCATGGACCAAACAAATTAAAAAATATATATATTTTTAAAAAAATGGTCTCACTTTATCCTTTTTTTTCAGTAAATTATGAGAAATACTTGGTACAATACAGGTAATGGAGGCAAAACGAGTCAAAACGGGAAAATGTCTGGTTATCGAAATTTATAGACTATTTGGGCGTTTAATTAAAATATGGGCTTTCAATTGCTATTCAGATTCAATTCCTAGCTATTTCTTATATTTTTGAACATCTAATTTAAATTGGGTTTAAAGTGGGATATTCTGGGATTTTCTCTTTTAAGTTTTTTTGGGTTGAGTTCTTAGGTATAAGAACAAATCAAAATCATGATTATTTTGGGTTAATTCTGCTGGTTCAAATTGGTGGAGAGTTCTAAGTTCTATGTTAATCTTGAGGTTCCGTATCAATACTCATTGATTTAATCTATGGGTGAGTCTATAAAGATTGACTCTGGATAAGTCAATTCTAATAAAAACATGTGCTAATATGATAAACTAAATTAAAATAACTTATTTGATGAGAGATCCTTAAACTTCATAAAAATACATATTAAATACTATTATTTGCATGTAAGAATCTAAATTTTAATAATAATTTTATTTACGGTTGCTAAAAACAGCAAGGGGACACAAGATATAAACTTGGAAGGATCAAATATTAAATTTAAATTTTTGGAAGGATCAAATATAAGTATTTAAATAAGAAAAACCCATATGGAATATATTAAAATAAAATTTTAAAATTTTAACGAACGCGGTTTGTCAGCCCACCCTGTGTTTGTAGCTTAAAAAGTGATGTGAAACTGGATGTCATGAAACAAAAATATTATTTATGAAAAAATTTTATTAAAATAAAATTAATATCCATATCTCCTTATAAAATATAAAATATTTTCTGTTTTAATTATTTTATTATTATTATTATTATGTTTTAATTAATTTATTATTATTATTATTATTATTATTTAACTCAATTTCCATATAAATATGATGGAATTAATAACTAAGTAATTTTAAATTTCTATTGTATTGCTATATATATATATAATATATATATTAATAAACTAAGTAATTTTAAACAAATTTGGACATTGTCAAAGCCTTTATGGGAATGTTCACTCTCTCGGCGATGGATTCTCTCTCATTTCTTTTACTTTCGTTCAAGCTCCGTAAAGTTTCTGATCCAGAGGCAAACTCCATCCTCCAGTGAAGAAGGAAGAAAGGAGAAATATGGAAGCAGCAGAATAATTGAGTTATTCTTCGCAAGTTTTGGTTGATGTTTTCGATTTCATTGGAATAGTATGGTTGATGTTATTATGTTGATTGGCAACATTATTTTCTTCAAAGGATACAAAAACAACCTATTAATAATTCTACTTGCGGCGGCGGATGCGTCCGGGCAAGCCGCATGTTTAACAAAATGCTTAGTTGGACGATATCAAATTGGTGAAAAAATCCACCAACTCTTGTAAGTATTTATAGAAACTTTTTTGTTGGTGAATTTCAATAGGAAAAGTATTTTATATAATAACAAAATTATATTTAATTATTTTGAATTATTTCCTCCTTACTCATCAATTAAGGTTAAATTTAAATTAACTAAAAATAATTTTAATTATTTCCTTCTTCTGTGGCTAATTTATTTTAATAGACGTTAATGACGTCATCATGGCCGATACTACAAGCAAGTTTATCTTCGTTTACCTCAACAGGCATATACGGTAAGGCCCTTTTCATATATGCTTATATTTACATTAGTTTAGTTCTAGGCATAATTACTTTTGAGGGCTTATGGGGTACATTCTGTCCATTAAAAAATTCTTAAAATTTCAGTTTTTTCATGCAAATTTTATTTATTTTAATTTATAGTTAGGATCGATTATTTTATGGGTTACTATTTTACCATACATCTTTTTCATGTCGGTTAAAAAATTAATTCGATTAAATAGCGATTGTAAATCAAAAAAGTTTCGATTGAAAATTTATCCAAACCAACCGAATTGGCAGAATGTTCATCCCTAATCTCTATGCCCTGCCGCCATTGATTCCTTAAAAATTTTATATCTTTTTAGTTAACAGTATTTTAATATAGTTCCATCCAAGTTTCAATACACTTCAATAAGATTACAGGACCATTGAAACGAGGTAAAATTACTATAAAGTCCTTGAGTTTGACCAAAATTTACAATATCATTTCTAATTATTTGAAAAAAAATTATTTCTGAAGTCATTAAAAGTAAGTGAAATTTGGTACTATTGAACTAACAGTTTCCTTCTATCATTCTTCGTCATAGCATTGAGAGGAGTGGAATGGGGAGACAAAGAATAGTAAATATATTAATATGAGGGACTAAAATAGTCAAATTAATTGGGTATTTAATGACAAAAGTTAATAAATTTGACGAAAAAACTAAATAGGAAACTAAACTTCGGCGATTTTAGAGTAAATTTTTTCGAATAATATGGATAAAAGCAGTAATTTCAGTAAAACCTCAGACACTTCATAATAATTTACACCTTGTAAAAAATTCTTTCTTATTATACACACATGCCCTGGTGACGCAGGTGAATAATTAATAGAGCAACAGAGAAGGAGAAGTAATCAATTTCCAAAAGGCCTCAACACGTTAGAAGCAGGGTACCTGTTGTCCTTCAGCTTGGATCCAGTGGAGTTCTTCCATAGGTAAAAAAGCTAATTTCAGATCAGAACGAAGCTGTTTGAGATTAATACTTCATTTAAAAAAAAAAAAATTTATATTCGATCGTTGCCGGCTGTTTGACATTTAATGTTTGACAATAAATATTGAAGTGAGAATAATAAGATTTTTTCGATAATATTTTTAATTGAAATTTAAATTATTATAAAATAATTTAATCATAATGATTAAAAAATTATGTTTTATTAGTTATAGATATAAATTTTTTAAAATTATTTATTTTAATTAATACGCTTATTTAAAATTGTTAATATATTTTTTTAATTTTATTTTAAAAATATATATGACAATGAGACATTTGAAAATGTTTGTATTTTATTTTTTTAATTATTTATTAAATATTATTCTATTTAATTATAATTTAAAATATTTTGTTTAGAAGAGATAAAAAAAAGAAAAATGTATTAATATTTTTTTTTAATATTTGTATTGATTGATTAGATATATTTTTGTAATTCAAGTTTGAGTGTTCATAATTTAATAGATATACCACATAAACCACTTAAACTATATATCCTGCTGTTTTTCGACTTTTTGTTTTCAAACGTAGGAAGAAAATTTACGACTTGAATATAATTGCATGTTTTAAATTTTCAACATAAATATATATGTGAAACATATTTGTTAAGATGATATTAATAGAATTATACATATATTAGTTATAATTAATTTTTAGGTGAATCACGGATATACATTTGAACTAAATTATGTGTCTTAATATGCACTACGGTTACTTTATTAATTAACCATTATATTCACCATATCTATTATAAATTTTTTTGAAAAAATCTAAATGATATAATCCATATCTAATATTTAAAAATACAAATGAATTAATAAATCAAAATTAAAACAAATAAGAAATTATTTCATTTTGTTGAGTTAGAAAAGAGAGGTACATAAATAAAAGAAATCCCAACCAAAACTAAATTGAGCTAAGAAACATCTTCCGCCTTCATTAGCTTATATTCTACCATTTGGGCCATGAGACTTAGGACAGCATGGACTTATATGCAAATGAAGTGTTTAGCAACCCATCTTTCGCAAAATATATTGATTTATGTTAGGGTCTACCAACTATTTCCATTATAAAGTACGTTATTTATTTAATTATTATTAAATGTGAAAATTAATATAATATCCTAACATTTATTATTGAATTGTATAATTTAAGAAGTGGTATAAAGCCTATTGTCCGAATGGTTTAAGAAATGGAAAATAGTGTTAGTTGTATAATTATAAAGAGTAATTTTGTTTTTTTTGTCCAACAAACATCGGCTTTAAAGAAACTTATTCATCCAAACCAAAGTATGACTTATAAATTTAAAAGGCATCTTATGATCAGCCTCAAACAAATAAATTATTTACATTATTGTCTAATTGAACAAGTCCAAGGTTAATAAGTCAATGTTTAATTAATAAACTTGTCAATAAGAATATACAAAAGCAAATGACCCATAAGTGCTTAAAGGCAATTAAAGACTGTAATTCGGCAATAAATTTTTAAGTAGTTCTGATCAAAATGTTAAAGCTATGTTTTTATATCATTTGGTTAACATTAAAACGTTTTAAACTAGCTTTTAGAGATCAATGCAGGCATCTTATAAATAAGTTAACTCATGAACGTATAGCTTTTTAGAGTTTTATGAAAATCTACTCAAATAGCTAGCAGCTAAATGTTAAATGAGGTCAAGACAGGACTATATAAAAAGTTAACTCATATAACATTTAGTGGTTTGATTTTATGAAGTTACATCACCCGTTATGACATACATAAATAACTAGTTATCAAAAATTTAAATTTTGCTGGAACATCCTTCGAAATCTACTCAAATGAAGGGATTGATTGAGATAAGTAGGGCTTGAAACAAGTATTTTTAGGGAATAATCAGTTATGGATACATAAAAAATGTAATACCTTGAAAGCCCATTTGTTGTTCGTACAGGCTTCCTTTTTTACAATTGGCAATTATAAAAAATTTCTTCTTTTAATAATATTAATGGACCATGGTGCGCTTGGTTGTCCAGTACAATTTTAATAAGCTTACCAAATGGAATGAATTCCTTATTAAAAACTCTTTTATGGTCGATTGATTTATTAAGGCTAGTGCCTAGATTTAGGAATTCATCTTTTTTCTTTAAAATGAAATTAACCTAACGCATGTCTGTACCCTCAGAGTAGAATAAGACTGAAAACAAATACTATATATTTTTGAAATTTAATACCCAGGCAAGATAATTATTAAATAAATAATTAAAATTTAATTTCATGTATTTTGCTAAAGCATCTTTAGGGTACAATTTGGAGGAATAAGAGATGGGAGGCAATTGCTAGGTAAGATGTAACGTTATAAGTTGGACCCATAAAATAAATTATTAAAGGGGACCCCAATTATAAAAAAAACCTGTGGGGGACGTGAATAAAATATATTATATATATATAATATATATATATATATATATATATTGGTTTGGGTAGCTCTTTCCAATTAACCATGCATCGTTTGATGTAGAAAGGCAGCTATAGTTTATGTATTATTGGGAAGAAAATTTGGGATGACCATCAACCCACTTGCATGTGTAATATATATAATATATTTTAATTCAATATTCAATTAAATGAAATTATATTTTTATATTTACTGATTTATAAAGAAAAAGCATATATATTTTTATTCTATGGGAAAGAACATTCCTACGTTAATTGGATGTTGTTGTTTTTACCATTAATTAAAAGGTATAAGAAGATTATTTTGCCAAATGTTTTTTTTTTTTTTTTTTTTTTTTTTAAAAGAAGAAAAAAAGCAACATTTTAGGTGGCTTTTAACTCGGATTAAGTTAAATCAAGCTAACTTTCATTAGCTCCAATTCAAATATAAGCGATCTACAAATTTAATAATATCACTCATTCCAATTAAAATTCTTGACTTCGCAGAGATGCGCTCACTAAATAGTACTATATAACGTGAAGAATAGTAATCATATATGTGGAATAGTTACTATACGTGAATAGTAACCGACGCGTGAATAGTATTATGCGTTGAAATAGTGCTGGGCACTGAAACGGACTTAGCAACAAGTAACGCTCAATAGTACTATTTAACACTAAACTTTGAGTTACTGTGTTTTAACTATTCATCACTAAGTCGATTCTGGCAACGACTTTCCGAGTGGACAACACCAATAGACTCGTTTTGTAATTTTCTTTTATCGTCGTGTATATTCATTTTTCAAAGTAATATCCACGGTATCCGCCGGTACCGCTATCTTTGACCGGTGGTGGGACCTGCCGAAACCTTCGGCTCTGATACCAGTTGTGGAAAAAAATTAAACGCAAAATCCCTTTTACGAGGAGCAAAAGAAAAATCAATAACACACAATTTGATTAACGGAGTTCGGCCAGATCTTTTATAGGAGGAAAAATAAATAGTGATTAATACCCTCATAACCCTTCTATCCAAGAAATACCCGGAAAAATAAGCTTAATTTTTCTTATTGAAATAAATCTCTCTATTTTTCTCTCACAATTGCTCTCACTCTCTGTCTTGGTGTTTATTGTTGCGTGTAATTGAACGGAGGCAAAATCCTCTCCTCTTTATCGCGAGAGGAAGATGAGAGATCCGTGGTATCACGGCCTCTCCATCTTTGTCAAAGTTAGCTTGCGAACTTTCACTTTTTTTTTTTTTTTTTTTCCTTTTTCATCAACGAATGTGTGGGGACACACCAACAACCTAAAACTTTGACAACTAGTTACTGCATGTATACCTAAACTGTCCAGCAAACTATTCTTTCGATATGTTATAATATTACAAACTTCAGAGTTAGTAACAACCAGGTATAATAAGGAATTAGCCTCATGAAAATTTCTCTTAGGAAACAGGAATGCAGCTCTTAAGCCTGTCCGAAACAAGCATAGAACGCGAATATTGAAAAGACGATAAGAGAGAGAAGAAAACCTTCTGAGTCCATGTCTATTGCGAGTCACGATCGGAATCCGGTATCATTATGTTTCATGGCATTAGCGGGTTCAAGAACAGAATCAACCCTAGCTGTGTCAAGGATTAACCCTGATGCATGATTTGATGAGGAATCGCTCGCTTCTGCTAGCTTGCAGGTAACGTTTAATTTAATTACCATCTTGTCAAGTACAAAGTTTGGAGAAACTATTTGTATTGTTGAAAGTATATTATTAGGTGAGATGTGCGCAGTAGCGTTAGTGGAACAAACAATTTTAAGGGTTTTTTTAATATATAAATTAAAACTATAGATAAGTAGAGTTATTCAAAACTTTAAGAAGCTCAATTGAAAAGATACATGTCGTATCAAAAAAGAATAAAAGAAAAAAAAAAATCAATAAGACCCCTTTCTATTAACATTAGAATCCGCATTGCGTTGTACGTGTTCAAACAAAGTTATATAGGGAAAACTTTAATCACAAGTATCAAATGGCAAAGTGGTTAAAACATTGTAAAAAAACTCACATAGGGGTCTTCAGAATTTTTTATTTTTTTTTATTTGTGAGGACTTGTTTTTAAATCCTGGTTTATTGGCATCTACTCATATACTAAAAGTAGGAATTTTATGTTGGAAATAAGGGGTAGTATCTGACCATATTACTAAAAAAAAATAACCAAGGTTAAAAATTATTTTAAAAATTTCTATTTTTTCATTAGTTTTATCTAAAGGTTGTGTGAAACAGTCACGTACGGAGGAAAAAAATTTTTTTGGATAATATATAATAAAGTATAATAAATTAGAGTTATTCGGAACTTTAAAAGGATATCAATTGAAAAAGATATATGTGTATCAAAGAAGAAACAAAAGAAAAAAAATATTCATTCGGTCCAAAAAGTTTCAATAGGGGGAAACTTTTAGTCACCAAAGAATCAAATGGCAAAGTGGTTAAAACATAAAAGAAATTCACTTAGGCCTTCAGCACTTTATATTTTTTATTGTGATTGACTTGTTCAGGACCCCGTGATTATTTGCTCTACTCCATATATTAAAAGTAGAAATTTTTATTGAAAATAAGGGTATTTCTGACCATAATACTAAAAAAAATAACTTAAAGTAAAAATTGCTTTTCAAAAAATTCTATTTTCATTAGTTTGATCTAAAGGTGTATGTTGCAGTCGCACACAGAGGAAAAAAATTTTTTGGAATTATAATAAAATAAACTATAATAAATTGGAGTTATTTCAAAGAACCTTGAAAAGAAGAGTCAATTGAAAAATATATATGTGTATCAAAAAATAAAAAAATCAATCGAGCAACTTTCTATAACATATATTCTGGCCTATTGCGTTACAGTCAAAACGAAAGTTTAAAAGGGAAAACCTTTTAATCACAAGTTATCAAATGGCAAAGTGGTTAAAACATTAAAAAAAACTTCACATAGGGTCTTCAGAATTTTTTTTTTTTTTTTATTGCTCATGGACTTGGTTAAACCCTGGTTTATTGCTCTAGCTCATATACTAAAAGTAGGAATTTTATTGAAATAAGTATTTCTGACCATTTATACCTAAAAAATAACAATAAAATTATTTTAAAAAAATTTCTATTTTCATTAGTTTGATCAAAGGTTGTTGAACAGTCACGTACGGAGGAAAAAAATTTTTTTGAGATTAATATATAATAAACTATAATAAATAGAAGTTTATTCGGAACTTTTTAAAAAGTATCAATTGAAAAAAGATATATGTGTATCAAAAAGAAAACGAAAGAAAAAAAAATATCATTCGGTCAAACGAAAGTTTCAATAGACGGAAATTTTTAGTCACAATAATCAAATGGAAAGTGGGTTAAAACATAAAGAAATTCACTTAGGCCTTCAGTGTTTTCCTATATTTTTTTATTGTGATTGACTTGTTCAGACCGTTATTATTGCTCTACTCATATATTAAAAGTAGGAATTTATTGAAATAAGAGTATTTCTGACCATATTACTAAAAAAAATAACAAGTAAAAATTGTTTTCAAAAAATTTCTATTTTCAATTAGTTTGATAAAGGTGTATGTACAGTCGGCCATACAGAGGAAAAATTTTTGGGATTAATATAAAATTAAACTATAATAAATAGCAGTTTATTCAGAACTTGAAAAGAGGTCAATTTGAAAAAAGATATATGTGTACAAAAAAAAGAATTCAATCGAGCCCTTTCTATAACATAGATCCGCATTGCGGTACGGTCAAATAAAAGTTTAAATTAGGGAAAACTTTTAATCACAAGTATAAATGGGCAAAGTGGTTAAAAACATTAAAAAAACTTCACATAGGTCTTCAGAATTGTTATTTGTTTTTGTTTATTGTGATGGACTTGTTTAAACCCTGTTTATTGGCTCGTACTCATATGACTTAAAAAGGAGGAATTTTAATTGAAATAAGGTATTCTGACCATATTTACATAAAAAAAAAAACCAAGTTAAAATTATTTTTAAAAAGATTTCTATTTTCAGTTAGTTTGATCTAAAGGTTGTTGTGAACAGTCACGTGACGAGGAGGAAAAAAATTTTTTGGATTAATATAGTAATAAACGTATAATAAATAGAGTATTCGGAACTTTAAAAAGATATCAATTGAAAAAAGATAAATGGTGTATCAAAAAGAAACAAAAGAAAAAAAATTATCATTCGATTAAAAGTTTCAATAAGGGGAAACTTTTTACACAAGAACAAATGGCAAAGTGGTTAAAAACATAAAAGAAATTTCACTAGGCCTTCAGTATTTTTTATAGTTTTTATTGTGATTGGACTTGTTCAGACCGTGATATTGCTCGTACTCATATTATTAAAAGTTAGAAATTTATTGAAATTAAGGGTTATTTCTGACCATATACTAAAAAAAGAAGATAACTAAGTAAAAATTGTTTTCAAAAAAATTCTATTTCATTTAGTTGAGTCGACAAGTTGTATGTGCAGGTCGCATTACAGAGCGAAAAAATTTTTTTTGGGATTAATAATAAAATTAAACTATAATAAAAATTGGAGTTTATTCAGGAACTTGAAAAAGGTCAATTTGAAAAATATATATATGTGTATCTAAAAAAAAAAAAATCAACTAGCCCTTTCTTATAAGCAATAGATACTGCCATTGCGATACAGTCAAAACGAAAGTTTAAATAAGGGAAAACCTTTAATCAGCAAAGTATCAAATGCGCGCCAATAGTTGGTTAAAACATAAAAAAGACTTTCACAGAGGTCTTCAGAATTTTTTTTTTTATTATTATTTGTGAATGGACTTGAACCTGTTTTATTGCTCTCTACTGCATATACTAAAAGTATTAATATTGTAAATAACGGCAAATAGTTTCTGGACTCATTATACTAAAAAAATACCACAAGAATAAAAGATAATATTATTTAAAAAAAATTTCGTATAGTTTCATTAAGTTGATCTTAAAGGGTGGTGAATAGTCACGTACCAGATGGAAAAAATTTTTTGGGATTAAATAATAATATATAAATAGAGTTTATTCGGAAACTTTTAAAAGACTATACAATTGAAAAAGATATATGGCTATTCAAAAAAAGAAACAAGGAAAAAGAAATATCATTCCGTCAAACACGTAAAGTTTTCAATGAGGGGAAAACTTATTTAGTCACCAAGAATCAAAAAGGAAAGTTGGTTAAAACATAAAAAGAGAAATTTCACTTAGCCATTACAGTATTTTTATAGTGTTCCTTATGAGTGATATATTGTATACTCTGTTACAGATCGGCAGTGATTATATTGGACTCAGTCTTCATATATTAAAAGTAGGAAACTTTTTTTAATTGGAAATAAGAGGGTAGTGTGTGGCTGAATAGCGCGCGCGTAGTGATTACTCTAATTAAAGAGTTGAAACTAAGTAAAAATTTGTAGATTTCGAGTATAGAATTGTCTTTGTATTAATCGTTCTTCTAAT